>VZTM01013595.1:15140-26526 GCA_013400555.1 Jacana jacana
ATGTTAGGTCATGTGTCACTGAACTTCAAATGACAAAACACTGAATACTGAAATTTGAAGTAGCAAATAGCTATAAAACCACTCATTATGCATTTATTTGCAGCTAGAAGAAAAACAATCAATTCACAAAATGGTATTCACAGCTGAAATTAAATGGTGAACTGGCAAGGTGCAATTGGGTAAGTGTCACAGTTATTCATGGTCTTGTATCTAAGTGAGAGTTTGTCTGCATTTTAATTAGTAGAGAACAGTTACCATGTGACTCTTACAAAATATAGAGCACTTCTACCCATATGTCACTATGCTTTTATAAATATAAGAAGTGGGCATTAGTATTTCTGTAGTTCAAACAGACAGACCAAGTATTTATTTTCCTTCCAGTAATAAGTTTTCAATTACAATATATTGAGGGTCACTCTCGGTGTCAATGTCATTGAGAGTTTTGCAGTTTGGACTTAATTTGTCAATATGATTAAATTATTTAGTGAAGAGTTTCACAATAGGAAATTTTACCCAGCTACATTAAATTTCATAAACACTTTACTTCATCTTGTGAAATCATACCTGTGAAAATGTTTTCTACATTTTTTTAAAAATTGATATTTTATGCTGATGGTTTTGTTATATTTTTTGCAAGTTCATTTAATAAGCATTGCTTATAAAAAGAATTCTTAAAACTCTAACAAAAATATTCTTCCTTCCGTTGTACAGAATCAGGGTTAATCAGAGTGCCATTTTTTTCATACTGAGAAGTAATCAGAATTTATATTTGTTGGCTGCCTGTATAAGTGTATTCTTTGAGCATGAATGAGTCTTTTATTGTGCATAACTGGATTTCAAAAGACTTACCTCTTTTTCTGTTTTTTCTCTAGATTTTTTTTTTTGGTTTCATAGGTTTTAATTTGTCTCCCCTCTAAAGATAACAATTTTAAAGATAACCATAACAATTTTTTAAAACCTATGAAGAAAGGCCAACACAGTTGTAGTAGTTTAGTCTGGAGAAGGCTCAGGGGGGACCTCATTGTGGCCTAGTGATACTAGAAGTGGCCTTGTAAGAAAAATTAATACTTTTCACTGGGGCCTGTAATGACAAAACAAGGGCCAACAGTTTTAAACTTAAAGAGGGTAGGTTTACATTAGCTATAAGAAATAAATTCTTCACAAATAAGGTGCTGTGGAGCTTACTGTGTTGTCTACAAGCAACTAAGATGAAAGGAGCTTTTCTTTTTCGTTCCTAAGTATATCTAATGTTACAGCATATTTCATCATAGCATAGCCTAAAAGAGTTCTAATATGTTTTCATTTGGCATTGGAAATGCGTCATATGAAGGCATTCTTTTTCTATACAGGATAAAGAGAACTCCTTTTNCTATAGCAGTTTCATGGACTGTGTAGAAAAAGTTCAACTAGAGAAATGTCATAATCAGTAGAGGTCCTAGTGATACATATAACCATAACTTAATAAATGGATGACACTGTACTGAACTGGAATAATACAATGTAGCAATTTTTTCAAAGGAAAAGAAACATGTTTTGTTAACCTCACATTTTGATTTGAAAATTTAATAAATTGAGAATTAATGCAAGTCATTATTTCTATTGCATTCGGTGACAGTGTTTATCCTAAGTATAACCTACAGCTTAACACCTCAATTTTATGCATGCCCTCTTAAAAATCTTATTCCAAATCATACATTAATTTCAGATTGATCAGTTAATGAAGATTTACTGTTTGGGTGAAAATGACAATGTTATACACTATTAAAAATCTGTCCAAGAAAAAGAACAATGAAGAGATCTTTTCTTATGAATTCATGTTGTTTATATCTTTATACCATGTTATTCAGTTATTCATTGTAGAACTAAAAAACGAGCAGAGTGTGAGGTTTAAGGACCAGAGTAGTAGAATCACAAAATCATACCAAAACAGCTGACGAAATGGCCTCTGTGATTTCTAAATCACTTTTAAGACAGTTCCCACATATTCCAGTGATGATAACAGTTTTACAACTTTGAAGAAGTACATGCAAAAGTAAGTGTGAAATAGAAACTATTGAATTTCAGCAGTACTGAGCAACAGGACAAGAGACAATAGACACAAAGTGGAATACAAGAAATTTCATCTGAACATCAGGAAAAAATTCTTTACTTTGAGGGTGACAGGGCACTTGAACAGGCTGTCCAGAGAGGTTGCGGAGTTTCTTTCTTCTGGCGATATTCAAAATCCACCTAAATAAATTCCTGTCCAACCTGTTTACCAGTGGTGTTGGACTAGATGATCTCCAAAGGTCCCATATATTTACCATTCTGTGATTCTGTGACTTCACAACAGTGCTGTACTAATATTATCAGATGGGGTTTAAAGCACTATTAGTAGTTGCTAATACATTAGAAATTTTCATCTGTTTCTTTCAGTAACTGAGGGAGAACTTAGAGAATTATTTGTGTACAAAGAGGTGAGCTAGAAAACTTTAAATAATTCAAATATGTCTGAAATTAATAAAATATTATGTATTTTTATCAAGACAACACACTATAATATCATGCCTTCAGTTGGCTTTTGGAACTGGTTAGAACATGATTATTCCAATGTATAAATCGAAAGTACTTCTTGAATAAAAAGGGTTTTTTTTATCCTTCAGAATACAAAAAAAAAAAAAAAAAAAGGGGTTGGAAAAAAAGTATTATAAATGTTTCAGAGAATGGCAAGAAAGATATTTAAACTCAGGAAAATGCACAGTTAGGCAAGTTATAAATAGGTTTCAAATTCTTCAGTCTTAAAAAACGTATCTTGAAGAGATGGCAGAAGGATTTCACAACTGGTCTAGAGATGGTGAATATGGACCACTTTTTCCCTGCCTCTTCCTATGGGAAAGCTGTGGGACATCAGATGAAACTAACGGGGAAAACAAAATGAGACCATATCTTGAACTCAGCCCTGCCTTGAGCATGAAGGTGAACTAAATTTTCAACTTTCATTTTTTCCTGGATTCTATGAGATAGTTGCTCAAAAATATAAACTATTGAAAACCTTTTTTCAGGATGTTGAAAGCATCCTTACATTTAAGAATATTGGACAGGTCCAATGAATATATTTGTTCAAATTTTCTACATTCTTAGAAATCACTTTGATTCAAGAATTGGCAAATTACAGGGACAAATATGGTTTTCTAGCCTAGGAATTGCTTATGCTTACTTTTGGGAAAAATTGTTCAGACTATATAGACCATTGAAGTTATCCACCGGTATAGGTAGAGTGTGCTTGTTCTTGTGTTATTTCATGTAAACATANCACAGCAGCCATCTCTGTCCAGTTTTTTTCTTCTCTTTTCCCTTCAGCACTGGCTAAATTTCTTCAGCATTCATTGTTAAGATTCCTTTCACTGGAGCTGCCTAAAATGCAAAGCATCTTATCTAAATTAATTCTATAGCTTCTCTCCACAGACAATAGAGAGATGCAGATACCTTCTTTGTATTAGGTGACGGAAAAAAAACCCTTTGTTTTTCTTTTTTCTTTTCTGTCCATTTTTTTCTGTTTTCTTTTGTCTATCCATCAAGTCTTTGGTTAGAATGTAACAAAACTAATACAGCTCTCCTCCACAGTTTCCATCTGGTCTCTTACAGTCCTTTCATCAACATGGCAACTAACCTTGCACTGACGGTTAGACCTGTCTCTTTTGTGAATCTTGTCACTGGCTTCCTGTTGCCTGCAGCATGAACTTTAATAATCTGTTTTCCAGAGTTTCTTTACATTCCAAACCACTCACTGGAATTTAGACTATGAATAGAGATAATACTGTGTTGCTGTGCTGCTCTACGGCTTTTTACTTAATGGGAACCTTACTACCCACTGTGATTATCATGCAGGGGTGGTGTCTTTCTGCTTCTTGTCTCTACTCTCGTGCTGGTATGTGGTGGTGATGGTCTCTGTGCTGCAGTACAATGGTTTCTGTCTGTGCAATGTAAGGGGGAAACAGCTCAGGAAGGTTTTACTGAGGTAGCTCTTAACAAAGTTCTGGTGAGTATGGCGGTCAGAGCTCCGCACATACTGGGGCTTGGGTTAAGGACTTAACCTCTACTCAAGTAGCCTCTGTAATCATCAGAGTGCAATAAAAACCATTTAAAAACTTTTCAGTCTCTTAGGGTATGCATAAGGCTTTGCATGTATTATGGAGAAGAACCCTGATAAAGAGATAGAAAATTATCTGAAACTGACACATAACAAAGTGTGCTGAATATATTTTTATCAGTATATCTTATGGCAAATTAATTAAGTAATAATATAGCAATAGAATACTGTCTGTTTCATATGAACATTTGGCTTAAAATAATTATCACATTATAGGAACTACTTTTATCCCCACCGATGATTAAGATTATGTCATTAACTTACCAAGAACAAAAACTTTTTTCCAGGAGCAGTAAGAGTAGGAACAGAAGAATATTTTTAAAGTTAATATGACGTTACTTATAATAGAAATTAATACACATTTTTTACAAAAAGAACAAACCTAGTAAACTCCTGCATAGTTAGGAGTGTTTTAATTTAAGTTAAAATTTAAGTTTAATTTAAGTTAAATTGAAGACTTGGCTGATGGTAACAAGCCTTTCACATCTGCTTCACTAATCGGAACATAGCAAGCAGCCAGACTCCATACTGGGCTACAAAAAAACGTCATGTTTGCTTCAAGAGAGGATTGAAATACATCTAAAACCTCTGCTTTGCTATAGTCTTTCAGGACCATCTATTACTAGCCTGAGAAAAGAAGAAAAACAAACAGGACATATGTGACCAAACCGGCATTGATATAGCGTATTTTTCAGGCAATCATCATAAATGAAGTGCCTTCTTTTGGCAGGTTAACCAGATGGAACAGCGATATTCTGCTTGTGTATCTTGGAAGGGGAAGATGAATGCCCCCAAACGTGTATAATTTTGAACACTGATGTCTTCACCTTGCACTATGAACAGTATATTTCTAGGTAGTAGTTGTCCAAGTGATGTCAAATCAATGTCTGTTATTTGTGACTAGCATATAGCTACGTAAATTAGATGTTAGTTGAGGACTAGGTCATGATCAAATGCATACAGACAAATATGGCCAATTTGAAAATAAATTTTCTAATGCTTTTATTCAACAGTACTTTATATCTTAAAATTATCTTGGTTTTAAGCAACTATAGAATCATTCCTGCAGAGTTTGTTGTGCAACACAGTGTACTATGTTCTTTAAAGGAGATTGCTCTGAGGGCCTGGGTGGTGGCTCACAAGGAGGAATAGGTCATGTGCAGTGTGTGCAGTTCTACAGAACAGGGTTGGTAGGAGGGGATTCACAGGTACTGACATGTCTACAGTAAGATCTGTCACTGGAAAACTGTCAAGAATAGCAGGGATTTGGCTTGCTGAATAGCCAAAATGTAGGCCTGAGAGCTGATGAATAAAGAAGGCTTGTCCTATGATGTAAAAACCAATTAAAGTACTCAAATTGGAAAGGAATACTGGAGGAAAAGATGAAATTGGAAAAGAGAAGAGTGATTTCCAGGACTTTCTAATACATAAATTTCACTCAGGACATCTGAGTGAAATTAATATTGAATTTAATAAACAGGAACATGACTTTGATTCTGATGAAATGGAGGTTTACAGTTCAAGACCTGTTATGTCCTCAGTTATCCCATAATAAGGCAACATAATATAAAAAGCCCTAGGCTTGAGGTGCCACTTCATAAATATTTAGGCCTACTTACAATATAGCACTTTTTTGGCTCTTTCAATAGAAATGTAAAACGTCTACCACAGATTAGTCTGAGAATAGTTTTCAAATTTGAACTCTGTATTGTTTCATGGTATGTAAGGCAGCATGACAAAAAGCTACTTACTAAGTCAGTACTGCTAGTTTATAAGTTAAATAAGAAGTATCTTATAAGGGCAATTAAAAAGTCCTTTGGCATTTTACAGCTTTCTTTTTTTACTATTTATTTGGTTTGCTTAAGTCCTAAGAGAGTGCAATCTAATAATGTACTTTGTACCCAGAAACTGATCACCATACAAGTAACTCAAGATTTAGATTATATTTACAATTTTTCCTTTACTGGGGATGTTTTCTTGAATATCATTATTAACTCACCTGGATACGTTCCTCTGTGATCTGATCTAGGTGTTCCTGCTCTGGCAGGGGGATTGGACTAGATGATCTTTTAAGGTCCCTTCCGGTCCCTGATATTCCGTGATTCTGCGATTCTGTGTAATATCCCAATTCCATGACAACAAAGTCATTTAACATTACATGTACATTACATGTACGTTGGTGAAATGTTGGTGAAAGTGGGGGTCCCAGCCCCATAGATGGGTCCCAGCCCCATAGATGTGGGTCCCACCCCCCAAGTGTGGATCCCAGCTGCATAGATTTGGGCCCCACCCCCCCATATCTGGGTCCCAACCCCATAGATGTGGGTCCCATCCCCCAACAAATGTACGTTGATGGAGTTTCTGAATTTAAGTAAAGGCCAACTAACAAGCTAAATATTTTCATTTTCATACAATAGGAATACATTCAATCATTTTGAACCTAGTTTATTCATAGTCAAACTCAAGTATCATTTGTATTAAGTATTATTTCAACTTTGTACCAAGCTTTGATTTGTGAGTAGCAAAGTCTGGGGAAAATGTGATGCATATGGTTTATTAAAATTCAGAAGATCTCTTAATAGTAGGCATTGAAAATCACTGTGCATAAAGCACGCAACAAGTCAAATTATTATCAGGTTTTAAAACGTAACTTTTTATTTTTATTTTCAGTTTTTCTCTCAGTTTTTCCTTTTTTTTTTTTTTTTCTTTCCGCCCCCTACCCCCAATAAATGTTTACAGTCTCATATGTACTTTTTTAACTGAATGTATAAACACTGCATCATTCCAATTAATTTAATTAAAAAAAAAAAAAAAAAAGAAAGAAAGAAGTTATGATCATTGTCTCTTTGGACTTTTCATACCGATATGTGAAAACTTCAGTGACATTACAAATATTAAGGACCAGTTTACCTTCTCTTTTTACTTCTCTTCAATCTCAGCTAAAATCTAAGGCTTGAATTTCTTTATTCTTGCACATTCTGTAGTGGTTATCCAGATTTATTTTCATATCTATGTATTCGTCATTCTTACCCTGTAGGTTGCTTCCATATATTAACTAGGTTTTTCAGATGAAAATTAGTCTACTTGTATTAACATACAAAACCCAACCTTTCAACAATGTAAACCTGTATATTTAATACTGATTAAAGGCTATATGCTTTACCTTACTAACAAGGGTGCTATATTTTTTGCTTCTTTATGGAAAAGTTTAGCAACCAGAGTAATATCACTTAAAAATCTACAACAGACCTCTTTTAAAGCAGAAGGAAAGATTCATTCTGAACAATAAAAAAATTATATATATATATATACAGGAAGTGCTCCAGGGAATATAAAGATAGAAATTCAATCAACATCTAGGTTGTTGTACTAAATCAGAGCTATTGACTTTCAGATAAATGTTTTTTTATCAGTTGTACCAGGCACTGCATATATACGCCTAATTATTTCTTTTACTGAACTTTAAAGCAAATACACATAGAAAAATTAACACGAGACAACACTAAGAACTTGACTGAAATTGCTGAAGACAGATAATTTAATAGCAAGAATGTCTTTCACTCATCCTATTGTGATAACCTTTTGATTAGCCAAATCTGGTAATTGTTTTGGGACCTTAAGTTTTGCCCTATGCAGAATTAAGGAGCTCAGTACTGGTTTTGTATATATATTGTATATATTTCCTTATTTTCCTTTTCTTTTCTTAATATTTTCATTAATTTAGTTCCTTCTAAACTCATGAATATCCTTGGAAAGGGAGGTGGGGGAGCGCATCTGTCATTCATCTCTTTGTTGAGTCTGGCCCAAACCGTGACAGCAACATAGAACAATGATGACTCTGGCAATAGCAAAGATATGGACTGGTATCAGTGACCCAGACTGCTCTTAAAAGTGAATAAGACACCAGAAAGGTTGAAGTTATCTTATCTAAATTTTATTAAATGAAATAGATCCTATTAATAATTCAGAAACATCTATTATTTTATAAGATTGCAGGGCCTCCTTTTCTAACATTTAAATGCTTTCTGTAAATTTGCACCTCAGGAAAGTTTATGATATTATGCATAGGATTAGAAGCACATGAATGTTTGTGTTCCTACAGCTGAGACCAGAAATTTTAAAAAACCTAATCTCTACAACATGTATTAAATAATATTCTCAATTAAAGCAGGTCTGGTATTGTGAATGCTACTTTAAATCACCAGTGCTGAGCAGCTTAATTCTGCATCAGAAAAGATCAGTTCAACAGCCAGTTCAACAAAATTGCTATAAACATCCACTGCTTGTAATCTCATATAATATTTCTTTGCTAAAAGAAACAATGGAAGTTCCCTCCTTCTTAAGGTCTCTCTGAAGTTGATTTTGTTCAACTGTATGCGATCGTATGAATTCAGCCACGGTGCTACAAACTCCTAACATATTTGAGCAAACTCGTAGCTGCTGAATGAACTTCAAGAGTTGTGGAAGGATGAAGAGATGCTTTGTGCATTAGTAACACTAGATGCATGCTTATATTTGCCACATCTGTATTAAAATGTGTCAAGTCCTGTAAAGCACTTTGTTGACTTTATTGACAATGATGAAGAGTATATTTTTTATATGTCCTTTTTTTTCTAGCATCAAACAAGTAAATTTTTTTAATTTTTACCCTAATGCTGCCTTCTCATTCACTCTGCTTTTGTGAGAAACTTTTATTATCCTCAGTAGCAACATATGGGAACTTTCCATAGCTTTTTAAGTCTTGTATTTTGTCTCTGAAAGATGAAAGTACTATGTTCTTCATTTCACAATGAAAAGGGAAGAGTTTATTAACCTGAATAGTGCATTGCACAGGTTCTACAACTGCCTCTAGATGATCTGGAGTCACTCGATTACAACAGTATTTTGAGGAGAATGAAATGAAGAGAATTCAGCAGATTTACTTGAAAGCTGAATTCTTTGCTTAAGAATAAGCACATTTTCTTACCATCTCTCATCATTCATTTTGGTGTATTTTAACTCCTAGATTTGAGATGGCAATAATCCATGTTTTAGTATTAGAAATAAATAAATACAAATAAGATTTCACTGAAACAACCAATGTTCCTGCTCAGCGAAATCAAGCAGGTAGCAAAATTTACACGTGGATTGTTGAAATAATTCACTGTGATAAAATATGTCATATGTCTTCTTTTTTGTTTTGTTTTGTTTTGCTTTGGGTTTTTTTGTTTCTGGTTTTTTTTTTTTTCAGAACAGAATGTTGAAATTCTTATTGATACAGGTTTCTACTAACATTTAAAATTGATCATATTTTACTGCTTTATGTATCCTTTTGTTTACATTATGCTTATATTCAGCAGATTATAAACATATAATAAGGTGCAAATACCTCTCTGTTTGAACTTGTGATTCCATTTCTAGGATTTAAAGTCCCATCTAGACTTTTACCTCTCTACTTTCACTGTTTTGTTAACTAGTGATTAAAAGCTATTACCATCTGCTGGGTGTTTGGCGACTGATACAAAATAGCCTTCAAGACACTAAATACCAACTGCATTTGGCATTTGTTAGCACTCTTATTGCTGGTCTCTGCAGTGAGGTCATGAGCAGAATGTATATGAAGATTCAGCCATGTGTTGTTTTAAAGCTTTTCAGCTTGAGGACCTAAGCTTGGTATGGCACAGTAAATAAACCTCCAGTTCTATCAAGTACCTTTATTTTCCAATAACGTCATCCTTCATCAAGCAAAAATTAATTTATTAATGCTTTTTAAAATTTTGCAAATGTCTTTTTGACCCCTACTGCCTTCAGTTTATTTGGGCCAGATCTTAAGTATTATATGCGTAACCACACTAGGAAGATATTTTATTTAAGGCTGCAGTAAAAGTTGGTAAGCTTTTAAGGAGTCAGGCATTAATTTGTGTCTAAGCTGAATGTCACAAAGGGAAAATTATAATCGTATATTATATTATTAACATAATGGAAACTTCTATCACTGTAAGTAGGAGAGGGTCAAAACAGATGAGCCTGATGTTAATAGTACAATAATTATGAATGTCTCTAGATGCTCAAAGAAACAGAAGTATAACTCTGTCTTTTAGGTTGGTCATATAAATTAAGGAAACGACACAAATATTCATGATCATGCTTATATAGAGTTGCTGTTCATTAAGATGGCTAAAGAAAATTGTTTGTTTATTCTTTATTTTTAGGGCTATGTATTACTGGAGGTAAATATCTTAAGGGATCACAGGAAGCTGAACAGTAACATCTTATGTCCATGCATGTCTAGTACAAGAATTTTCCCTGTCAAAGCAAAAGAAATATTGACATCTCTCAATGGGATACTGGATGCACCTGAGATTTAATTCAGCGTACTAAGCTGTAATGGTTACAGGTATCTCTGAAATTCTGGTTTTGATGGCAGAGGTGATCATCTGCTCTGCATTGTGTAGGACAGGCTTTGTTGTTCATGAACATGTGGGCAACACCTGTCTCGCATCTGACTAGATTAGTCTGTTGTTTGGTTCCAGGTATGGAGCTGCACTGAAGTCAGTCTAGCTCTACCTATTTACACCCTGTCAAGGACTGATCTCATCTTTCCAGCCAAGTGCTATAAAAAAGAAACTTATTTGGTTTGTGTTGACTTATGACTTCCACTAAGAAGAACATTTGTCAAACACCACCACCACCACCCAAAACAATTCTTTATATATTCTTTCATGTGTAACTTCTGCTTATTGTTCCAATTTTGAAAACATAAATTGTAATGCTAGCAGCGACACTGAGCAGGACTGACTCTCCCACTGGCTTAGTTTGCATTCAGTGATTCTGGACACAAATCAAATTAAATTTGCAAAAGCAGCATCCTCCCTGGATTCCATTCAATCACCCTTTTTTATTATCATGGTGAATATGGCAAGAAGCATATATTACTGAACAATGATAACTGCTGACAATTACATATGTCTCAGGAAAGCTGCGATGTAACAGAAATCTGTGTCATGCCTCAAGCTGAGCTGTGCATGTACATTGCAGATCGCTGGATGCTCCCTGATGATGTAGTGTGTTGCATCGTGTTGCAGCAAATTACCGTCTTGCCTCTTTGCTGCATCACAAAAACTGCTAAAATTGAGGGAATCTTGCTGCCACTCCGAGATACATGCCTGCACAGAAAAATGTTAGGCTACAAGCTAAGAGGATCTTTAGAAATGTTACAGTACAAAACTTGAAACATATATTGTCATATCAGTGAAAGAGAGTGTTCTTGTATGAGGT
>VZTM01013604.1:779-13459 GCA_013400555.1 Jacana jacana
ACAGAAAGGGCTTCTTCAAATACATTGCAACTAAAACTAACACAAGAGGCAATGTAGGCCCAATGATGAATGAGGTGGGTGCCCTGGTGACAGAAGATACAGAGAAGACTGAGTTACTGAATGCCTTCTTTGTCTCTGTCTATACTGTCGGAGGCTGGCCAGAGGAGCCCCATAGCCCTGAGACCCTAGAGGAAGTCAGGATAAAGGAGGAGTTTGCCTCAGTTGATGAGTACTGGGTTAAGGACCAGTTCAGCAGTCTGGACATCCATAAATCCTGATGGGATGCACCCACGGGTGCTGAGGGAGCTGGCGGAAGTCATTGCTAGGCCACTCTCCATCATCTTTGGCAAGTCGTGGGGAACGGGAGAGGTGCCTGAGGACTGGAGGAAAGCAAATGTCACTCCAGTCTTCAAAAAGGGCAAGAAGGACCTGGGTAACTATAGACTGGTCAGCCTCACCTCTATTCCTGGGAAGGTAATGGAAAAACTGCTATCGTCAGTAGAGGAAATCAGTGAGAGTCCCCACCCTTGCCAAGAATCCTTCTAATGTGATTAATCTTGATGCTCCTAAGGTTTGTCCTGGCATAATTTCTAGTTCCTTTCCAGAAAATTTCCAGTTACCAATCAATCTTCCATGTCCCTCATTGCTGGCTGCTCTCTCATGGTGACAGAGAAATAGATGAGGGTAAATGATTACTGTTCCTGGAGGGTGGATGCATCCACAAATGACCTCACTCCTGTCCAGCCCTGGTATCACCAGAGCTTCTCCTGTAGCCAAGAGCATGTGACAGCCCAACATACCCTGCAAACCTGGCCAGAAAACCATCAGTCTTTGGCAAGTGAAATGCTCCCAGTGATATGAGGGCTGGTAGTACCCCTGCTTTTAGGAATCAGGAACTTCTTTAAATAAGAGGCCCGTAGCAGGATCTGAATGGCCCAGTCACCCATCAACTCTCCCTTTCCCTGGCCTTGCAGTGGGGCTAGTCATCTGCATACGTCCGTGGGGAAGATCTGGGGGTCTGAATAAATGTAAAGGCACCCTGCAGCCGGAGGGCTTGGTATGACAGCCCAAGTGCCATCCCGTGTCACTGGGCACAGCCAGGATGAGAGTAAGGCAGGTCGTCCTGAAGCATAAGAACACCAACTTCTGCTCTCACAGGACAGCCTGAAGCAAGCTTCTCTGTGCTACCATTTCCAGGCTGGAAATGCTCAGATCCTTCAAGGCCCTCCTTACAATAGGGTCACTTGTGAACATGTCCCACCTGGTGCTGCCCTGTGGTGGAGCACACTGGGTGTCCGGCGGGGCAGAGAAAGCAGCTCCTCTCCTTGCTGTGGGGAGCTTCACAGGCTCTTGTACTCAGCATCAGTAGTTACCTGGGCCTGCCACAAATAGAAATTGATCAAAAGCAGCTTTAAAAGCTCCTGTGTTCCTGGAGTAGAAAGTTCCTCTTGTTGATATTGGGTGGGAGAGCTGCGGTTTTTCCTCAGTTCCTTTGATTTGTTGCCTAATGCAGGGGATGGATAAATCTCTAAGCCCTGAGATTTAGGGCAGAATTCATACTTTACTTCTTCAGAAGATGTAGTAAACAGCCCTATTCTCTAATCCTGGGAGCAGGTTTGTACCTGCTCACTCTGTGTAAACTGGACCGGCTACAACAATTTCACATTGCGGCTGAGTTCAAAACATCCCCTTGGGGATGAAATGTTTATTGCAGAAGCTTTTTAAGATGATTCCTGACAGGGAGAAAGGGCTCCCACCTCAATACCCTGCACAGACCCTGCTGTACTGTCACACAGATGCAAAAAGTGGTGTGACTGCGTGAGCAGACACCCTGGACCATAGGAAAATAATCTGGGGAGGAACCTTTGTCAGACCTTCCCCACTAGACAGGCAGAGGAGGGTGGTATGCCCACAGTGACAAGGAAGATTTTGTTTACCAGGGCTGGTGGGTTTCCAGGCATGACACGATGTCCACAGTGCTCCTGGGCCCAGATGCACATGTCCCCATCATCCCCATGGGCAGGTTAGGTGCAGGCTTAAGTCAGAGTGTCCAATGATCCCACCCTTCCCAGGGTCACTTCAGTCTTGCAGAAGCCTCCTGGGCCATGCAGAAGTTTGCAGCAAGGGCAGGCTGGTTGCAAAAGAGGCACTTGAGCTGAGCAGAGCACAGAAACTTTCTGCAGCACCTGCCAGAGTGCAGGTACCTGGACTTTTGGATTGCTCCAATATAGCTCAAAGATGCTTTAGCAGAGCAGATGGGGGCAAGTTTTGGATCTGAGGGTCAACACATTTGGGTGACACCTTGTCAGGGTATTTGGTGAGTTTTATGCAAAATGTGCACTCTGCAGATTCTACAGTGGTGTGTTTTCACACAGCATGGAGGGCTGTGCCCTGGAGATGACCTACTCATGGTTTGCTGTAGCAGAAGTGAGGAAGCAGTGCAGGTGGGGAGGGTGGTCCTTGAAGTGGGACACAGCTCCTCACTCACCAAGAGACATGCTAGCCAGTGTGTGTTTAACAACTGACACCACACCACCTTGTAACCTTGCATCACTCTCTGAAAAGCTGCAAGTCCCCATGCATGACCAGTGTCAAGGGGCTGGGGGAGGCAGTGGTGGTGGTGGCTCTGCAGTCAGGAGTGAGTTACTTACAGAATCTTCAGGCTGTAAAGGCCAGAGAAAGCTTCTCCTGGGATCCTGGAGATCTGGTTTCCAGAGAGGCGTCTGCAGTGAAAAGAAGAGCCAGTAAACATGTCAACATCCTTGTAATGCCAGTCCCTTATCAGCAGAGGCTTAACAATTCATGCTTCTTGCCACAGTCCCCTTGGGGAGGAGGCTGTGACACCTGCAAGCTGAGCAGGTCCCCTGTCACATGCTTGAGCAACCTTTGCATATGATCCCCCCTTCAGCTTGAATCATAGGCAAGGAGAATAATGGCTTGTTACTCCTGACAGACCCAAAACCACTGTTTTTGGCATCCAGTGACAGCTCATGGCTGAAGTCATTCCCTGGATACCCACAGAGGACCCTGTTCCATAGAAATTACGGTACAGGCAGCCTGGGAGAGGACCTCTGCCTGAAGGCACTGACCCTACAGACCCTACTCTACACCGGATGCCTGGGAGTGAGGGTGGAGCAGGGGGAAAGCTATTTTCTAGTCATGCATGGGTCCCAGGAGGACTATCCCTAAATCATGGATTCATATTTGTCCCTTTTGTCTGCATGTGGCCTGTTTCTGCATTCTGCAGGTTCTCCTTTTTCTTGTCCAGGCTTGATGACACCTGATTTACTTCCCCTGCTTTATTCCCAGCCCTGCTTTGAAACATGTGATTACAGCCCAGCTCCTTCAACACCATGTTTGGCATCACTACTGTGAGGGGAGACAGGAAGGGGCTGGACATGTGGAGTACCATGCAGAGCCAGTTCATCCCAGTGGGACTTCCAAAACCAGGACAGAAAAGTCAGAAGTGGTGGGATGATCTATGGCTGGAGAAAATCATAGGAGGAACGATGATGATAGGGACAATGCAGCCTGGGAAGGCTGATGAATGAAGATGGGATGATGAATGAAGGGATGGGAGAGGGAGACAACATGAAGAACAGCATCACAAAGGAAAGTGGGACCACTGGAGACACAGAACAAAGTGTAGGGGACAGGGGACAACATTCAGAACTGGCTGAAAGAATTTATCCAAGGAAGCCTGTGGGATTCACCATTGTACAGCACCATCTTATCAGAGCACTCAAATAAGCAAGGCCCAGAGCAGGCTGGGGCATTTGGATTTTTCATTGACACTGGAAACTGCTTCACTGTCACCATCACTTTCACTGATGAGGGCAGTGGTTCTGAGAGACCATGATCATGGAGCCTCATGGACTGGAGCTTGTGGTGGAACCAGAAGTCAAGTCCAGGACTCTTGAGTCTAAAACTGACCTAAGGAGATTCTTTTCCTCCCATTTCTCCCATAAGGGAAAATGTGGAGCAAGTCCCATTGCACATCGACCAGAAAACATGAAGGCAGGTTCAAAAAGACTTCAAATTGCTACTGCTTTTGTGCTTTACCTTCTGATCCCCAAGTGGTTAAACAGAGGTCAAGGCTGGACAAGGTAAGAAACTCATTGTCTGCTTAATTTGGAGTAGAATATTGCATCTCCCAAAAGGAGACGGTGAACATAATTCGTGATCAGGCTCATCTTCACTCTCTCAGAGACTCTAAGCCAGCCCCAAGAGATGAGGCACAGAGGTTGGCACACTTGTATTCATTTAGCACTGACAAAGCCTGTTTCTTTTTAGATGATTTGGCTGCAAGGGAGACAGCTGTCAAGGATGAGCAGCATAGTCCAGGCTGGAAACAGAGTGCATTGCAGTGAGGATTTTGCAAAGGTCATGGAGAGGATCTGAGCTGTTTTGGGGGAGCCACACTCATCAATGGCAGAGCAGGCATGTGTGGGTGCCTGAGCTTTCTCCCTCCCTGTCTCTCCCCTCAGGAATCTAGAGAAAATTGCTCCCATAATTAGGCCTCTGACAACATAAACAGCACAGGGTCCGTCTCTTTAATGTGTGTGAACAGGTTGTAACCTGCCTCCCTGTAGTAAGAAAGCCGCCTGGCAGGCTGGGCTATTTGTCACTTGGGGGCTGTGATTTGGGGTAATTGCTCCTTTTGATTGCTGATTTCCACATGGGAGGGAGCGGTGTCCAGAAGACTGGAGTGTTTGCCTGGAGGGGAGGTGTTCCAGCACAGCATCCTCAGCTTGCTCCCAGCATCAGGAGGCTATCAGGCAGTTTGCTCTGCAGGGTCCTGTCTGTCCTCCCCTCCCAGAGCTTCTGTCTGCCCCCTTGCCTTCGCTGGCAGCAGTCTACATGTATTCATGGTTAAATGTGCCTCTCAACTTGTTTCCTGGCAGCCTGCACCTTTATGCTCACTTTCCTGTGTGTGTTTGAGTGTTTGCCAGGTCCCTATATATGGGACCTCCAGGATTAGAAGGAGAGGAGTGTGGAGCTTGAATGGAAGCCAGGCTATAGAATAGGGTAGGAGGGAGTGTTGCTTGCTGATGGGACATGTGCTGGGCCAGCTCGCAGCATCTCAAACATCAAAGGCAAAACAGAACATGAGGGGAAAACCAACTCTGTGGGACATGCCTTTGTTTCACTGGGCAACATCTCTCATGAATCTAGAAGAACAAAGTAATCCCCAGCCTCAGGAAAGGCAGCCATGCCCCCCTGTTGCTGCTGCTTTTGTCCTTGGTTCTGCATGGCTTACTGTGGCATCTTTGGGTTCTTGAGGGACTGATTGGCAGGGTACTATGTGAAAAAGTACTGGAGGGGAGGGGCAACCAAGAAGGCTGGCTAGTATTCGAGGATCACCTCCTCCAAGCTCAGGAGAGGTGCATCCCAACAAAGAGAAAGTCAGGCAAAAAAACCAGGAGGCCTACTTGGGTGAACCGGGAGTTGCTGGATAAGCTCGAAACCAAAAAGGATTTCTATAGAGGGTAGAAGCAAGGACAGGTAGACTGAGTGGAATATAGAGAAATTGTCTGAGTGGCCAGGACCCAGATTAGGCAAGCTAAAGCCCAGCCAGAATTAAATCTGACCAGGGACATCAAGAACAACAAGAAAAAAATTCTATAGATAAAAGCAAGAAGAGAGAAGTTGTGGGCCCTCTCCAGAAGGAAAGAGGAGACCTCATCACCCAGGATATGGGGAGGGCTGAATTACTGAACAACTTTTTCACCGCAGTCTTTACTGTCAAGGGCTCTAACTGCACTGCCCGAGTCACGGAAGGCAAAAACAAGAGCTATGAGAATGAAGAACTGACCACTGTAGGAGAAGATCAGGCTTGAGACCACCTGAGGAACCCAAAGGTGCATAAGTCCATGGGACCTGATGAAATCCATCCACAGGTCCTAAGGCAGCTGGTGGACGAAGTTGCTAAGCCATTTTCCATCATATTTGAGAAGCTGTGGCAATCTGGTAAAGTTCCCGATGACTGGAAAGGAGAAACATAACCCCAATATTCAAAAAATGAAAAAAGGAAGATCCAGGGGCCTACGGGATGATCAGTCTCACCACTATGCCTGGCAAGATCATGGAGCAGATCCTCTTGGAATCTCTGATAAGGCATGTGGAAAATAAGGATGTGTTTGGTGACAGCCAAAATGGCTTTGTCAAGTGCAAATCATGCCTGACAAATTTGGTGGCCTTCTATGATATTGCCCCAATCTTGGTAGACAAGGACAGGGCAACAGATGTCGTCTACCTGGACTTGTTCAAAGCATTTGACACTGTCGTCAATGGTCACTGTCGTTCCTGGTCTCAAAATTGGAAAGTCATGGATATGATGGATGGACCACTCGATGGATAAGGAACTGGCTGGATGGCCACCCTCAAAGGGTTGCAGTCAGCAGCTCAATGTCCAAGTGCCAGCCAGTGATGAGTGCGTCTGCTGATGACACCAAGCTCTGTGGTGCAGTTGACATGCTGGAGGGAAGGGATGCCATCCAGAGGGAGCTGGACAGGCTTGAGAGGTGGGCTCATGCAAACCTTATGTAGTTCAACAAAGCCAAGTCCTGCACCTGGGACATGGCAGTCCCAAGCACAAATACAGGTTGGGCAGAGAACGGCTGGAGAGCAGTCCTGAGGAGAGGGACTTGGGAGTGATGGTGGATGAGAAGCTCAACATGAACCAATAGGGTGCAATGACAGCCCAGAATGCCAACCCCATCCTGGGCTGCATCAAAAGAAGCCTGGCCATCAGTTTGTGGGAGGTGATTCTGCCCCTGCTCTTGTGAGACTCCACCTGGAGTACTATGTCCAGCTCTGGAGTCCTCAGCACAGAAAAGACATGGACCTGTTAGACTGGATCCAGAGGAGGGCCATGAAGATGATCAGAGGGTTGGAGTACCTCTCCTATGAGGCTGAGAGAGTTGCGGTTGTTTAGCCTGGAGAGAAGGCTCTGGGGAGACCTTAGAACAGCCTTCCAGTATCTGAAGGGAGCCTACAGGAGAGCTGGAGAGGGATTCTTTGTCAAGATGTATAACGACAGGATGAGGGGTAATGGTTTTAAACTGAAAGAGGGGAGATTTAGATTAGATACTAGAAGGAAATTCTTTACTGTGAGGNACTGGATCCAGAGGAGGGCCATGAAGATGATCAGAGGGTTGGAGTACCTCTCCTATGAGGCTGAGAGAGTTGCGGTTGTTTAGCCTGGAGAGAAGGCTCTGGGGAGACCTTAGAACAGCCTTCCAGTATCTGAAGGGAGCCTACAGGAGAGCTGGAGAGGGATTCTTTGTCAAGATGTATAACGACAGGATGAGGGGTAATGGTTTTAAACTGAAAGAGGGGAGATTTAGATTAGATACTAGAAGGAAATTCTTTACTGTGAGGGTGGTGAGACACTGGAACAGGTTGCCCAGGGAAGTTGTGACTGCTCCATCCCTTGAGTGTTCAAGGCCAGGCTGGACGGGCCTTGGAGCAACTTGGTCTGGTGGGAGCAACCTGGTCCCTGCCCATGTCAGGGGGTTTGGAACTCAATGATCTTTAAGGTTCCTTCCAACTCTAGCCATTCTATGACCTGTCTCCTCTCTCTCTAGCTTTATATCTTTCCTGCTGCCAGGGCAGCCTAGCTTCTCTCCTCTGTAGAGCTCTATGCCAAATCGAGGAGCAGAGACAAAGGGAGGCACTACCACAACCAATTCACTCAATCCACCTCCCAGTGCAACTGCCAATGTCATTGGGGTCCAAGATGGATGGAGTCTGTTTACTTGTAGACATGCAGAGACCAGGAGGTGGGAGATACCTGTGTTCGAGCACACAGGCTGAGGTTTCACTTTCCTAGAGGTGTACATGGCCCAGGTATGCACGCAGTGTCTGGAGGCATGGGCCTTTGGGGTTTGCTGCATGTCCCAGGACAGGAGCTGTGTGAGGCTGTGACTGGGTGTCCCAGGCAAGGGGACACAGCTGAGTATAGGCCAGGAATGGGTAAGTCTTTTGGGGTGTCACATCCAGCAGGAGAGATGCAAGGCACTGTGTGTTGACCCTTCCTCTGTCTGTAGTCAGCTGGCAATCTCCCTAGTGCTTGGTTCCCTCTGTCCCTCTCACTTGAACTCTCTAGAAATCTTCCAGCCTGGCAGAGAGGCAACTGTTAAACACATCTCCAGAACCCAGGCCCCACAGGAAATTCACTGAAAGGGAATTTAAAAGTGAGTATTTAAATGAATAACACCATTTGAAAGGATGATGCCAGCGTGACTTCCTGAGACAACTCTTCATTTGCTCCTGCCATGGAGAAGAATGAAGAAAATAATCCCACCACGTAGGACTGAGATGTGGCATCGCCTTTTGCCCTAAGCACACAGTTCTTGCAGCTGGTCCACAGCACACGAGCTCTGCTCCAGGCCTGCTCGGACCTGTCTCAGGTCTTTTTAGGATAGGCAGACTTGATTCAGCTGTACGACCTGCCATCCTGGAACTTACTCTGTAAGACAGAGTTGGGAGAAAGGGAAAGCTCTGGATTTAAAGTGACTGACGGAAGAGGGAGAGAAGGGCAGGTGGAAGGGGAGGGTGGGACCCACAGTTGGTTGACTTGCTTCAAAAAGCTCTTGGGTTAGCTGGATTTTAGATTCTAGCCCCCCCCGGCCTTCCCCACTCCCGTGATTTCTGGGAATGTTCCTTCAGGCTCTGATCTGCATTCCCAATACACTCCAAGTTGGAATAAAATCATGGTTTACCACCTCATGGGTGCTGCAGTTCAGTTACCACAGGCTCCCACCCCCTCCTGTAGCTTAGGCTTCTTGGTCATGCTACAACTTTCATGGCATGCCCAAAGGCGGTTTGTTGGGCATGATCGCTCATGTAATGTGCTCAGGCAACATGATGATGCTCTTATCATTCACATTAGGAGGCAGGAACATTGCCCATTGGCAGGACAGGACAAACATGTGTCCACATCCCAGTGGAATTTTCCCCTTGCCAAATCTCTACTGAGCATGTCAGACCCCGGCTTTGATCTCCCGTTGATCTCCTGTTCTGGTTCTCTGGTTCATTTCTCAAAATCTAACACTGTCAAGGCAGAGTCTGTGCCCAGATGAACTCTCTGTGCTCCTGCTTAAACAGTGTCATCACACCAAGACGGTGCCATCCCCTTGGGCACACAGGGGACCAAGGGCTCCATGTTACGTTTGAGTTTGTTCTTAGGCTGGTGCAAAGCAAGAATGAAGCCAATTAAGTCATTCAAGTGAAAACATGGTATATTTGAGAAAAGACCCAGGTTTGGACTCTCCCTTTCCACACAGGAATCTGAAGCTGGTCCTAGTCTTGTATCACCTGGAGATGTCTCTAACGTGTTCTTTACTGTCTTGTTCCATCCCTGAGGAGGAGACTATGCAGGCCTGTTTCTAACTGCTCTCCATGCCCCCACCGTATGCCTGTTCCAACTCGATAGATTGATGGCATTAATTTCTTTTGTTTATGGTCCTCAAGCCAGTTTTCAGCCCACACGGATGTTCATATGCAAGCTAGTTTGGATTCATTTGCCAAGCAAGATTTAATAAGACACAGCTCCTTAATGAACAACCCAATACAGGACACTGAATGCCTTCACTACATCCCCTTATTAAAAACTGTCCAGGTTTTCAGGGGAGATTTGTTCCCTTCAGGCTTTCAGATCAGTTTTTACTTTTGACTTCACTCTGAGTGCCCCACTTGGGGTACCCCCGAACAGAGTTAGTAATTTGGAAGTCCTTGCTTGCAAGGATTTTTCAAATGCTGAACACTATTCCCAGCCTAACTGAGTAAAAAAAGTTGTGAATATTTACATTTTCACAATGTTTTTAATTTGACTTGGGCTCCTTCAATACCTTGGCTTCATTTTTTAATACACAAGGCAGAGGACACCACAGAAGCCCTCCTTCCCTGTCCTCCACTGTATCTTGGTCTTTGTACTACATCAGATTGCACAGTATTCACCTCTGGAAGGCTTAATCAGAGAAACTATCCTTTAACCCTCTCTCTCTGCTGTTGCCCACCCGCTGAATCAACAACCAGTGCTGTCCTCTGCCACAGAGCACTGTCAACCAGGAGGACAGAAAGTCCTGACTGAGCCAGGCTGGCCCTTTGTTGCTAACAAGTTGTAGAAGAGCAACAGCAGTGTGCTCCATCCTGGTACCTTCTCAGACCCAGGAGCTAGGCAGTATCCTGGGGGAACCAAGCATTCCAAGAAGCTCCTCACCTACAGCCATCTGGAAAAGGAGAGCTGTGTCAGGCAAGGCAGGTACCAAGGAGCAGTGATGCCTCCAAATCTCAACATGATAAAGCAAGGTCATGGCCCTATAAGCATTTGTCTCACTGCCAGAGACCTCTGCATCCTGTTTTGTCATGGAAACCCACTAAAAATGCTCTCCCAGAAGTACCTTTCTCTGGACATGTTACTACCCTGGTGCAGGAAATGCTTTTCACCATGGTGCCAGCACGGTTGAAAATTGTCCAGACATGTCAGCACCCCTTTAAACAACAGAGCTAGCACTTCAGAAAGACCCATGCCCCAAAGCCAGCATTACTGCAGGGCTGCCTCTTACAAGAATGAGGTTGCACTGCTCCAGACCCTGTGTTGGACAATATGTCCAAAGATGGGTGTTTTAGATGTCTGGGAGCTGACGTGGGTGCTCTGACAGCAGGTAGGGGCACATTGCAGCAGTGCTGGTGTTCTCTGTAACCTGTGGTGGTTCCACCAGTCCTTGCACCTGCATGGGAAGAGGAGTGGGAAGGTGGTTTCTTCCGTGCTGCAGAGGAGGAGAGGGCTGCTGTGTTCACATTCCCAGCATACATGATTGCATTTTATTTTGTTTTGCTTTTACGCTGTTTCTTGGCCTCCAGGCCCTTGAATTGCAAGAGCTGCCTGGGAAAGGGAACAGCCTGCAAGGGGAGGCCTCAGTGTGGGTCCTGAGCCCGCTGTGCCTGCATTGATGCAGAGGCATGACACACCCCCTGACTGTGCGTCCATCTGCCCTCCGGGCCTGAGGAGAGGCAGGTGAAAGAGCCAGTGGCTGGGAAGGGGTCTGATCTTGCCGCTGTGCCCTGGAGCAAGAAGTGAATGGCAATGAACACCTGCCTTTGGCTGCAGTTTCTCTTCTTGGCACCAGCCACTCCTGTTTGGATTCAAAGTGCGGTAACAAAGCCCTTGCCGGCAAACACATTTCAACATGTTATTATTCCCAGGCCGGCTTTCAAGATCCTCTTTCTATTCCTTCCCCACTGATCGCTCTTGTTTCTCTTGGCTCACAGCTCTGCCTTTTCAGGCTTCATTAACTGGAATTTATTAGCAACTTTAAACATCCTGCTGCCAAAAAGAGAGAAAGAATGAAAAGAAGAAAAAAAAAGAAAAAAAGGAAGAAACAAAGAGGAGACACACTAAACTCCAGGCAGCTCCTTGCCTGTGTGAGGCCCAGATCTGAACACCTCTGTCACTGGAGGCTTTATTTGGAGGAAAGACTGCTGAGTGCCTGGGCTGGGACCGTGCCTGCTCCCTGCTCAGTCTCGCCTGTCTCTGCCCTGTTTCCCTGCTGGAGCTGGAGGCCAGTGGTGGCACAGGATAGCACAGAGTGGCAGCAAGCCATCAGAGAGGCATCCTCAGTGGCACTGTTTTTCAAAGCTGGCTGAGACTGGAGAATCTAGTCTCTTGGCAGCTTCTGAGCATGAGTGCTAATTGCACTGCAACACTTTCCTGAGCAGCTTGCAGTTAAAACTAATGACTAACAGGTCCCGGCATACCTGAGAGGCCTGTTCTCATCACTGCATGGATGGGTAAAGAGGGGCACTGGCAGGGAAAATTGCTTTACCAGGACCACACAGTCAGTGAGCAGTTTGAGCTGGAGCAGCCCTGATGCCCTTCATCTGTGCCCTAACCACTGCATTGCCTCCAATCCCTTGTGTGACAGCCATACGATCTCCACAGGGAGTGTTCACATCATGGTGTGGTCTGGATGATCACTTAGCTGTCCTCAAGACTCTTAGGTGCTACTCTGCTCTCATTTGCTCCCTGCATTCCTTCTCCCAGCATGGGTGCCTGCAGAGGACTGACATACTTGGGACTGAGGTGAGTCCAGCATCCTAGATGCAGCTGTAAGGGTGTGCAACATGGCACACCTGTCCTCAGTGTCCATGGGATGCATGTACTTCATCTACCCCTTTCTGCAGCTTTCTTTTCCCCTTCCCATTATTCCTGTTCCTTGGTTGATCCTCATCTCCATGCATAAGCTGAGCCTTGAGTTCTCATGGAGGGCTTTAACCTCCTGGATATCTGCTGGGAATACAACACAGTAGAGAGGGAACAATCCAGGAGGTTCCTACAGCTGGTAAGTGAGCCCACCAGGGAAGGTGCGTCCTCCTGGATCTGCTCCTCATGAACTGGGAGTAACTTGTGGGGAAGTAAAGGTTGGAGGCTGGCTAGGGCATAGGGATCATGAGATGATTGAGTTCCTGATCCTTGGAGAAACAAGGAGATGGGTTAGTGAAACTGCCGCCTTAGATTTCCAGAGGGCAAACTTTGACCTGCTCAGAAGTCTGCTTGACAATATCCCATGGGAGGCTGTCCTGAAGGATACAGGAGTCCAGGAAGGCTGGACATACCTCAAGAGAGAAGTTCCAAAGGCAGAGGATCAGTCTGTCCCTGTGTGCCAAAAAAACTA
>VZTM01013627.1:219-11677 GCA_013400555.1 Jacana jacana
AGGAATGCTTGGATCAGGATCAGAGGCAGATAAAGAGACAGGGTCCTCCTCAGACCCTGTTGAAGAAAAAGAGATTGACCCTTTGATCCCTCAGCTTTTATACTGAGCATGATGTGGATGTAATGGAATATCCCAATTGGTCAATTTTTGGTCACCTGCCCTGTCCATTCCTCCCTACAAGCGTGACTGCTCGACAGTTTTTCACTTCCAACCCTACAACAGGGCAAATAACAAAATTACCTGCCCTTGGTTGTTATAGAAATAAGTATAAGCAAGGGCCTCTCTGCACACCATCCCTTGGTAGAATCAGGTCTTATCACTGTGAGAGAGAACAGTTTCTGAACAGTGTGCTGTCAATTTCAAACTTTAGTTAGTTAGAAGACGCCCAGCTAAAAATATAAAACTGTAAAACAGAAAATTGGTTCTGTTTTACCTCAAACCAGGACAAGCAGTTTTATATTGTATATGGTAAGTATTCAAGAAAAAAAAAAATATTTCCATTTACTTAGCTGAGTTAACTGAATCTTAATTGCTGTTATTCATATATTTGAGGCCAGTAATAAAAGTTCCAGAGTTCATTGGGACAACCATACTCTGCCTTTCTGTAAAGACTTATATTCCTCTAAACAGGTCCTCTAATCACTTTCCATTCAATGTGACATCCCATAATATTATAAACCTGCCAGTCTCTGATGGAGCATATAGAGCTGTGTGTATTCTAAACATCTGATGCCTGGCTTCATCTCTGGGTCCTGCAGCTGTGTCTTTATACAGTTTATTTGTCAGAATGACTGTCACTTTCTCAGCAAATGATTACTCCCCAACTATCATTCTTTTCTGTGGCGATTTGATGTAGAGTATCAGGAGTGTGTCAGATGTATACAATTACATCCTCCTAAACTGATGAGAAAACTCACAGTGAACACATTCATCAGAGCTTGGGAGTCTCTTCAGACAATCAGCTCAGGTCAGAGTCTTTCTTACTAGCAGTTTCTTCACATCAAGATGTTCAGACTGTTGTATCCACGGTAGATCCAAGATTCTCCTGTCTAACCATGTAGAGATGGTCACAGACATTTCCACCACCTTGTATTTTTAAACTAATAAGGGAAAGTAAGGTCATTCTAGCCTGCTAAGAGGCAACAAAACTGTGAGTGTAGAATGTCACCAGTGAAGCCAACTTCTAATGGATTCATATACTCATCTCTTTCAGCTCTTTTGTGAGCAGTTTCAGTGGGAATCCTTGTTCGTGTGAGCAAACCAGCTCCCACAAATGGAGCCATTTGGCAGTGTTTGTTTGCTCCCAGGGCCAGAAGAAAGTGTAAAAGATCTTGCTAAAAAATAGGGTAAGGGATCTCTATCAGGTGCCATTACGGTTGAAAAGTTTTGACAGACCTATGTGCTTTTGCCTTGATTTTCAGATTGTCTGAAATAGAGAGAAAGTGAGGGTGCATATGACTATTGGTAGGTTTTGCTTCTTGTCATTTTTGTTTTCCAGATTTGTGAGGATCCTGACCCAAGGATCAAAGTGCGCAGTCACCACACAACTCTGGTGTCAAATATATTTTCCTCCGCTTCCTGGATGGCTGGTGTCTAAAACCCCACTTAGAAAAAAGATTCTTTTATCGAAAGTTTGGGGTGGTATTTTAAGCTTGTTCTTTCTTCTTCCTAACCTTATTGTCCCAATTATTATTGACAGCACTTCAGATTAGGCTCTGGAAAGACAAGAACTTGAAACAGGCTACATAACATCTCAGCATCTGTGCTCTTTACCAGACTTTTCTTTTGGCTTAGAGATAGCACAACAATTGTGTTTTATGCTGTCAGATGTTTTCCCATTCTACTTATATAAAAATGCTGGCTGGAAAGCACCAAAATTTAAATCAGGTTGTTAGCTCTTCACATTGCAGGAAAGGTGAAAGCAAAAATGGATTAACTCATCAGCAGATCATAGGAGCTGTTTGAGTGGTTTGGATGATTCTGTTATCAATACATTTTTGCAAAGACTAAATAACCTGCCTGAAGATGCAGAAACTCCCCTTCCACCCCACCCTCAACTCCAGCAATCTTCTGCTGTATGAAAAACTGCACCACTATATTTTTCTGTTCTACTCTTCCTGTAATATTAAAGGTCAAAAGGAGGTTCACATTGAATGGAATTACAATTAGACTGATCAGGATGTGCCATTATCTCAGCTGTTTAGATCACTGGTCGTGTTTTTTTCTATTTCTAGACCTTTTACCTTGACAGCAGAAGAGGATTCTGCCTCCCAACCTAGAAGTATTGCACAATAGCATGGCAAATAATCTGGTGGTTACTGAAGAACATATGTTTCAAGATACCATTTTGCATAGATAATCTCTACTCTGAAACTGCACATTATATTTGGTACCATAAATATGTAATAGGAACTGAAACAGAACATTTCTACTGTTCATTGTTTGGTTGGTTACAATTTCAGTCAGGAAAAGTGCTTTGAATTCAGTTGTAAACCTAATCTCCACAAATAAATCAGGGTAGACATCTAGACTAAACACTAATTACTACTTGTAGACTGTAATTTTCTTTCTGATTGGAAAAGAAAACCAAAACACCATAGCATTTAGGAAGAAAAACCTAGTTTGCCTCAGAACTTCCAGAAGGAAAGTGCCAATCTGTCTTTCTTTAATCTCCATCATATGTATTCAGTTCCTGCTGTTTAAAGCATTTGTACCTGAATTGACAGGGAGGGCAGGAGCATACCAGCAACTGATGGCACAGCAGAAGCTGAATGCCATTCTGTTAAGTCTCCTATGAGTTTATATTCAGGGCTAGATCATGAAAACTGGTTGATACTTATTAAAATGTTCTTTTGAGCCATTGAGCAAGGCAATGTGTTCATAAAGGTTGCTCAACACTGTTCAGTTATACTGGTAGTGCTGCTCTTTGGGGGAAAAGTCAGCTAAACTAAAATGCCTGGAATATTACAGAGTACTTCTCCAACTGTACATTGCTTTGCTTATCATTTGGTGTTTCTAGCAAAAAAAAGGAACAAAGGCTAAGGAAAAAATAGGTTTAGACACTGCCAGAGATCTGCCTGACAACATCTCCTACAGCATGTAGTAGCAAGTTCTATGGGGATGAAAATTCCTTGTTCCTTAATTCCTTTGCCTGGGCTATTCATGGGAACAGAAAGTAGGGGAAGCAGGGGGAAAGTAGCAGCTGCGTCTTGTGCACTTTCTGTCACCTGTTGCTTCCCTTATAAGTGGGTTGCTGTGGGCAAGAAGTGTGGATCTTATGCTTGATATGAAGTAGGAAACTGAACATTACCACTTGCTTTTGCTCCCCTAACAGACTCAGACATGGTGGGACCAACTGAGACCAGCTGTGATTGGCGCAGGGCAACCCCATCCCACCTTCACAGAGGCCACCCCTGCAGCTCTGTGGTTAGTCCACAGCTGTGCCCAGTATTACCCTGATGCAGGCTCTTCAAGCTTCCCACCAGCAGCTGTGAAGGGTGTTATTTGTAATCCTGCCATCACATCATCCCTTTCTGGGCCCCTCACTACAAGAAGGATGTTGAAGTGCTGAACCCCATCCATAGGAGAGCCACCAAGCTGGTAAGGGGTCTAGAGAACAAGTCCTATGAGGAGAGGCTGAGGGAACTGGGCATGGTTAGTTTGGAGGAGGCTGAGGGGAGACCTTATTGCCCTCTACAGCTACCTGAAAGGAGGTTGTAGAGAAGAGGGTATTGGCCTCTTCTCCCAAATGAATAATGACAGGATCAGAGTAAATGGTCTGAAATTGCAGCAGGGAAAGTTTAGATTGTGTATAGGGAAGAAATACTTTACTGAGAGGGTGGTTAGGCACTAGAACAGGCTGCCCAGGGAGACTGTGGCGTCACTATCCCTGCGAGTATTTAAGAACTGTGTAGATTTGGCACTTCAGGACATGCTGTAGTGTCTGAGACTGTTGGGTGTGGTGTTGTGGGTTCTTTTGGGGTGTTCAGGTTGGCTTGGGTTTTTCTGTTGTTTTGTTTTGTTTATGCTTGTGGTTGGACTTGATCTCAAAGGTCCTTTCCAAAATGAATATTCTGTAATCCCCTGTGAGGGTATTGCTCCTGCAGCTCTGCCAGGTGTCGGGGCAGCTCAGAGCAGCGCTTCACTTGAGGGGCATAGCTGGGCACAGCACTGAGGTCAAGGTTGGGTGTAGACAGCTCTGTGAAGGAGAGTTGTTGGTGAGTATCAGTCTTACTTAGAAGATACTAATTAATTTATTATTTTCTCCAGTTCATTCTCTCATTCTTTGGCCTGCTACTCAAGTTCTTTTTGTTTAAGATTTTGGTAATGTTGTTTTTTAGTAGCAATTTTTGCCGGTAGGGCTTCAGAAAAGTAATTTGGTTTCCCAGGGCTTCTGAAAAAAAGTCTCTGAAATTGTAAAAGGAATTTAGACCCTTTATCATCATTTCTGTAGGCAAGATCATGTAGCAGAGGTATTGGGAATGGGTGGATTGGTTAGGACAGAAACTGTCTTTTTAGAGACTTATGATTCTCATTAGATTTTTGTAAAACAGGTAATTAAATAAAGAATGGAAAAGGGTAACTAAGAAAGGTGAACTCCATTGTGTAGGTCTGTCTTTGATGTAATGACTCTTGTCCAATTAACTGAATTTAGAAAGGGCCTCTATGAAGCCCCACTGCAAAGAACTTGTTTAGTTTCAAGCATATTCTTATGTCCCTTTACTGTTTTGGGGTTGTTTTTTTTATGTTGAAGTGCTGTTTTGAATTGAAATTTCAACTTCTAATTTCAGACTCAAGCATAAGGTAAAGTATAAAACGGTCTGGTATGCATTGAAGTGCCATGTGCATTGCATGCCACAAAAGCCTGGGATTTTTTATTTTTTTGTTTTTTTTTTGTTACCTACTAATGAAGGTGGACACTTTAGGTAAACTCTTTCTATTATTCAAACCCACAGCTGTTAAACTTGCCTTTGTAGTCAGTTACTTCCAAAAGAGAAGCAAGCTCTGATGCAGAAAGGTAAATAGGCTTATATGTCTAAATCAATAAACCAAAGAATAATATTGGCATTTAGATTTAGAAAGTAATACATAGTAAGTTTAGACTCAAGCTTTAAGTAATCTGTAATGAGTTGATGTTTATTATCTGCTCTTGTAGTTGAAAGTAGTGAGCTTTTGTTTTCCTTAAGCACCTCTTTATTATCCAGGTGATAGTTGTCATTCCACAAGGACAAATTGATTGAGCAGAAAAAATGTGGCAGAAAATTTGTTTGTACAGAAACAAGTTGTAACTTTTGTGTAGACTACAATAGGAATAAAGTTACGAAGGATCAACTGCCTCTGAGATACAAAGATTGCTGTGGTTTCTGTTAGTAGCCATATATTAGAAGTAACTGGAGTTGGGAAAGAAGTATCTGCAAACATAGAGTAATTTGCTTGCAGAGGAACGTTGTCTGTGATATTATTGGATTATAGTAATGCGTGGGGTTTGATAAAGGTGCTTTAGCAATTGCCCCTCAGTCATTATTGTTTCATACAGGGTGGAATCCCCCGATAAGTAAATTTCAGTTGAAAAGTTCAGACCAATTCATAGGTAAAACTGATACAGAAACTGCTTGAAAAGACAACTTTCTGTTAACACCACATATAATATGAACAATGGGAATATTTTAAGGACTTAAGCAAACTAAAGACAGCAAGTAATTACTGACTGTGAGGTAGCTAATTAGTACGATATTCTGTAGTTATATTGGAAATTTAAGGTACACACTCTCAGAGCTCCCTAGTATCTTTTTTGCCAAGGAGTATCTATTTGAATTTCCTTAAAAGAAAATTTTCTGATAAAGGCAGAAATTTCCAAAAAGGGAGAGTGGGAACACAGTAACAAGATAAGGAAGTATGCCATAAAACCAGAAGATTTCTGGAATGATAGATTTGAAGCAGAAACAACAGTCATGGTAACACCGTAGGTGACAAGAGTGGTGATGAAATGAATCAGTCGTGAATAGTTTGAGGAAATGTGATGGTTGGGAATGACAGTAGGATACTCATGAGGGAGCAGTGGCCCAGGCACAGAGGTGCAGGAGGAATTGGAGGAACAGCAGAACATAACGAAGATGCAAAATGAGAATTTTTCCTTTGTTTTCCAGAGTGGCCAAGTCCAGAGAGCTTCAGAGAAGGAGTCCAGACTCAGAACAACTGACTTTGTCAACTGTTTACAGGTATATCCTGATAGCTGATGTGCTCCTCAGTACAGGCATTCAGCTATTTGTAATATATAGATACTAATGGAAACGAGACCATAGTAATCAAATAGTTCATTGGTTTTCCTTGGGTTTTTCAGTGGTTTGGCTTGTTTGGTGTTTTTTCCATTTAAAATAAGGCAAGAAAAATTGCAAATACAATTCAATACAAAGTATACTTTGAACTATCCTCATGAAGATAGGAACTATCATGAGGAAATGAGCAGCTGACAGACAAATTTTACTGTGTTTGAGAGGAAACTTTTATCTGCTTGTGAGAAGAGCAGGTTTGTATTCATGTCTCAACAGAAGGAGAGTAATAGTGGAATATCCCCTGAAGCAGGGACACTGGAGCGTTCTGAGCAAAGAAAGTATGGTCTTTCCCAGAGAAATGAAGGCTTGTTTTCTTGGCCATTTTACAGCCTGAGTTGAAAATTATATAGATGGTTTTGTACAGGTGAATGAGAAACTAATATACTCTGCAGGACAAACAGGTGTGTTGTATGTATTTCTGGACACCAATAGCACCAAGGCAAATCTGTTCTAGACAAACTTTTTCTCTTGGACCCCGAGCTAAGCTGCAATAGCACCACAAAGACCATTCAGTTTGTACTGTACTACTTAGCATTCTGCAAAGCTTCACTGGCTTCATCTGTTGATTTTTCAGACACCTGATCTGGTTCTGCAGGGGTCAAATTTTTGGGATTAAGTTGCTTTCCAGCAGAGCTGCACAGATATTTGTGTAGCACACTATGCTATATCTTTTGAAAGCTGTACTGCCATGTGTTTCCCCATGATCCACAGTATCTCAGTGTCCACTATTCTAGTGAAGAGCTGGTGTGTTTAGGGATGCTGGGAAAGGGCAGAATACATTGTTTTATTTTACTTCTACTTGAATAGGCATATAAAGATTTTTTTCTTTAAGACAAGACTAACTTTCAGACAAGATCCAAAACAGACTAATGCAAATTTGTTAACTGAATGGTTACCTAGCAGTGACTTAGCTCTGATGAAGAATTAGTATGGGTAAATTTTAATTTTTGGAGAAATTAATTTTTTAGAAGTAGTAAGATCAGCTAAAAAATAGTGTGGTATCAGTGATTTATGCAAAGCATTTTTTAAGGTCAGCCTGTATTTCAGTTATTAACATTTTGAAAGATCTTTTTTGGGACCTTCTAACTGAGCACTGGCATAAGGATGCAATGTTGTTGCACATGGAGATGCTTTGGTGTCAGGTGTGCTGGGTCAGTTAATTTACACCAGTACAGTCCAGTGTCTTCAGCCTTTCAAGGTAAACAGAAGATGTTTTTAAGGCTCCCATCTATCCACCTATTAAAAAAAAAAAGATGAAAGTTAGGGGGGAAAAAAACCAACCAGCATAACAACGGATTAAATATCTCAAGATCATGCTAAAAGTTGATGTCCTCGCAGACTTTCTAGGAATCCATTGCCTGATCTAGGGATGGGACAGAAAGATTGACAGACATTGAGTGAGGTTTATATGCCTATATGCTTGTTCTGTGTTTTGACAGGTTATTTATATGTATTTTATTTTTTAATTGTAAGCCTTTTAATTTTCTAATATCTGAAATATTTTAATGAGTTTTGAAATTAGTGGAATATATAAAGTTGATAAATAAAACCCAGAGAAGTTGTGGAGTCTCCTTCTTTGGAAATATTTGAAACCTGCCAGGACATGTTCCTGTGTGACCTGCTCTAGGTGTTTCTGCTCCAGCAGGGGGATTGGACTAGATGATCTTTCAAGATCCCTTCCAATTCCTGATATTCTGTGATTCTGTGAAAAAATAACTTGACAGAACGTTCTGTTGCTGTTTAAAAAAGATACACTTAAGTGAACACAGTCTTTATGAAATGGAGTTTAAAAATTTTTGTTAGTGTCATTGATTAATATTAAATTAAAAATTCTACATATCTTCAATACCCTATTGTTTAATATCTCAAACAAATTTTAAAAGTTCAAACTCAGAGTAAGAAGCATTCAACAGTAGCTGTAAGAATTAAGAATTAAAACTATTATTTTTGTCTTCATATTGTCTCTTATACTACCTATTATAATTCAGCATTATATAAAAATAACATATTTTTAAAAATTTCTTTTCGATAGCTGAAGAAATAGATGCACTTTAAATCTTTTTCTGTTCTTGTTCGTCTCACATTCTGCCACTAGAGGGTGGTAAAATATTTTCAAGTTTTCCTTTCCTTCTATTTTATTTTCCTTTTTCCTTAATGCCTGAGCTCCTGTTAAAACATATACAGATTTCTAAAAGGGTGGTTTGCACAGTATCATAATCTGCATTTCCACATTTTAAGTCCTAATGATTTTTCCGCTTTTGCGAATAGGTCTCTTTCCCCTTCCTGTGGATATGAAATTGTGTATGTCGGGTATTTTGAAAGGTTTTGTTTGGGAGTTTGCTACTGTGGGCACCTCAGGCTCAGTTATGCTGCACTGGCTTGTGCTTTCTCTGGAAAAGGTGTGGGAGAGTGCTTCAGGTTTAAATATAGATCAGCACTGTCATCAGTTTCCATTTCCATCTTGAAAGGTAAACTATTTTCAGAGCGATAAAGACACATGTTGGTGTCTCACGATGGCTGGTGTTTTCCTGAGCACTGAATGCATGGTGAACTGGCAGCGGATCATATTTGACAGAAGAGGCTGTCGTTCAGGAATTGCTGCCAGACCTGTCCCTGGACATAAAGAAGGCACTGCCCTGCTCAAGACAAAGCCTTGCATTCCCTGGAGACAGGGCCGTTGTGCCTTATTAATTCTTATCTTATATTGTTCATAAGTCTCCCAAGTAGTCCACACAAATCACAGCAGCCTAGTTTCCATTGCTGTTGGCTTCGGCAGAATGTGTAAGTGCCCGTACACAAGAGGGGCAAAGGGGAGACAAGTATCTTCAGCTTTTTTGCAGCTAGGTAATCAGCACTCTGCAAACTCACAGGTAAGAAATGCCTGCCATGATTGTGGTACAGGGAGAAAAGAAGCCGTATCTGATGGTGTCCAATTATTACTAAGATTTCCATGATGAAAAGTCTTTGGTGCTGGTATAAGGGCATTGAAAGTGATGTATTGACATTAATAAGTGTTGACTCCCATGACATGATTTTAAAAATAAAATAAAATAAGGCTTTTTATATAGCACATTCCTGTTGATAGTATTGGTTCTAAATGCAATCTCTTTTTCTTAAATACACTGTTCCTTGGACAGTAAAGAGGACCATGCTCTGACCATGACCCAATCTGCTAAAGATTGAAGTAGTGGATCCCTTTTAGGTAGGGATGTGGTGCTTCTAGCATGTCTGTATGCCAACAAAACCAGGAAGGACAGTAGTCTTCAATAATGGGTGCTTAGCAATTCAGAATTTCCAGGAAACCAAGCCCAATTAAGGCATCTCAAGGGGGGCATACAGAAAAGGAGACATTTGAAAAATTACATCAACAGTCTCTTCCAAAAATCTATGTTGCACTTAACTTTAAGTCCCTGTGTGTTTCTGGGCATACTGATTTTTCATTAAGTGTCAAAGTGTTGTTTTTGGAGTATATCTTTAGATAGTGATGTTTGAATTTTCTGGCTATTACAGCAGTGTTACCCAAGATGTCTGTAGCTGAGCTTAATGTCCTGCTTTTAATTTTTGCCTTTATAAAATAATACACTTCTTTCCCTTTCCATTCTCTTTTAGTATGGATATCAGTGCAGTTTCTATTATTTCTTGTTATCTCTAGTTTTTACTATATTAGAAGTGCGTATATGTTACTTTTGGAATAGAAATGTCATCGACACGTTCTGCAGAAATGTGACTGCATCATGTGTCTCTAGAGTAACAGATCACCCAGTGTTATTACATTGCTGTGAGCTTAGTATTATACACGGTATCTAAGACTTGGCTACATTTTGGCAGATGTACGTTCTACTGTTTGGTGTACAACATGTACATGTAGGCTTGACATTAGGAAAAAATTCTTCATAGAAAGAGTCACTGGAATGGGCTGCCCAGGGAAGTGGTGGAGTCACCATCCCTGACTGTGTTTAAGAGAAGATTGGATGTGGTGTTGAGGGATATGGTGTAGGGGAGGACTTGTAGAGTAGGGCTGATGGTTGGACTTGATGATCCCAAGGGTCTCTTCCAACCTATATGATTCTATGTACACCTTACATATGTATATATAAAGATGCCTCGTACTGCATATACATAAAAAATACAATTTTATAGATATTGTGCTTCAGGTATAATTTGTTACTGGAGGTAAATAGTGGCTTACTGACTTACCATATGTTCTTGAATTTTATTTCAACAATAACAATGTTTGTCTATTGATTCACTGTCTTTAGGATTTCCTCCTCAGCTTAAGCAACTATTCAGATAAGTAAAGGAATTAACGTTCTTGATCATAGTATCATAAGAATACTGTTTTTTGGAGAGCGTTGCCCAGTATAAGTATAAGTTTTTATAATTGAAGTATGATATTCTGTGAGAAAGGTCAGCTATGACTTATATTTTAGTGATGACGTTCTTTCCCCTAACCATTACGTTGACAGTGCTTTGGTCAGCCTTTTTCTATTTACTGGGTTTTCAGTAACTTGAATTCAATATTAATACCATATAGTTTGCAATATATGCTTTCTTTAATGACATTTAATATTTGCAATATATGCTTTAATGTAATTAATATTTTATTATACTTTAGTTGAAAAAAATATAGAGGTATGACTTAATACATGGTTTTAACTCCAGTAATTGCAAGATGTAAGTTATTATCTAATTCCTCATTCTTATTGGATCTTCTGTATTTGCGTTTAATGCCAGTTATTCAAATAAGAGAATGTGTCAATCTCTACAAATATTGTTTCTTAAATTCCATATAAAATCTTGTACACTGCTGAACAATATTTTGACTCTTGTAATAAGTTTACATTAAAAGAGTCTTGGATAAGAATGTTAATTGTAGGGAAGGAATATGAAAGGGACCTGTATCTAAGAAAAAGCATTCTAGCATATAGGCGTTTTTAGTCTGCCTTACAGTATGTAGGAATAAACACCCTCTGGTTCTTGGGTGTGATTTTATTGCCATTTGTGTGGGTTTTTGCAACTCTGCACAGAAGTAGAACATTACTTGTATTGTAAATTAACTTACCCTTCTTCAACCTTCAGCTGCCAGAATTAGTTGTTTGCCTTTGCTTTTTTTTTTTTTTTTGGTT
>VZTM01013655.1:236-14672 GCA_013400555.1 Jacana jacana
GATATTTGGCTGCCTACAAGGTCCAAGGGTTATTATTTTGCTGAGAAAATGAAAAACCTTGGAAATAGAGTGGATGCTTAAAGAAAAAAAAGAGTAGTAGTGGTAATAGTAATAATAATAATAATGATGATGATGATGATGTAAATCAATTTCCTATTTTTAAAACTGAGATTTCCATTTGAAATTGGATAGAACTGCATAGGCATAGTTGGACAAATTAATATGTAAATAAAGTTTTTCTGGTATGACTGTACATTTAAAAAAAAGTAATCTTTGCTATATCCCTAAAAGTCTGATTTTTTTTCCATTACTTACCTTGAAGGTAGGCAGCTGATTAACATTGAAGTTTAAGTTGATTTCAACTCATGTGGAAACTTAACTTTGAGGCAAAGATTTCTTATTAACCCTCTTTCCTTGCACTTTCCTCTCAGTAACACCTCAAAAATGGTTTTTAAAATACCGATTTAACTTTCATGCCTGATTAGGAAACCAAAAGTGCTAGTTTTTAACAGTTACCAGTTGAAGTGTTCCTCGTCTTGTGAAAGCATGAGTTATTTTTGCATCTCAAAGACTCAGTTCTTGGAGTTCTATGAATATGAGAGATTCTTGGCTTCCATATAAAAAATACAATATTGAGGTGTAGCTTCCTAGTTAGCTGCACACTTATGAGAGACATGATACAGGGTGGGAGTTTTTGGTGCTTAAAAGCAGAAAGTGGCGAAAGAACCTGAAAGCAGTACTCTGAAAACTGATTTTTAAAAATATCAAAATATTGGTATGAGAGGTATCATTCTGGAATGTAGAGATGTAAGACCTCTGTAACCTTTTTATGTATGCCCTTGTAATTAGGCTGCATTATGAGTGACCCTTAATTTTCAGATTTTGACATGAGGAATAAGTAATCAGGCTTTTAATACTGGTGTACACAAGTCCTGTCTCGATTTCTTACTACATTCTGTGACATTAATTTAATATTGTATTCTTCTACACATCTGTTGGTGGAAATAATATCTTACACAAAGGTAGAAGGTTCTATAATTGCTTTAAATAAGCCTTTGTGAATGCCTGCAGTAATTAAAATTAAATGTATTTTATATGTGCTAGACTACTCAGCTATACCAACTTGAATTTTTATGTTTCCATAGTTCAGTAAAGAACAACACAGAAATCTATATGAAAATTAAAGGAAGGAACTGATTAAGGCTAGGCATTTTTTCTGCGTAGAATTAATGATGTGTCTCATACTTTATACGTTTCTATGCATTCTGCTTCTCGCAGTCAGATAAGCTGATTGTTGAAAAGATAAAGGTATGTACTGACTGATTTGGCTGAGGTTACTGAAACAAGGACCCTTGCAGCTTTCAGAGGATTGGTAAACTCTGCTTCTCTGATAGAGTTCCATTCCATCTTTTATTATTGCGGTTCAGTATATGTAATTTTAGCCACTGGCTGACTCCATAGCTTTAGAGTGGGAATTGGTAGAGATTCCAGAAATTAAATCCTTACAAGTCTATTAAGGCTGGGAAATAAACACCAAAAATGTCACATTCAGGAAATACAATTCAGGAGTAGGGCAATTCCAACCCATGGCTGAGATTGTAAAGCCATAATGCTGAAGCCACATCTTGTTGTCCTTCGGATAAGGGGTGGGGAGGGGGAGGAGCATAAAACCCAGCTGAGTCAGATAATGTTGTAGGCTTAAGGAAAATGTTCTGTCCTGGCCCAGTTTTAACTTCTGCTGATGATAATGGAAGTTGTTCACTTGCCATTGAGATAATACTGAAGTATTAATTGAAGATTAACACCTAAATCTGTAATTGCTTTTAAATATGTAAATTATTTGACTTTTGTCTCTGTTTGTCCTGTATGCTGCTTCATTCCACAAATAAATATGTATTATCCAAAGTCCTCTTTGACCAGTGTCATAGATTCACAGTATAAATTATGCGATTAAGACATCAGGCTAAAAATTGAGTTCATTGTCAAAACTCTATGTATGAGATTGTCTGTGTCAGTTTATTGAGAAGGTGTTGGGAACTGCTGAGATGACATTCAGGAATCTGTAGTTTGGCTCTACCTTTTGGCTAATGACAGTGTTAACCTCTCTCTGTTTCCATAAGCACAAGTGTCATTGTGCTAAGTATGTCTGACAAGTCATCTACATCTTTATGTTAAACTGCTTTGCCTTTTCTTTATGTTAAACTGCTTTGCCTTTTCAAAAGTAAAACTATAATTCAGCCCCTTCTTGAAAGCTGCACACAGGTGTTTGGTGCACTAAAATAATTTATGTCTAATAGTCTGACCCTTCTTAATATTAAAACAAAACTATTTTTGTTGTATTCTTCAAAAAGCTTTCAATATGATGAATCTCCAATAAAACCAAATGCAGCTTCTGATGATTTAAACTGATCTTTTAAAAGATAAATCAGATTCCATGGTTAGCACTGTAATCATCTTGTCATGCTTAGTGTGATTATTCACCTTTTAAAAGTAATAGCAAACTTTTTCAGGTTCTGCAGTCTTCTGCAGGTGCCTGGAATGAAAGAACAGTATACGTGTCATCTACAACAGGCTGCTGGATGAAGCTTTACATTTATGAATCCAAAACCCAGAGGAAATTATATATTGACCTCATGTTTAATCCAAATGTACTGTAAAACAGAACAGATCTTTCAAGATGAATTTAGTTTCACTGGAAAATACTTGCAGTGTGTCCCTCAATTTGCTCAGCAAATAGTTGTGTCATTATCTGCCATCTTGCTAATAAACAGTTCAGAGTAAATTAGGTCTGTGCATTTGAGAGCTGCAGCTGTGGAAGTCTGCCCTGTGATTTCTATTTGAAGTGTGTTTTAGTCTATATTGATCTGAATTTACCACCAAGTATTCAGTGAAGGATGTGATTTTTTTTTAATTACTTCACAATTAAAAATTGCTTGTCTTGGGAGAAAGTAGAGGAAAAGATTGTAACAATTTTTGTGCATCAAACTTTTATCTGCTCTTGCATTTGGGGTATATGTTGGCTACTATGAGTCCGTGTATCCTAAATGGACTGAAATTTTATACTTAACATTCCTCCTTTGATTTGGAAAGTGCTGAATGGTGAGAATTTCTATAAAATTGAATATGTCCTGTTTTTGTGTTAACAGAGCAGAGGCAACAGCTGTAGTTAACATCTTCTGCAATACAGTACTAATAAATACAATTAACATTATTTTAATGGACATTTTTATGTTGCAGTGATCAGTGTAAGCTTTCATAGTGAAGTACAGTTAGTACATATGGTATTGCTACAGCACTAATGACATTTATTGCAATGGCTTTTGCTCTGTGTTTCAGCCATGCTTTTATGCGGTGGACTGTTTTGTAGAGGCATAGTGATAAAATATATGCTGCAAATGCCACAGATGATATTAGAATAAATAAATGTGGAAGTTGGTTATAGCTGTCTGAAGGCCTCTTAGTTATGAAATACGTGTTAGTGCTGATCCCAAGGGTTTTGAGGATAACTGCAGGGAGGGAATATATGTTCAAAGGGGAGAGTCTCTTCTGTATGGAGCTTTCCAAATCTGTTGCTCCAAGCTCTGTCACGTACACTGCTTCTTATTTATACCATTGTCATTTCTCAAGTGCTCAAAGGTTGCAAACAAAAATAGGGTCCTGTCATGGTGGGTAGTCAGCAAATAAAGAAGGCAGGGACATACAAGCCAGGAAGGTGCTAAGAAATAGTGGGGAGCTATCATGGCAGCAGTGCCCCTGGGCTACACAGCCGTTCTGAGAAGTGGGACCAATGAGTGTGGGTATGGTAGCCTCACAGCCCTGGAGTTACGGCTTTTGAGGACAGAGTTTGTGTCTGGCTGGCACTAGGGACTAGTGCAAGCGTATCTTGATTCAGAATCAAGAGTTCTGATTCAGAATTGCAGGGGGGTGGCTGATAAGGTGACCATGCCACACTCCATAGTTTATTACTTCTGCATAGATAGCTGTGCTGTGAAGCAGTTATCAGTCCTGTGGCAGATGTTTACTTTAGGTAGGTCCAGCCCTGGTTTGGAAATAAAAGAAGGTATGTGAAGTAAAAGACTTCACCAACTTCTCTCTCAGGCCTAGTTCACTTTTTTTTTTTATACTTTTTCCCCTCCCGTGTGGTTGGCATGCAGTGCCTTTCATGCAGGCTCCTGCTGGGGTGGAAGAACTGGTTCTTTTAAACTGCTGATACACTTTGGGACCCAAAGAGTTTCTTAAATTTTTAATGCTGTAAGGCTGTACCTGTGGTAAAGTATGATACTGAAGACTGGGGTCACAATGGAGAAAGGGATATTAAAAATAGAGAAGTAAACGGATACTTTCTGTTGCGCTTCTAATGAGGTGGTTGAAGCAGATCAGAGAGAGCACTGAAAGGGAAGTAGAAGGTAAAACCAACAAATATCTTCACGTTTGCCTCATTCCCTGGAATGTCATAACCTAGGGGAGAGGTGACTCCTGATTGACGGGCTGGATGTGGCTCTCCCCAAACCAGCTGACCTGTCTTCCAGCTCAGTCCTTGACACCTGTGCAACCCCTTTGCCTTAGCCCTCCTGGACAGATGGCTTGGGGATTCTATTTCTGTGAGTCTAGCTGGCAACAGGACCTGTGCCCAGCGGAGGTGGCATGCTCACCCAGTTACGATGACTGTGACGGGAGAGTGGGGATATGTGGGAATAAAGATCTCACTTGGCCAAGATTCTCCCTCATGTGGAGAGGTGCCAGTGAGTAAAGTTGGGTGCACAACATGATCTGGGTGATGCGGGGAGGTCAGTCCTTCGTAAATGGAGTTGGCCATTAAACAGAGCAGGGTCTCAGGGAGCTGGGACTGAAAATATGGAGAAAGAGGAGATAAAGAAGAAAGGGGAAATGATGGAAGTTTAAAAGTGGGAAACAGCCTGGTTAATAATGTTACTGGACATAGGAAAGGCTCTGAGGGAATAAGACTGTAAGATTTGGTGCAGAAGAAAGGATCTTTCCCAGACAAAGGTGCTGGTGTCACAAAGGGAAAGGGCTGGAATAGAAAGAAGTGGGGTGGGAGAGGTGGTTTCCTATAAATGCATTTTTCTTTCAGCTTCTGTGCAAAAAGTTTATAGTGTTTTCTCTAGAGATTCAAGTGTGGTTGGGGACAATGAAATGGTCAAGTCAGGCTTGAACAAGAGTGTCCTAGGCTTGGCTTTGAAGCTGTTGTTTAAAAGGAAGCACCTTTTGGCTGGAAGGCTACATGCTAACCATTCAGGTTTAAGATTGAAAGTACAGTACCTCTGTGAAATAGTATTTATACCGTAACTATTGTCATAGAAACCATTTTGCTCAATTTCCTAATTTGTTTCATGTGGGTTCCTTCACCTCTGATAGGCAGAGATCTTTCTAGTTCTCTCATATTACCCCTGGCTGGGGTTGATGATACCGTCAGTAGTCAATGTATGTTGGTTTATAGCACTGCCAGGTCCAGCTCCTAACTTTGGCTTGGGGCCCGTTTCCTGTGCCCTGTAGCTGTTCCCACAACCTGCCGTTGCAGATTACTGCTTTTTCCCACCTTGAAGGTTAGAGCAAGACTAGGAAATGAGGAGAAATGGGTGTCGGAAGTCAGGCAAACTAAGGAAAGCCCCACAAATTCCTGGCTGTTCTCACTGCTGCTCTGGGATCGGAAATTCTCTCATGTATGAGGAGGGAGGGGAAAAAACCTCTCCTCCATGGCATCTTGTTATAATGCTCCCGTGTTCCATTCCTAGATGAGGTGAAAACCTTGAATTAGCTGTCTTAGAAAGTTAGCCACAGAAACGTGTGAAAAAAAAAGTGCAATATTTAGGACAACCCACTGCACAAATGTCTGGGAGTACACTTGTTTTCACAAGCTTTTTCTTATTTTCTGCTGTTCTTAAGACATTCTTTTGAGAAAGAAAGTTTGCTTTTTGTGTTGTAGTTTTTAATGCTTCGGCAGTCTGTTGTTCCTGTGTCTGTTGGGATACTTGGTCATGAAAGCAGGCCGTCAAGCAGACGGGTCTCTTGTGCCCAGTTTACACTCTGGCACATGCAGAAAGTGTGACACAGCATGGAAATTATCCTTTTCTGTATTTGTGGTGTAAAGCTGATTTGATGCAAGTGTAGTAGCTATTAGATTGGAGGCTTAGGGCACCTGGAAGCGTAGCCTGATACATGTATAGTTGTCTCACAGTTAAAAATATAATACAAAAGACACTGAATTGTAAAATTTAGTCTTGTGTTGCTCACAGACTTGTTCAATGACAAAGATATTATCTACAGGTGACACTGGAGGGTAGTAGGTGGATTATTCTGGTCTAGATTTTTTTCTCTTAAGAATACATGTAACATTTTATTTGTAGAGCATGTCAAGAAGAGCATGCAGACTAAAATGGTATCTCATGTGTCACTTTATGCTGCTGAATTATCCAGATTAAAAACTGAGAACAGTTTGTTCTTTCAAAAGGGTAGCAGCTGTGATGGCCCTGAGCATTGTATGGGCTAGGTGAAATAGAGGTGTGACACTCAGTGGTGTTGCAAAAGGTGTATTATCAAAGGACTTCCTTTATGGATTGTGGATTAAGGCATGGGTGTTACTACGACACTCCCCCTGGGGTTATGGTGGCAGCTTTTAATGGCAAGGGATCGTAGCTGATCAGTATGGAGAACTGCACACTTTAGTCTGTGGCTCGTTTATTTTTGCTTTGATAGATTACTTCTCACTGTCAGTGCACTTGCTGGTGTGAGAACCACAGTTTGTACCAAACTTCACTAGTGAATGTCAGTCACAAGCTTTGAAAGATTTTAGTGTTGCTTGTTTCTTAACCAACAAGGAAATGCAAACTATTGCTTCTTTTCTAGCATTTCTTCTTCCTACTCTATCACTGGTGCAACTGCTCTCTCCAGTATTGAATAAACGGTCCCCTGTTAGGACAACTGACATCTGGAAGACTCTTCACACAGTACTTCACATAGCAATGTTCTGACTCAGCCATTAGTTGTCAGAGCTCAAATCGGGGTCATCTCAAGAAATCTGTAATGCCTTTTACTTCTAGCAAGAGCTGGCCTGAAAATCTGCTTAATGTTGTCATTCAAAATTTACATGGTTTCATTAAGCTTATTAAAAGCAATGAAAAATGCAGCAGTACGTAACACTGATAAAGCCCTTTCACCTTGCTATTTCAAATCACGTTTATGGACGATGAATTTAGCTTCCCAGTAGCCCTGGGCGGAGGTATTATCTCCAATTTATGGACAAGAAAACTGAGTTAGATTCAATGACTTGTCCAAGGTCGTACGTAAGACTGATAGTATTGGAGGGAAAAAAATGTCCAGGCTTCTTTTGTAATTACAGGATAACTTTTTTGAATAAACTCAGTGTCTTAGAAAAGATGCACCTGTGACATTAGCTTTAGGGTTTTAAAAATTGTTTTGAGGATTAATTTTGCATAAATTAATCAGTATTTTCCTCAGAGGTATGATTCTGACCACTGAGAATATTAAGAATTCATATCCTCGTTGGTAGACTCCAGTTCACTGCTTCCAACAAAAACTTTGTTGTAGTCCACTTTGGCTCTGTTGTTCTCTGCCTTTGTGAAATCAAACTGCCCTCATTATTTAGCATTCTTACATTTGCATATGTACAAGAGGGAACAGCTGCTTTCTGCAGGGATTTTGTGTACTCATTCATATTCCCACAGTGGTGGCCTTGTTCTGAAGCACACTGCTACCCTGTGGAAAAGCAGAAGAATACATGAGCAATCTAGAAACCAGTCTGTGATTAAACGTTTGGAAGTGCAGCCGTAAAGGGAAAAATGTAACCACAGAGCTGTATTTTTAAATCTGAAGCAAGTGCCACATAATGATGATGTATAAAAGTCTCTTTCTCTTAAAGCTGCTGGAGAGGTATAGGGGAAAACATTTTTTTTCAAAAGAATTTCTTGGTCCTCTTAAGTTTTTGAAAAAAAAAATCTAATATTAATACTGAGAATATTTTGTGGTTTATTTAAAAAAAAAAAAGAAAAAATTTGGTAGTGCTTATCTCTCATTTGATGGTGATCTTGGCCTAGGTAATAAAGAGCCTTTCCCTTATGCATGGACAGAAAATATTATGCCTCTATATTGATGTAAACTTCAGATTTCCAAGTATCATCCAGACAACAGTTCAGTTCCCAAAGACTTGTGAGTAGCTGGGCATTCACAGGAGTTTGGCCTTTCCTTCTTTTGTTTTTTAAATAACACTTTTACTGTGTCTGTTCTAATTCCTCAACTAAGAGCTTAAAGTTATTTAAAAGTATATGAAAAGTTAAATGACAAAAAAATTAATTCTCTCCATGAACTGAAGGACTTAAAATCTGTAATCTATGTTGGAGGTGAAGAGACCTAAAGCTCTAGCCACAGATGTAAGAATACAGTAAGAAATATAATTTGTACACATTGTGTAAAACTGCAACACTTTAGTGAGTTTTGAGAACTTTACTTTTTACTTCTCTAGAAAAATGCAAATACATTCACTTTGCATTTGTCTTTAAAATTTTGAAACATCTTAAAGTGACTTTGAGGAAGAATTTTGAGTCCAAGTGTATGCAATTTTATCCCGCAGCATTAAGACATGTATATACATGAAGCTGTGAAAACCCCTGCGGGTAGAATATGATAGTCACAACTGGACTGACCATTTAAAATAATAGAATACAAATATGATTCTAAAACATTTACTTCCTTGCTGGAATTTTTGTCTTGCTATTCTGCTACTTTCTACCAATGGATTTCTTGTTTTCATAGTAGCAGATAATAAATATTTTCAAGAGGGAGGAAAGCTCTTGCAGAGTTATTAATATTCTGTTTATGGATATCTGGGAAAAAAAAAAAAAAAAGAAGGTCATAGTCTGACCTAGAGACCTTGGCAGTGTCCTTTAAACAAGCATTAATCATAAGTAGTGCATCAAATCATCATGTGCAAGATAACATTAGTGACCTCTCCAACTGAGAATAACAAATGACTCTTAATTTTCCTTTCTGTACATGACAGTAGTGTTGACAACCCCCATGTATATTTTTTTTGTCCTGTACCTAATCAACTGATCGTTCTCAACACAGTATCTTCCTTGAAGTACATCTTTTCACTCCTGTTTCCGCACGATAGGAACCTGTGTAGAGAACAGGTAATGGATTAGTCATCATATATGCATGGTTATTTCTGCTGGGATGTCTAAAAGCAAAGTAGTTTCTACATCTTTTATGCTGATGATGTGACATTCTGTGCAATGAGAATTGGATTATGTTGACTAGTTAAAGTATATAAAATTTATAAAGCTGTACTTCAAAATGTGGGCAAAAGTACACTGTGCTACAGCATTCTTGGGGAAAATGCGTATTGCTCAAAACATTTTTGATGTCTTTAGTCACGTGAAAAACCTAGAATAATCCATGCATCTTCTGCATTACCTGTATGGTAGTTGCTTGAAAGTCCTAAAGGGGGCGTTACTAGTTGTTACTGGAATTGTGATGTGCTCAGAGATATGTCTTTATATGCAGTTAGAGAGTCAGAGTAAATATTTTAGAACTAAACTGAAGACTTAATTGCCTGTCAGTGGCTGAAAAGGTCTTGTTAAACCAATTATAACCCTATAATGCCTTAGTCTTTATTCTGTAGTAGCTAACACAGCAGCTACAGAGTACTGGAGCAGTCCACAGGATCAATGTATGTTAAAGGGTTAACAGGCACCTTAGGCAATACTACGTGACTGTTGCTGCCTTTACAGAAATCGCCTCAGGATTTCAGCATTCTGGCCTGTCAGCCTTGCCATTGCTTCACCACCTGCAGTCTGATTGCTCCAGCTGGTTTCCTCCTCCTCCCGTTTTTGCAGCCTGGCCTTAAGCACAAGCAGCGGCTGTTTGGCTGAGCCCTGTGGAGACTTGCAAATGTTGGGCTAGCCTGATAGTCATTCAGCCTTTTACCATGGATTTGGAGGCAAAAAAAATATGCCATCTTGTTGGCACCTTAAGGTGCTGCAGATCAGAAGCCTAGTCTTGCTTTGTCTTTCACTGGTGGTGCCAACTGTCTTGCTCACTGGAAGTTTTCCTGACTGAGTTTCACTGAATGACAGCAGGATGGAGTTCATGGACGTCTAATATATTTTAAGATTTTGCTGCAGCTGCAGGCTTTCTTGGTGGCATTTGTTTATTCGGTTGTTCTTTTGGCACTCGTGTCATTTAGAGACCAAATTAGCAGCCTCTGTCGCTAGTTGCTAAAACTGAATGGTTCATAAAAGAACGTGTAAGAGTAGAGAAGGATATCAGATTAAATCTTGGAAGACTAGACGCTAGGAAGTACCATGTAACATCTTTTTATAAAGTCATAATGGGTGGCTAAATAAACTGTGTGGATTTTAGACATGTTGCTGCAAGCTTTCAGGAAAACCCTCTGAGTGGTGATTTCAACCTCTATCCGCTAATCACTCAAGACTAAGTACAGTTGGGCTTTTTCAACCAGTCAGCTAGTAAAATTGTCAGGAGGGTAAAGTGAAACCCTCCTATTTGATCATATAGACAATGTCTAGGGTCATGTTTGCCTCAGTTGCAATAGGTGTCTTTGTCACGCTTGCTCTTTTCATTGATTGCTTGGAGTATTGCAAATTAGAGATGATTAGAAACTGTTTTCCATAATCCAATTAAATATTGAAGCTATATTTGAGCTTTAACATTATTGCTTTGCTGAAGTCCCCTGTGAGAGTTCTGCCAGAGGTTTTAAATTCCAAAGACAGATCATATTCTGTATTATGGAAATATTTAAAAAAAACACTTTACGCAACAGCTTCAAGCTCAGTGGTCTTCGATTTATGAATGTCTGAATAACAGAGGAAAGATTAATAAATCTGAAGCACTATGAAATTTATAATCCTTCACATACTTACATATATACATAAATACCTTTTTTTCATAATACGCTTAAATTCCAGTAATCTTTTTAACCAGTAAGATTCAGGATTCAGAATTTTTTAATGACTTGCATCAAGGGAATATCTAGAATTTTAGTTCCAGAAAGCTATATCTACTCTGGATTTTAGGTTCTGATTGGCTAAAACTCTTCTAGAACTTGCAAAGAGAGTATTTTATGTACCACACTGTACTGTGGTGTAGGATAACTGTGCCCTACATCTTTTCTTCTTCTACTCAATCTGGAAGGAACACCACAAATGATTCAGATGTGAAGGTCAGCATTTGTCCCTGAGTCTGTGTTACCACAGCTAGCTTCAGGTGGTTAGTCAAGTCCCTGATTTTTAGAAGATAACTGCTTCTTAAGGTGGAAGAGAGTGAGTCAGAAGACTGACGTGTCTTCTTTGTCCTTGAAATGTGCTGACTTGTTTTGTGCTGCAGCTCACCACTTTCACCATTCAAATGGTATTGTTCAACACTTAACAACTTCCTGTGTTTAATAATCAAACGATAAATTTTAGGTTGTTCCATATTGTAATACAGGTCTTCAGTTATGGTTTTTTGGTTTTTAAGACTGACAAGATCTCAACAGTGAAAAAAACTCACCAAATCTGTGCTGACTTTTGGGTTGTTCCTTTGCTTAACAAGATTATGTTTTGTTAATCTAAATCCCTTGGTTGGTCTCTGCTTTAATGGCATTTGATGTTGAAGTCATCATTGCCCCTTCAAGTTAGGACTCCTCCTATAGGGTTTTTTTTTCTTTTTTTTTTTTTTTTCCTGTGGATATATTTCAAATTATAAATCAAGCACACTGTGTTCGTGATGTATGCTGTGACTCTACCTAATGACTAAGTCAGTGTTCTGTGCTTTGACAGCTGAGTTTAAGTGCATTCCTGAATCTAGGATGCATCCCTAGAGCCAGCTGGATAATTTAGGCTCTGTAGCTGTCACGGCTTAAGCTCAGCCAACAACTAGGACCTTCCAGCCACTTGCTCACCTCTCCTTTCTACCCAAAAAAGGCTAGGGAGAAGAGAATCAGAAGAATAAAGTGAGAAAACTTGTGAGTTGAGATAAAGACAGTTTAATAAGTCAAGCAAAAGCCATGCAGCCAAGCAAAGCAGAACAGGGAATTCATTCACTGCTTTCCGTTGGCATCAGCCATCTCCAGGACAGCAGGGCTTCATCACATGTAATGGTTGCTTGGGAAGACAAATGCCATAGCTCCAAGTGTCCCCTCCTTTACTCTTCCCCCAGCTTTATATACTGAGCATGACATCATATGGCATGGTATATCCCTTGGGTCATTTGGGGTCAGCTGTCCCAGACATGCCTCCTCCCAGTTTCTTGCCCCAGCCTACTTGCTGGTTGGGAGTTGTGAAGAGCAGAAAAAGCCTTGAGTGTTTAACAACAGTCAAAACCCATCAGTGTGCTATCAACACCACCCTCATCCCAAATCCAAAACAGAGCCCCACACCACTTGCTAGTGTGAAAGTTAACTCCATTTCAGCTGAAACCATAGCAGGAGCCTAGAATAACGTATTGGCCAAACCAGCATGTTTCCTTTTCTGTTCTGAGCATCAGTGTCTCTGGTTTCTCTGTTAATGATTGTTTTCTGTTTTAAAATGAATAAAGACACACGTGCCCTTGGTCTGCTTAGATCAAGAATTGCTGTTGTGAAGACTTCAGAATTAAGCGGTTGTGCTAGCCTACCTTTGAGATTTAGTTCTGTATGGATGTTGAAGATGTTATGCCCTGTGCAGATCATACAGTGTCATGCTGCTTTGGTATAAGTTACCAAAGAACCGTAAGAACTATGGCATGATTAATCATGTGAATTAACTTTTTAAAGGTTTCTACTTTATTCGTCCTTAAACATGAGTTCTTGGATGTCTGCCTTTCAAAATATTTTCAGATTTACTCCTTCAAGTTGTCAGTTTAGTTACATAATCTAACTTTTGCTATTGTATACAATGGCAAATTAAGGATAAAGAGCTTTGTAGATCTGAAAGATTAGTATGAATTTTGCGTGTAACTAAGATCACTATGTACATTAATTCTTTTCAGTTGTTTAGAAAATTATACTTTCATCAATATTTGCCTCTTGTAGGGGTAGGAGTCTCAAAAAGGAGAAAAATCTTGAGGAACCACACTAATCTTTATTGTAAAATTCAACACAGAGCTACAGAGGTGTATGTAGATATAACTAAATATTTTTGTCTCTGTTGTAATTAAACATTTTTGTTTTTTCCTTTCTCAGTATAAACTCCATGGTGACCTTTATTCTTTTTGTGTGATCTTAATTGAGTGCTACTGCTTCAGATAATTTATTTGAATAAAGGATGCTAATTTACTTGTATATACACAGAGGGCCATCTCATTTTTTCACTTCACAGTGTGCTACAACACATTCTTTGCTATTTTTCCTGTTTCTGTAGAAATTTCTTGCTAAAAAAAATCTTTGTGTGACTTCATTGTTATAATAATTTTAAACATTATTAATAATTATTTTTATTATTCTATTAAGGTTATTTTTAAACTTAATACTTAAAAAGCAGTCAGGAGGATACCTCTTGGGGCCATAAAATATGACTGTAGGTGCTGCCTCCAAGAAACAATTAAATGGAAAAGTGATAATATGTGTGAGGGGGATCTTTCTGAGACTACTTGTAAACTTTTGATTGCTAAATGTTGCCTTCAGGCTTGGTAAGAAAAGCCCAGTGTTTGTAAAGATTATCCTGACAGCAATACGCTGGGTCAATTGTCAAGACATGTTTAGCATGGAGGGATGTATTAATCTGCTATAGCTACCATGTAAGTGGTTGGAATAAATAGAGGGCTCAAGCAGATGAAGAGGGATTAACTGTGTAAATTGAGCAAACTCTTCAATCACTAAACCAGTGATTTTACAAAGGATTAGTCTGCTTTTACAAATATTGATTACTGATTTGTTACTTGGAATGAAGATGATCTAACTTGTGCAGTTGCTATGTAGTAGGCTATGTGAAGTGTACATCATTCATATTAATGGGATTGTTGTAGGCATTACAGAAACTGACAGATTTATTGCAGCACCGCTGTTAGCATTGTCATAGTTAGGGTTGTATCAGCATTAAAAGTCCTGTTTTCTTCTTTTGGTGTTCACAGATCAACTGGAAAATTTGCTCCCTTGTAATTTGCTAGTTAGTTTTGACCCAATTAATATTTTTGTGCACTTTTTAAAAGGGAACTGAATCAACACACTTTAAACGAGAAGAATATACTGTTTATGATTTTTTAAAAGAAATGCTTATAAGTTTGAAATCTTGATTTTCAGTGCAGCTTTTGTGTTATACTGTGTATCTTCAGTAGTTTCCTTGAGCCATGATTGTAAAGGAGTGTATGTCTCTTAACCAGGTGCTATAAAGTGAAATAAGTGAGGAAATTTTGTATAAATGAGCTGTCTTTCCTGGCTTTTTTCCAGTGCTACTAGTTATCTGATCAAGATTACTAAGTTTC
>VZTM01013665.1:0-40633 GCA_013400555.1 Jacana jacana
TGCCTCTGTACTTGCTCCAGCACCTAAATGTACAAATGATAATGGAAGGAAAGAAAGATTTCCTGAAAGTAGGTGAATATCATAGAGAAAATAAGGTAAAAAATTATAATATTAACAATTATGGTTTATCATTAAATGAATGTAATGAAAAAAGGTAAAGCAATATCAGCAGTTTAATAGCTGAAACAGAAATGCCAAGGAAAATTCAGGTGCATAGACCCAGTTGCCAAACTGCACATTTATGCTACACAAAGAAAATGCTGGTTTGATTCTGTGTTATCATGTCCAGTGGATTGCAATTTGCTTGCTACAAGTTTCAAGATTTTATTGAAGCTTGTGATTTCAAGCGTACTCTGCAGAGTTCAGACTTTCCATAGAACAACCTTCTTGAGGAAAATAGCTAGATGGGAACCAGTTAGATTCACTTTCTTAAAAGGCAGGATGTGTTTAGCCAACCTATTTAACCTGTTGTCATGCTATTCAGAAATTTAACTTGTGATAAAATTAGAGGTAGTATCAAATAGAGATCATGGGAATCATTATGAAGAATATGATGAATTATGATTAAGAATCATACGCATTAAACCCTCTCTGCCCCAAGAGGGCATATGTATGGTCTAAAAGGGAAAACTAGGTACAAAAGATAAGCTTTGTTGTGAAGCTGCTGCTCATCCCAATGAGGTTATTATTGGCCAATATCTTTAGGAACAGTAAAGGAAATAATCTGTTTTCCACAAGCTGAAAAAGAAAGGATGCAGTGGAGCTGATGGACTGGATAGTGTTGAAAAGTACCTGACCAGAGTGATGCAAAGATTAAAACTGAAATGCTTTGTATATTTGCATAACACAGGAGAAAATTCAGGGATCTTGATTGCTCATACGTCTATTGTATTGTCAGCATTATATGCTTTACCATTTGTTGGGAGAAGGTCTGGAAACATACTATTATATCAGGCAACACTAGTTTGAGCTGGATGCTGGAAGACTCAGTTTTTTTGCTCCATCTACAAAATGTTACATTCTAACACATTTTTATTTTGTTGCTGTTTGAGTAAGAAAGCATCTTGCTGTAAATTCTGGTTTAAGGTTTCCCTGAAAAAATACTGCATAATCGTTATGATCTATTGTTTTCTTAGTATCAGAGAATGGTGCACTATTGACTATTTCTAGTTTCTCAATTGAGGAATTACTATCCATCCTCCAGAGAAGAATGCAGCCTTATTTAGGAGCGTTTGTAAATTCATGTCTGACAAAGCGTCACAGATCTGGATTTTGGCCTTAGTCAACTCATTGAAAAATCTGGTACACACCTAACAAATTATAGCCAAAGAACATTATTATGATTCTAGAAACTTCAACAAAATATCGGTATACATTTGGTAGGGACAATCTTCCCTGCAACAAAGAAATACAACGTCAGAGAATTGTGACAATTGCAGGAGCATTCATTGTTAATTTGGGAGCCTCTGCCCTGTGAGAACATCCCGTGTAATCCTACAGAACAATCAACGTCAAAAGCTTTTCCTGCTGCCATATCAATTAATCCATTTCCTGATAGGTATTTTAGTCTCTGCTTTGCAGATGCTACCAAACTGAAAGGAGGAATGAGTAGTCGTTTTCAGATTCCTTGGTGTTACTGTAACTAAGATAGTGAGGTTGAAATGTGAGTTACGATAGGAACATTCACAAAACCCCACTGAAACTGGAACATCTCCAGAGTCTCCAAGAGTGATCCTTTAATGACTGTGTTCTCAGTGGATGTGGACATGGATTTAGCAACAAAACCTAAGTTTCATTGCTTAATCTAGAGATTTCTATGACTAGGGGTATACTGAAGGGAAGTCATGTAGTTTTCTCATGAACCTCCTTTTTCAGAGAGAAATTTTGGGTAAGCATAGCTGTATGATGGACAACTTATGAAAAAAAAAGAAAAAAAAAGAAAAGAAAAAAAAGAAAATATGATGACCAACGACCTTCTAGGAAGAAGATGTCACGAGCAGGAGTGGCTACTGTGATGAGAAAAAGCAGTATGGGTTACAGTCAGTGCTTCCAGAAGACATCCTCTATTGTGAGATGAAGAGCAGGTGGGAGGACAAGACCACCAGGATTTTGTTCTGATGGACTTCATTCATCCTGGACCAGCAATCCCTCAGTGTAGGGTGAACTATATCTTGCCTCATTCCAGTAAACAGGTAGGCAGAAAGTATGTTTTGATCTCCTAAATCATAAAACCTCCTGCAAAATATCTTTCTCTTCTGGTACTTTAAATTTACGTTTCTGCAGATTTTCTTTAAGAACATAACAAGATATAATCAAGGACATCTTATTACCAGCACATGTTGCATTAAAATGTTAAATGATAATGAAAATATTTTATACCTTAATGTAGCTTAAGATTTGAGCAACAAGTACCTGGTTACTCACATTTCCAGTAAAAAGGCACCTAGTTTAAAGTTGGAGCCTGCTAGATCTTACGCCTTTCGTGGTGAAAAGAAATGGATATAATTTTTCAAAGAACTATTAGGGTTTCAGTCTTGGTTGAAATGGGTATGTTATCTGTAATAAGAAATATATTCTAACTTGGTAGCTACAATTAGGCTGTATTACTGTCATAAATAATAACTATTCCTCCAGAATGTTTCCCAACTTATATAAAAAATATGCAGCTGATAAGGAACACTAGAAATTAGATTTCACTTCTAAAGCTGTCAGGGCAGTCATAGCACAGCAAAGTGTGTGTTGGGAAGACCTTTCCCCTTTACGAATTCAAAATTCTCATAAACAGCTCTTCCTCCAAATTACTGCCTGCAAATAGAGGTTTAGGACTATTTAGCTGATGTGATAACAAAGTTGAGGGTTACAAATTGTACTGCTGCTTAGTTAAGCATCTAGCTTGCCTTTTTTTTTAGCAAGGAAAGATGTTGATAGTTAGCCAGCTTCCAGAAAAAAAATTCTAGTAGTTACTCAAATTCAGAAACCATCACAACCCCATTATAAGTGGTTGTTTGCCCTGGCCTGGTTCTAGCTGCGGTGAAAAGCCACAGAGACACAAACTCTTTGAACGGCTTATCTCTTGTTGGTAGCTGTTTCCCAGGTGGTTCCTGACAATGGGGCAGATTGCTGAAGCCAACCTACTTCTGTAGTGATGTCACACTGCACTCAGCAAGGTTGTAAAAGGCTTCTTGCAGGGTTTTGAAGCAGTGCCTGGAGCTGCATGATGGGTCATGGAGAATAGCTTACCTATCACTTAAAGGGAGGTAAGGCTGTGTAAGGTGTTCACAGGTATTTATAAAAATTTTTTAAAATTCAGACCTAATCAGATAGCAAAGTTTTCCTGCTAGGAAAGAAATGGCTGCCTCATTGTAATTTTGGTGGTTTTGAAACCTAATTTCCATACAGAACGTAGAAAGTAGGCATTGAAATAGTCCCCATGCTGCAGGCAACAGGGAGTCTACAGTCATGTCCTGGTTTGAGGTAAAACAAACCAATTTTCTGTTCAGTAGTTTTACTTTTTTAGCTGGGCCTCTTCTAACTAACTAAAGTCTGAAATTAACAGCACATTGTTCAGAGAGTATTTCGTCTCACAGTGATAAGACCTGATTGTACCAAGGGATGGTATGCAGAGAGGCCCTTGCTTATACTTACTGCTAGAACAACCAAGGTCAGGTAATTTTGTCAGATGACCTAAAACTGGCCAATTAGGTTATTCCATCCCATCCGCATCATGCTCAGTAAAAAAAGCTGAGGGATCAAGGGGTTGTTAGTTTTTTTCTTCCTTCAATGGCCGACGTCTGAGGAGGACCCTGTCTGTTTGTCTGCCTTTGATCCTGATCCGGAATCCAGCTTCTGCCGGTCACCGAGTCCAGCCTGGGACGTTCACTGGTGCTGCTGGTGACGTGATCATCATCCTGGGAGCCTGATACGGTTTTGTATAGACTGTATACTTTTTCCTTTATCCTTTCTTTTATACTTTTTAATTATTCTTTTTATTTTTTATTATATTATTGTTATTGATAGTTCATTAAGGTAGTTTAGTTTTTATCTAAACTCCTGAATCTCTTGATCCTTTCCTCTCTTTTCCTTAGGGGAGGGGAGGAGGGGTCATCATCTGTCCGATTGGTCAAAACCACGACAAGTCACCAGAGAAAAGCTCTGTTGTCCTGTGAAAGAGCTACAGCTTTAGGTGATAAGCTGCAATCAGTTGGAAAGGTTAAGTTCCAAAGAAATATTAAACATTAAATTAGCGATGTCTTAAAGCTGTTGGTATGATCTGGGCAGCGTTTTGGGCTTGGTTGTTTTCTTCATTTCTTGTTTTCCCCAAAGAGCCATAGTAATTGGGTACTATGGAAGTGTATGACTATCATCTGGTGTAACATATGGCTGAATAAGAAGCTGTGGGCCAGAATGAAAGATTTCTTATATCATCAGTCTTATTACTGCGTGGGCAACTTCTGTCCTTGTTTATATGTACCCTTCTTTCAACTTCATGTCTCACTTTCAGCTGATTACAGTGTTGTTTTTTTTTTTTCTTTTGTCAAGCACAACTTTAAATTTATATGTTGAAGGAGGATGCACTTGAGTATGTGCCTAAAAATCAACTTATCTTAGAGCTTGAAAGCAGGTGTTGGTGTTTCCATACAGCTTTGAAAGACCTCTATTTTATTTACCTGCACAAAAGGTAACTAAATCCCAGAAGTGCTGTTGTCTAGGAACTTGATGTGCTGCTCTGTATAACACTGAATAATTGGTACTGCTAACCTGAAAGTGTCAGGTAAGATTTTTTGTTTAGATTTCCCATGTAAAATAAAAGCTAGAGCCTTTTGCAGGCTGACAAAATAGGTCAGTAAAAAAATAAGAATGGAATCTAAATCTTCCCAAGGCTAGCCTTATTATTTAAGCTAATTCTTGTTTATTAGCCTGATGTTGAGAGCAGGCCCTTTAAGAGGGAGTTACTGAAAGGGCACATATGCAAAGTAAGTGGAAGTAAGCGAAACGAAGTATAGTGAAGGCGAAACAAAGTGTGGGAAACAGCAAATGACGCAAATGTTGTAGCCAATCATGGGGCAGCTTTAAGCCTGTGGAAAGCGTGTGGAAAGCTTGTGGACAATACCCCTCTCCCTATCTGAAATGTAGTGCTTAGCGAATGAGGAGTCTGTAACTGTAGAACGATTGTAATTGCCTTCTGATTGGATTGTATTCGCCTTCTGATTGGAGGAATGCCTTCTGATTGGAGGAGTATGCCTTCTGATGGGAGAGCCTTCTGATTAAAGTTGAAGCTGATCTACCAATCATATTGATTGTGTCTGGCTNCAGCCTAACCCTACCCTGCTGCAGCTTGCAGCCATTCCCTCTTATTCTATCGCTAATCACCTGTGAGAACAGACCAGCACCAACCTCTCTACGATGCCCTTTCAAGCAGTTGTAGAGAGTGATGAGGTCTCCCCTCAGCCTCCTCTTCTGCAAACTAAACAGTCCCATCTCCCTCAATCATTCCTTGTAAGATTTATTCTTGAGGCCGTTCACCAGTTTTGTTGCCCTCCTCTTTATTCGCTCCAGCACCTTGATATCTCTCTTGTTGGAGCATTGGCTGTGGAGCAATGCATGGTCGTTCACTAATGATGTCAGAGCAGACTCTGTATCTTAATTCATGGGAAAGTCTGAGTAGCATCTGTCAGCATCTACCACTGGGAGAGGTATCATGTTCCAGACTCTGGTGTGTGGCCAAGTTTGTTCTGGCCTGCAACTCAGGCACTGCCAAACTACTGTGGTAACTGCACCTCCTTGAATTTTTGTTAAGATACTGGGATAACTTAGTTGTGCAGCTCCAACCAGGAAAAAAAAACTATCAACATCAAAATGCTTAGATTGCCAGCTTCATCAAACTGCAAATGCCTCTAGCCTGCACTGTGGGGGATCCTTAGGCCATTTATTTAAGATGCTATCTGAAAGGATAGTCACTTATGACTGCCTATTTATTTAGACTGAGGCGAGGCAAGGGTTTTTGAGAAGGAGGGAGGATTAAAGTCTTCTATTTACTCCAAACTGATCTGCTTTGGTGTGTGGGTACAGGTTTTGGATCTTGGATCCACACTTGAAAAAAGAGAAGCCGCTGGATAGTGATGAGTGGAAAAAGTAGGAAAGAAAATTTCATAGTATGATGCCATAGGATTTTTCCTTCAAACAAATTATCTTAGGAATATCAGGTAAAGTGGTACTAAAGTTATGTCCTGCCTTATTAATTTGTTTGAGGAAAGACATAGAAACAGCAAAATAAATGAAAAAGTCAGTTTTATGAAACAACAAGGAGTTTTATTAAGATATTTTATTATGTGTCTCTGTAAGGAATAGACCAACAACCATATAAAAGCTTACAAAGATGGTTAACCTTCAACACTATAAATGTGTTAATGTGACAGAAGTTCACAATTTTGCAGCTTTATTGATGTTTACAGAGTGAAGGGAGAAAGTTCTCAACTATGCCATGCCAATGACGATCTTTGACAGGAGACATTTACAATTGCTTTAAATCTTTACCTTTTTATTATATTTTTAAGCAAGTCAATAACCCCGACTTGCAGAGTTAGGAGTGAAAAATACATTAGCACCATCATACTAGTCTTTTACGCTTCCCTATTTTAGTGGTCTTGACCAGCAATGACAGGAAAGTAGAAAAGCACCTTTGATATGACAGAATACAATCCAACAATAGAATTAAGGTGACTACTGCCATCAAGGTATTATAAAACTCTTAAAATACACTGTACTCTTTCACAGCTAATCAGTACGGAAATAGACATTTTTGTACCAAATGATACCAAATGTGCCAATGAATTAACAATGGGTCCAATGTATTTTCATTGATTTGTTTGATGCTTTTTGGTTTGACTCATCAGACACATGCCTGTTTCTGTCCGTGTTGAGGTAGTTGAAACAGGGAGGTCTTTCTAGCTTTATGAACTGCATCTTAGAAAGAAGGGTAAACTTTGGTACTGGGAGCAATCAGTGCTTTGTAAATTGGCTAACATTCTAATAATAGAACACAGTGTTGTTTTATTAAGTGTTGAAGTTGTATTATAGCACCACGGAGACATGTTTTGAAGATGGAATTTGGTAAAAAAAAAAAAAGAGCAAAACAAAAAGCATTTTTACTGTACTTTGTGTAATAGCAAAGAAAACCAAACCAAAACACCTTGACATCAAATTGATTTTCCCCCAGAAATTTTGTTAATAAATAACTGGGATACTGATGGTCACCTGTACTAACTGACAAGGCTAAAACAAAGGAGTACAGTTGGAGTGTGAATCTGTTTGCTGGAGTTTCAGAAAGAGCAGGATCTTTGATTTATAAGAAGCAGACTGGGCCAATGTCCACGCCAAATTCCTGATCAGGACGACCAATATCTAAGGGTGCAATATCAACCACAGGCAACCGCATTGTCTTGCGTGTTCTGTATTCAAAGACTGTTTTGCCCCATTCGCCAGTATGTTTCTGAGAAGTTAAAAAGAAAAAAGAAAAACAATGTTAGAGAAAGCAGTCAAGCTATGAGAGTTATCGTACAGTTTACTGGATTTCATAACTTTCTCTTTCCATATGTTCCTCACAACCCTGGGTCCTTTCCTTATTCAGGCCATGCAAAGCACTTTCTTCCTTTATTATGGGCCTAGTCTTTCAGAGGGAATTATTTATTAAAATACTATACTGAAGTCTTGATTACTTACAGTACACCCATCTTCAAGAACAGCATATGTGAATTTGCTGTTTCCCTCAGCCTTAATCTCACTCTCCACAGAGCTCATCAGCTTCAGAGCTTTTTTAACATTTCCACTGGCTTGATCCATATAGGCAATACTGTTCTTGCAGTGATAGGTGATATTCTGGGAGGCACGGCTTGAGAGAATGCGAAGGAAGGCCAGCTGAACTTCTGAGACATCCTCTGGAAGATCAGGATCACCGTAGCTGAACTGCAGAGCATAACGCATAAGCAACAGGTTTAGTTTAATCTATATAGGGACAGTCCGTGTTGTTATTATTTCACACATTAAATGTTAAATTTAGTTTGATTTCAGGACTATTTATCAGTACATCAGTACAATACATGTACTACCTTTAGGGCTGTTAAGCATGGGAATTTCTTACCTGGAAGCCTCCATTCATAGATTCTCCAAACCAAACGTGTTTCTTTCCACTGCTTTCACTGGTCCACCAGTTTTTCCTTGGCACAGTGCTGGGGTTAGCACTGAGGCATGTCTCACCAGTTTCCATGTTACAGTACACTTTAATAGCATCCATCTTGCAGCCTTGGTTAGGATCAATCCAGTACTCTCCTAGAAGTAAAAAAGAAAGAAAGAAAGAAAGAAAGAAAAAAAAGGCTTTAAGAATTAAGGAAGGGCGCTTAATATATTTGGAGAAGAATCTGACTGATCTGACTACATAATGTTGAAGCTTATTTCTATGCCAGATTCCCGAGCCACATAAGGAAGCATATTAAGTTTGACAGACGAGAAGCCACAGAAAATAAACAGCATCAATATATACTGAGTTCATGTGAAAACTATAACATGACTGACATTTGAATCATATATAGATATTATGAGGTGGATTGTTTTTTTCTGTAAAATTGTTGAAACAAATGCTCACTTATAAGCATGCAAGGACTGGAGTTGAAGCCAATGTATATACTGAGTAGATACATAGTGAATTAAAGTTTAAAGTTATTACATTTATCACTTCTTTGTTAAAAAAAAAAACCAAAACCACAATTCAAAATTTTATAGCATCTCTGCATTTAAGTACTCAAAGAAAATGGCATTCATGAAAAAAAAAAAAACCCAAACAGATCTGCTACAATTGGTGCAAATAAAGACCTAACGTACCACTCTTGAGCTCAGGATGGCAGAATTTCAGATCTCTGCAGTTACGAGCTGGATTCTTCCGTGACCCATCAGGACTAATGATACTCTCAATCTGGTTGTTAATTGATTTCATTGAAGAGACGATGTCATCCAGATCGATGTAATTTTCTTTTGGTTCATCTTGAGGATCGTCATATGCATAGACTGCTGGACCTTTTTGACTACCCATACTAGCAGCACGACCACCACAACATGGACCAGGAAGACCAACAGGACCAGGAGGACCAGGCTGGCCTGGGGAACCCTAAAAAAATAACAAACATAGCACTAAATAGAGATTACAGTTTAAAAATTAAAAACTATTAGAAAATGACATTTCTCACATAAACATTTTTTTTACTTATTCATTAAGTAATGGCACTTGCTATATATAAACAGCCGTTAGACTTTCCAGGCCTAATGTTCCTAAAATTGGAATGTTCTATTCCTAATTTTGTCAAGTTGTGACTCTCCTTCTTCTGTCTGGGTTTTGAGAAGGAGCAGGGACCCATTCTGCCAAAATCCAGAGAATAACTAATGTCTTGGTTTTAGGAGAAGCAACTATGCCAGTGACCTATGCAGTGCTGGCCTCTCTAGAGGAGTCTAGGAAACCAGCTTCATAGCTTCCAAGACACAAAATGAATCTGTGCTCTGAAGTGAAGGGGACACCCTACCTTCTTATTGTATGCAGAGAAGTCAATGATTATCTGAGACTCAGACAACACCCAGTGCATCAACAGTTCCACTGAACTATGAATGATCTGTATTTCTTTGGATTTAGCCTTGATAGCTAGATACCTCCTAAAATGTCTGTGAAGTGCAAAATTTTCTGAGGGAGATGCTTAAATGGGAGAGCACTCCATCTTTTATAAATGGTCCCTGAAGATCTGTTTGTTTGAGTGTGCACAATTTACTTACTGCAGGGCCACTTTCACCTCTGTTACCACGAGGGCCAGGAGGACCAATTGGACCAGGATAACCATTTGTACCATCTTTTCCGGGCGGCCCAGCTGGTCCTGGGGGACCCTAGAACAATGTTCAATACAAATAATATGTCAAAATACGTTACCAGATAACCTCAAATTCAGAAATGCTTCGTCAAGAGTTTTCAAACATTTCTGTCTGATTTATCAGGTGTCTTTCTTCAGCTGCTGACTGTTAAGATGGCCAATTTTAATTTTTTGGGGTTGTTTTTAAAGAAAGAGTCTGAATCTTCCTTCCAGATAAGCTAAGAAAGGAGTTTATCTTACCCTTCCACCTGAAGCTCCTGGAGTTCCAGTTGGGCCTTGTGGACCCAGTGGACCCTATGAAGAAGAGATAAATACGTCATACCCCTCCCAGTAATGTTTTGTATCTAGCTGGATGTACCTTAAATAGAGACAGTGAAACATCTTTATGATTATAAAGAGGCTGGTATTGGTGGCATTTATACTTAAGATTTCCATCTTTTTGACATTATTGTTAGATTAAGTAAGCGAGTTTTGGTTCCTTGATTCTCACTTGTATCATGAGTGCTATTAATAGATCTTTTCAGTATAAATCCCTCTTAAAATTTTTACTTGTCATAAATACCTAGGACATGCCTGTCTATTATCCTTCAGCTCTTTTAGCCATGAAGAACTGTCCAAAATGGTAATACGTGCTTCCAGTTCAGTAGTTTACAAAGTTTATTTCTTGCCCATTTTGCCCTAATAATAATTACTACAAAAGACGCATGCACTTAGATGTCTCGCTTGGATAGATTTCTAATATAGAAATATTTCAACCCCTATTTTTACCTCTCACAATTTAATCAGGAATAACATATATAAATGAAAGTGTTCAGGCGAAGGCAGACATGTAGCTGAAAGATTTTAGCAAACCCAGCTCTAGCTCCTAGCTGCTTCTTCCAGTTCTTCAATAACACTTATTTCAGGTTGAAACACTTATTTCAGGTTGATTCAGGGAATCTAGACTTTTGAACACATTTGAGAGTCAAATTACAGAGGTTCTTTATATTTTCTTTTCTCTGTAAATTACATTTAGGTTAACTAGCTCTCTAGGACTAAAACCGAAGGAACTAAGAACACCTGTAATTTCTGATCCAATGTAAAATACTCACAGGAGGACCAGGGAGACCGGAAGGACCAGGAAATCCTCTGTGACCCTTTATGCCATTGCTACCTCTTTCTCCAGGTTCACCTTTATCACCACGTGGACCTTGAGGTCCCTTTAAGAGTAGATTTGCAATAAAAAGAATACATATAGACATGAGAAAAATGTACAAATAACAGGAAATAGTGAATGTATGATATCTATCACAAATACTTTAAATATGACTTACAGCAGGACCTCGAGGACCAGAAGGACCAGGAGAGCCAGGAGAGCCAGATGGACCCTGTAACACAATGAGAATAAGATAGCATGGAGTTGACTAGACTGCCTTTTTATTTCCAGATAGGGAGTATGGTCAAAGCCAGCAGCTGTTTGGAAGCAAGAGGAAGCTCCGCACACACTATATAATCAGCAAGAATTTTGGTCAGTGCTTTTTTCTACCAGTGTTAGTCTTACTCAGCTCCTTGTAGGTACTGTTACATACCACATGCACTTCACCCCTTCTTCATTTTGTGAGGTGCTCAGTGCTCAAGCTGTGCTGTTGCCAGCACTTCTCAAAACTCCAAAATTATTCCCTTAAGCTTAAATAAACAACATTGTTCTGCATGAGCACCAGATGGGATAGAAATTAAGATAGGGCTTGGTGGGATTATGTGCTTTTTGGCATCCTAAGGAGTATGTGGATTTTGAGCTTAATTTATACAGTTATCAGGAACATTAACTGTGATGTATTTCCCTTGATATTCTTATAAAGAGGTCCTCAATTCCAAGAAACTATGACAGTAACAAAAGCTTAACTCTTCCAAACTTCCACTTTATTACAGCATCAAATGCACTTTGCATAGGAAAGGTATGTAAATAAGCAGTAAGCTATTTAGTTTGGTCTTACCTGAAATCCTCTTTCACCAGATTTTCCAGGTGTACCACTTTTACCTTCAGGTCCAGGGTGACCAGGAGGTCCTGGAGGGCCAGGAGAGCCACTTTCACCACGGTCACCCTACAGACAGTTGACATGTTAAGAAATTTAATGTTTTACAGAACAACAATGTAAATAGTATATTCAGTGGAGCCTAAGAGATTCAAGGAACAAGATACATAGCACAGAAATAGCCATGTATATTGTCATGTATACATAACATTTATTTGGCAATCTAAAGATACTGGTGATTCCTTACTTTGCCTCCTGGGGATCCATCACGTCCAGGTAAGCCATCTGAGCCAGGGTTACCCTGGAAAAAAAGAGTGGTACAGTTTGTTCGTAAGCTGGATGATGAACAGACAGCTTGTTTTGCGGTAAGCTTAAATAATGCCCATTAGAGAAGAGAATGTTTTCAAGAAGAGAGAGTTCCTGGAGGTGGAGTGCCCTATAAAAGATCTCTCACACTTGCATTATTTTGTAGGCTAACAGGCAGAGCAGTCTCCAGTTCCATGCGAGGCAGGGACACGGTCCACAGGTAGTAAAAGTTATAGCAGAGGCAGCACACTACAGCACCTTACACGATGTAATCTGCCTGGACCCCTGTGCATGAGGCACTTGAGGAAGGCTTTGTGACCCTTATAGCATCTTTAGTCCTTGTCTCCTGGTTGTAACTCACAAGCTAGCAGGAAGGTCTGACACTTCTACTCACATCTCTCCCAGGCTCTCCAGGTAAGCCTCTTTGTCCAATAGGACCTTGTGGACCAGGAGCACCACGTTCTCCTGGGACACCATTGATGCCTGGTTTACCATCTTCACCCTGAACAAAAAGGGAAAAAACTTCATTGCAGATAAGTTATTTATGAAATTCCATCATATTATATATATTTAATTAAATATGCAGTGATTATGAAGGAGACCTTATAAAATGAAGGGTAAGTATAACCGGTGATTGCGAATACTCAAAACAAGAATGACAAAATCTTTCCCAAACTGGTTTCCTTTCATCGCTAGTACTATTCATGCAAGTCCACTGAACTCAAAGAACATTCTTTATTATTTTGTCAACTAAGAAATAATAAACAGGTATGGTTTGTCTTCTCTGTCCAAAACCAAAGGCCAGTTAATAAAAAAATCCTGGTCTGTCACAATATTAGCAATAAAATACAAATCAAACCACCACCTTTTCTGGAGGGATGTGGAAGTATTTTTCTGTTTGGGTCATAATATTTAAGCAAGAAAAATATTGACAGTTAAGCAAAGATAAACATCTTGGGGTAGGTGAAACTTTGACTCAGTTCTTGCCTCAAGGAGAGCTTATAGCCCATTGCACTCCTTAAGTGGGCGAAGCTGGTTATATACCTCTTGGTAATAGAAATTAGAGACAGCCTTGCATCCCACAGCTGCTTGCTACCAGACATTGGCTTGATCTTATGGATGCAAACAAAATATAACTGTAAATTATGTACTCTCTAAACTAAAAATACAACACATTTATTACTTTTTGAACACAAAGTTATTTTTAGCAGCTGGTTTACAGTTGTTGTATTAGCTTTGAGGTTATTGTTGCAGTGAAGTGCTCTTACCTTGGCACCCGCTATACCAGGTTGACCAGCTGGGCCAGGCAGACCTTGCAAACCCATGTTACCTGGGACACCAGTCATTCCTCGAGAACCTGGAGCTCCTTGTGACCCCTGTTTAAGAAGAAGTCAGAGCAGCCAATACTGAGGACAAATATATTCCCTGTCAATTAGTATAACAGTCCATGTCTGGATGTGTACTTACCCTTCCTCCTGGTGTGCCTGGTGATCCTTTTTCACCTGGTGGGCCAGGCTCACCTCTTGCTCCAGGAGGTCCTGGACCGCCAGGAGATCCAGGACCACCAGGGGGTCCGGAAGGCCCATCCTTGCCTGCAGGCCCTGCATTACCAGGGGGACCTGGACTACCCTAAAAAAATTTTAAAGATAAAAGTGTGAGCTGTGTTATCTGAAACAGTAGTGCATGCTTACTGTTGCTAATCTTTCTTCATGAAAACCAACCGGACTTGATTCATTGCCTGAAGGGGATTTAGGATCTAATCTATGCACCCAAATCTGATATGGTTTTATAAAGAGAATCCTTTCACCTACAGCTTTCAAACCTGATTTTTCTTTTTTCTTCCTTACTGTCTGGACATACGTTTTGCAACACCCACACAATTTGGATGCCCAGTGGTCGTAAAGCATCCAACACAGGACATACATTCCTAACCCAGGGCTCTGCCACAGGAATTTGAAATAGTTGCAGACCCCACTGATTTCTTGAACCATTCATGCCAGATAAGGTGGCTTTAAGGTGGTTTCTTGGATACGTGCAGAAAGAAATGTCTTTCATAAAACTCTTAACTTAGCCAATCAATGGAAAGGATGACTTTGACATTCATAGTATATTAAATAAAATCCTACTTTTTCTTTTAATTCAACAATATTCTAGTATGTATGCCTAACTGTAAGAAAGAAAATAAATATCTTTTTATTCAAATAATACAAAAGTTTTATTACTTTATATCTCACGACAGAACAATTACTTGCCATTTTGATTTTAAAGTGCGTAAACCTCTTGTGTTCTTTGCATTTTCTGAATTTTTAAAGAATCAAAAATCAGAATCTAAGTTTTACTATGCAAGTCAAAAGTAGGTGCATGTTGAACATAAAAGGGTTTTGTGAAACAGCTTTTATTCACATACTGGTGCTGCATGAAATAATTGAATTAGCTGGTGCATAAGCATACTTTTTTATAATAGGACACTGGAGATTGGTAAATTAAACTTGAGATGTAGGCCATACCATATGAGATAAAATTTCCTATAGGAATCTTTCCAAACTCTTCTGTCCCAAGATAATTAAAGCCTATGCTGTTCCATTCTACAGGCAACTAAAACCAGTAGATTGACAGTGATCTACAAAAAACAATAGATCAACAGTGATCTACATTTTTTTTTTAAAATGCATACCAATTTAAGATCCTGAACTAAATATTTTTTGCATTATAAAAGAGTAAGACAGACAACAGGATATATGTTATATATCTTATATTCATGTCAGGGTACATACAGCTTGATATAGTTTAATATATTAATATATGTCCAAATATATCCACAAGGTAAGAACAAAAGTAAAGGGGGGTAAGACAACTTACATTGTTACCAGGGGGACCGGGTAGACCACGAGCACCAGGGAAACCAGCAGCACCCTATGAAAGATCAATACTTTTAGTTGTAATTTTCTGAAGATTGAAAAAACATGAACAAATTTATATTTATATAACGGCTGATTTTGAATGATATTTAGCTATTTTGCTTAAAACTTGAATTAAATGTCCTGGAACTGAAGTACTAGCTAACAAATTTATTTATTTATTTATTTATTAAGGGAAGGTGAGCTAATGGGCTCTGAGAAACTTGGCAAAGCTCTCTAACAACTGTTGAGATAATCCTTTTTATGGCTTTGGGTCATTGTGCCAAAAGCTATTTTGGCACCTTATTTATATCAAAATCCAGACCACTAAACACTTAAATTATTCTTTCTGGAATACTTTAATTATTCACGAACTGTAGCTATTAAAGTCAGTGAAGGTTTGCTTTTTCATTTAGATGATTTTTGTTGTAATAGATAGAGTTATTTATCAGTGACTAAGTCAAAGAGATACTCACAGGGCCTCCAGGAGATCCACGTTCTCCTTTTGTTCCTTGAGGACCAGGCGGACCCTACATGGAAGGAAACAGATTAAGCAAATTATTTGATAAATAGATTTAAATTATAGGACGTTTAATTAAGTTTCAGGTAGTTCAAATGCTTGCATTTGGGCCCAGCCACCCTGAGGCAGAAGGAGAACTGAAGGAACTTCTCTGTAGCAATAAGGAACAGCAAAAACTTACTGGTGCACCAGAACCACCTTGTGGACCTGCAGCTCCAGGAGGTCCAGCCTCTCCTCTTAGACCAGGTGGGCCTCTTTCTCCTTTCCCACCAGGTTCCCCATTTTGTCCCTGTAGAAAAATTAAATTGATATATTATGACTCAAAAATTAGAGATATCACTGTGATGAGAAACCCTATCCAGACACTCTTCTGAAGGGAATTTCCATATTAAATCAAATGTGAATGATGTGAATGCCATTGAACTCTATTGGTCTACCAGTACAGGATGGGAAGTGTAAAGAAATGTTGCTTTATGTGTGACTTGAGTACAGACAGAGTAGCAAACGAATCAAATGTAAGTAGCAGGTATTTATGTTAAAGTGGTTACAGCAAGCCTTTCTGAGATGTGGATGAACTTAGAGTAACTAAAAACTGATAATCACATACAATTGCTTTTAAGTATATATACTTACTGGAGCTCCAGGGAAACCAGCAGGTCCAGGAAGACCTTGTTCTCCTCGTTCACCCTATAGAAAACAACGTGTCAGCAACTGAAAATGCTGGAAAGATAGGCTTCACTTTCACAAGTTAGAGAACACTCCCATGACTACCACTAAAGTTTCTTTGTCTTATCAGCCTTTGGAGGAAAAAAATCAAACCCAAAATAACAGCTGCTTCTGAGCTCTAAAAACACCTGTTCAGGAATTATTTAATAGTTATCTAAGGCATGACAAACTACTCTCTGTTACACCTGTATGAACTCTGAGGGCAATCCATGGTGTTCCCCACAACCAACCAAGATCCAAAATGTTGTTTTATCAATCAAAACTATAAATTAAAGGGTATTTTTAAAAGTTTGTTTAACTTTAAGACAAGGTCTAAACAACTGTTGTTTACACTTTCCCCGACCTGTCCCTACAGCCCTCCAAACCCTTTACATTGTTAAAAGCACTGATTTTCTGAACTGCCTAGTACCTGAAAATCCCAAAAGTCAGCAGAACCAAATAAGCTTAGTTTATTTTGAACTCAAGCCATACATGTTTCTCACTAGGTAGGTGAGATGACACCTATACTAGGCTAGAGAAGCCATGGTAAAATTATACTGGAAGAAAAATCACTTACAGGGCCACCACGGGAACCCATTGGACCTGGGGCACCTGCTGGACCAGTCTCTCCCTGTAAGGAACAAAAATGTTTACTAGGTGTTTTTCTTCTGTCCATCAGCTAGCCACGAGTGTAACTGTTTATAGTATCAAACATCATTACAGAGGATGCTTTACCTTGTCTCCAGGTGGGCCGGCAGGACCAGGAGGACCAATGGGACCTACATTACCCTAAAAAATTAGAAAACAATATATTTTGTATCAAAATATGACTATGTTAATTCCCCTATTTTGATCACAAGCATTTGTTTTTAAATGTAAAAAGGTTTCTAAAGGTATTTAAATGGAAGTAAGTCTGCAATAACAGCATGTTGTTGCATACTACATTTTGGAGTGACAGTCTGAGATCTGAGATCACACTATTTTGCAATGTAAGAGATCTATAATGGATTTTTCATCTTTTTTTTTTTTTTTTCATACTATCTAAATCTAATCCAAAGTCACCTGAATTTAACAAGTCTCTTTCAATGGCAGACAATAAAAGTTGCCCTAACTTTTCCTATATATAATTGGTCCATATTTCTTCAGTATAAGTTCCACATCTCTTGACTAGCTTCCTGATTTTCTTCGTTCTTGAGAAATTAATGCATACTTGATTATTTGAAATACATGTTTTATATTTCCTCCAACTCATACAAACTGCATTTCTAGATGCTCATTATTTTGATATATATATATATGCTAGCACTTATTCATTAGATACATGTTTATATTTCAAGGTTTCAGTTGGTAGAATTTTCTTTCTACTAGTCACTGTGTTTTGGATTTATAGAATAATGCTGATAACATGTTTGTTTAGTTGTTGCTAAGAAATGTTTACACTAGCCACAGACTTTTTCAGTTTCACATAGAAGCTGAGGGGGTGCACAGACAGGACCATTCTGTACCATAAACGTCATGCTCAGTATATAGATGGGCATGGCTTTTGGGGGTCAGGAATTCACAAGCACTGTTTGGGATGGGATGGGCAACTGATCATCAAGTTTTGAGAGTGATTTGTGGTTTTTTACTTTATTTTGTATATTCTTTTACCATCCATATTGCTTCTGTTATTTTTCCGCTTCCATTCCTGTTTTATTCATCTGTCTTTATTTCAACCCATACGATTTTTTCCTTCCTCCTCCTTTTCTGCCTTCCCCATTGGTGTGGCAGGAGTAAGTGAGTAGCTGTGAGGTCCTGGTTGCTGACTGGGGTTAAACCAGGACACATCTATATGCTATATAGATGTATAAATATATCATATATAGTAACCTGTAGAAGTATTCTGTATGAGAATACTTACAATCATGATGGTTTTTTGTGCTTCATTATATCCAACATTTTACTCATCAGCTAACGAGATTTAGGAAGCTAGTAACATTTTCTCTACTTTTGTATTGATGTTTTCTCTCCAAAGCATTGTCCTAATTAATTGTAATCTTCTGCTTGCAAAACATTCTTTTTTGCTGTAAGCAAAAAAGCAGCTGTAATCACAAAAACTAGTATTAAGTCTAATTTAGATTTGGCCTGCCAGAATGAAATTCAATGTGATTACTACTTTACTAAATACTGTCTCCTAGACACTATTTATTCACGGTAAGTTTAGTCATATTCTAAGTGGAAACTGCGGAAAGTTAATTGATAAATGGTTAGATGCTTAAGGACTACTCACTCTCTCTCCTCTTCCACCAGGAATGCCATCAGCGCCTTTGCCACCAGGTTCTCCCTAACAAGCATAAGATGTAAAAAGCATAAGCGAAAAAGCAAGCATAAAATGAGCATAAGCCAGGGGGGGAGAAGAGAAGAATTAAAACATTACTGGGGAGAGGATGCCATAATAAGGGTACTTCAATGACCAGATTTCCTTAGTGTGGTCATAGAAAACTAAAATTGGGGATGACGTTCTGCCCAGTATTCAGCATCAGATACTGACAACTTTGATGGAAAAAAAGACCCCAATTAATTTCAAAGTCTGTGCCAAAGTATTTGCCCCTGGTATGAACTGTTGTCATTGTTTATTAGATTTATCAGAACTGTTTCCATATACCCCTCCCGCATGAGATCTAACACAGCAAAATATCTATTATATCCTAACCAGGTGAAAAATCCTATATTTTTTAACATATAAGATCCATACCACACTGCTAAATCTACAATGCTGCCACACAGTCATTACCTCTGAAATCAGGCCAAAAGTGAAGTTGTGAACAAAGCCAGTGTCTTGTGGGAAGCTACCACTGAGTTAGCATAAAATTGGCAGAGCATGTGGGTGTGTTACCTTATCCCCTTTTGGTCCAGGACTTCCAGCAGGTCCTCTTTCTCCAGGCATTCCCTGTAAGCCAGGCAGCCCAGTGCCTCCAGGAGAACCAGGGGGTCCAGGAGGACCCTAAAGAGTAACATAAAACAATTAGAAAAGATGAAAAAAAAAAACAACAACAGCAAAAAAACCCAGGAACCCGAATGATGCACATAATAGCAGGAAGAAAGTAAGTCTGTGGGTACCTTGGCACCTTCTGGGCCAGGGGAACCTGGCCCCCCTCTTGCTCCAGGAGGTCCAGGAGCACCTTGTGCACCACGTTCACCTGGGATACCATTTTCACCCTGTGGCAAAGAAATGTGTTACTCTTTGCTGTCAGGCTTATAGTTTGTTAATTCCTTAATGTAATTATAGAGCCTTTGCTATATGGTTTACCTTAGGGCCTGGGAATCCGGGTCCTCCAATATCACCTTTTGGCCCCTGTTTATGACAAAATAAATGCAAGTTATCCATGCACTTAGTAAATTTACATTGTATTTGGCACCCTGTTTCTCTCGCCTATTATCCCTTAAAGTAGACTTCGCTGCTCTGCAGAGTGCTGATAGCTGTCTGAATTTGGAAATGTAATCTAGAAAGAGCTTTTCATATTTTTTTTTGTTTTGACAGGTTTTTTTGTTTGTTTGTGGGTTTTTGTGGTTTTGTTTGTTTGTTTGTTTGTTTGTTTGTTTGTTTGTTTGTGTTTTTGTTTTTGTTTTTAATTGAAAAAAAAAGGGGACTTCTACTTACTGGTTCTCCAGGCTTTCCATTTTCTCCAGCTGGTCCTTGTGAACCAGGCAATCCCTATATGAAGGAACAGTATTACTACCTCTGTTACATAGATCAGTTATGTATTTTTCTATCTAGTTTTTTTGACACAAAGATGTGTTACCCAACTCATTTCAATACTTTACAGAGTAGGAGAAGCTAATTGGTAGCTAGATGTTTTATATGACATAATCTACAGAGCTGGCCATCTGGTTTGCAATTATGAAATGCTAAGCAATTACTTTTGTCAAGTGGTTAATCTGTCTTCAAAATATGATGACATGCACCTAAATGAGAAAGTTGAGATTCCTCCTCTTTTTTTTTTTCTTTCTTTGTGTGTGTTTTAACCTATTGAAAAGAATAGGAAGCCAATAAAAGATAAACACACAGCACCTGGAGGCCGGGTAGACCTGATGGTCCTGGTTCACCTCTCTCTCCAGAAGCACCCTAGAATCAAACAGAAGAGAAAAAAAAAAAAAAGAAATTGTCTGAGAACATTTCTATATATAAACACCTTCACACCGTATTTATTCTATGCCTCCTTATCATGATCTGTTGACAACATTGGACAATCCCAAAGACTAAGGAGTATTAGTGTTCTGGTATTTGCTCTTTTCATTCCAACCTTTAAACGTAATTCAGCAGTCACATTTTTTACTTGATACTAGTCTGAAATGCTAGCTCTGATAAATGTAACTCTACTTCAATTTAAAAAGCTGGTAGCTCCCCAAGAGCTCTAAATTGACTTTTCTTTTCAATTTAAACCACGTATACCTGATTCAGGTTTCTCCTAACAAAGTTTTTATTTATCAAAATAATGGAAAAGAAGACCTCTTTTATTTCTCTTCTTAAAAGAAGACTTCTTTATTTCATTGAAAATATTTTATTTCCCCCCTAAACTCAGCCTCTGTAGAAGACAGACCACCTTGACACTAACTGGTACTTGTTTCTTATGGACTGCCACACTTACAGGAGGTCCAGGAGGACCTGGGAGGCCAACATCACCATTCTTCCCAGCAGGACCCTATACAAAGACAAAAGAAGGCTGTGGTTATGAGTTGATAAAATTTTTATAATAGTCACAAAATCATTATTAATTCATATTATGTCATTAATAAGTTATCGTATACTTAAACAAAATGTTCATGAAACTTACAGGTGTTCCAGGTGGTCCACCAGGGCCTCTTTCTCCATTCTTACCTGGTGAACCCTTTCAAAAGGGAAAGATCATGTTTAGAATTTAGAATACCTGTTCTGGTCAGCATACAATAACTTCAAGCTGCAGCACCAGATAGCCCCACTATGGAGCAATTTAATAGTTAATTGATCAAGCACAAACACAGGAAAAGTGGAAAAATCCCACTCACCTCATTGCCCTTAGGACCAGGGAAACCCATTACTCCTGGTTGACCACGTGGGCCTGCGGGGCCAGGTGGTCCAGAGCGGCCCGTTTCACCCGGATCTCCCTGGGATAAGCAAAAAAGAAAAGAAGTGGCATCTGTTAGGTGAAAGAAATTAATATCCATGACATTAAATAGTTCGTGAGGGAGAGATCAGGTTAGGGACACTGTCACTCAATACTTGTTTCAACTTAATTTCTGTATACTCTGCATTTTAAATAGAATTAAATTACAAGGTTTACAGAATTTTATTACAGTGAGACAACAACAAAAAAATGCTCCGGTAATGAAAACAAACAAAAAAATAAAACAATCAATCTGACTGTGACAACAACCTGTCATGTTTGTATTGTGGGATGAGGGTAAGGTCAGTAGGAGGACTAGTATAAAATATTTGCACAATGTACATACTTTAGGTCCAGGTTTCCCATCACTGCCAGAGCTTCCTGGAATTCCGGGCAAACCCTGTAATTGAAAAAGTAAAAGGTGTCATTCTTCAGTTGAAAATGTGTAGTGCAAAGTCACAATATGGAAATAGGAATATATGAACATATATTTTAAACTCTTTACTTGAGTATAACCTCTTTAATAAGGACTCAAAATTCCTCCCATGTCCCCACATTCCCATTAAGGGAAAAAATTAGTGAAAGCTAACACATTCTTCTGTTAGGAGTTTATAATTTTCTCTGAGAATTGTATAGTGTGAAGACATTGGACATTAATCGAAGTCCTCAAAGATCGTATTCTTTCATTTTTTGGGACGAAAACTAATTTCAGGTGGTAAAAATAGAGGAATGAACAATTGATTATGTACCTCTACTTAAAAGCAACACAATTTATAACATAATTTAGTTAGCTTGTTTTATATTTTTTTATTATTTTAATTAGAATTTAAATAATTCATTTTCATTCCCAATAAAATCTAGTTTAGCTCTCAGAAGGCTGCAGTCAGGCTAACTTTTGAATTTGTTGTCAGAAGCTGCTAATTCTTAGTATAGCTCACAGAATATTGTTACATTCTGTACATATTACACAATAGGTTATCCCTGAAAATCTTCTTAATATATACTATGAAAATCCAACCAAGAGGTTTTTTGCTTTATTTCAAATAAGCAGTAAATATAAGTCAAATACTTACGTATATTGAGATATGTAAATTAATGTATAATTGGAGTATCGACATTTTAAATGTAAGCCTATTTAACTAGTAAGTTAAATATATTTAAATGAATTAATCCAAATATAAATATAAGAAACATCATGCATTTTATAATAAATTACAAAATTTGCAAATATGTAGACTGAAAGTCATCCAATGTTAATTCACATTAAAGACACGTGTCATAATAGTGCATGGCATACCGTGAGAACTGGGGAGCATGGCCAGCTTCCTATAAGCTTCCACATTCATATGTAGCAGATTTTTCTCTGCATGGTTATCTATTGCACTGTACTCTACTTAAAGGAATTAACAGAATACTTTTCTAATTGGACTACTCTATTGCATCAGATCAGATGAAGTATTTCTAATAGAGTTTATCTCTTTTTCTTGGAGAAGTCCTATCTTACTCTCATTCCGGGAAGACCTGGGCCTCCATCTTGTCCACGCTCTCCTGCTGGTCCACTGGGGCCAGGAGGACCTGGGCTACCACGTTCACCTGCAGGACCCTAAAAAAGGGATGTAGAAATTCAAAGCAAGAAAATCAGCATCATATTGAATCTGAAATCATCCATTCAAATTCACATGGATTCTCCAGAAGTTTGGCTTTTTTTATAGAGGAAAACTTTTACCTTTTCACCTGGAAGTCCATTGCTTCCGGGTAAGCCACGGAATCCAGGGGAACCCTGCCAAATACATGAACAAAATAAGAATCATAAATAATATGACTTAGGTGATGGCAACTTTTTTTTTATCTGAACTACTCACAATTAGACATATTATTATGAAAATTAATTAAAGAAGTAGACAGAAACAACATTTCACTGTAGCAAGAAAGGCTACAGAATTATTTTCTCTTTGGATATAACTCTCTTGTTTAAATCATAGCCCATCCTTTTTTTTTTTTTGACCCACCCTGCTCAAGTTACTTTATTGAGTTTTCTAAATTCATATAAAAAATAAAATTATACATTCAGTCAAATTTCTCCTCCAAGTATGTTTTATGCCACGTTTTGCTGTCTGTGTATTAACTCAGAATGTACCTCATGTGCACGTTCATCTACAGCAGCTTACCCTTTCTCCAGGTGCACCAGGTATGCCATTCTGGCCGGGTTCACCATTTGTACCTTTTTTGCCTTCCTCACCAGGAGGTCCAGGAGCACCTGGGCTGCCATTTTCACCCTGACAAAAACAACAAAAGAGACCACCAATTAAACTAGATGTCTCCCCCAAAAAACCCCAGATTTTGTATGGTCAATGATTCAGGGTTCAGACTTCCTAGGAAGAAGTCCTTCCATACATGTTAAGATCACTTACACGCTCGCCTTTTGGACCTGGATCTCCTTTTGCACCGTCCTTACCGGGTTCTCCCTAAATAGGAGAAATGTCATAAAAATTATGGATTTCAACATGGTGTTATTCTAGAGCTACTATATATGCTAAAATACTAAGAAGTAGAAATTATACCATTCAAATTATTAATTTTTATTGTTTTATTATTTCTGCAAAGGAATTAGCAACATTTGAACCTGAATGTGGAATGCATGAGGGTTCTTAAAAATCCAGTAAAGGAAAGATGTGATAAAACCTTAAAAAACACTGAGTATAGTTTTATATCTGTTTCTGACCAATTTCAAACGTCATTGAGACTTTTTCTTGACATTCTGGAGTATCTTCTCTATCAAACTATGTGTGGTGTAAGGCTGTCAGAAAAGAGCCTGCTGGGGTAAATGACAGTGTAAGAGTAGGTACAACTCACTAGTTGTGGATTTAGCACTTGGGGTTTTAAACAGGTGAAATTATGATTTTAAGAAAACAGATTTTTTCTTACATAAACATTTTAGAATAGCTTTTTTGTTGTGTAGTTCAGAAAGAAATTTAGGAAAGAAAATATCATTATCATATTTAGGTATAATGTCTATATATAACAGTATACAGATTTGTAAAAAATAAGTATATATCTATAAAAATAACTGCCTACTGTTATTACAAATTCACTTATTAGACCATCTCAAGTGAATAGGACACATTCAATGGGTTCTCTTTAATAGTATCAGACATACTTCCATCATATTTGTTTGTACAACCAGTATAATAAATATTAGTAACTCACTGGAGTGCCTTTTGCTCCAGGGTTTCCACTTGTACCTGGAGGACCAGGAGGACCGCGGCCTCCTGGCAGACCAGGAGCACCAGGAATACCAGAAGGTCCCTGTAGACGGTGAACAGAAATCGGGGATGAAGAGAGCACATCATTGTTGGACTCTGCCCAGTCCAAACAGCAACCCTCACCAACACAGAGCAGCAAAAGACAGTGATGTGAAAAGTACCCACCATTTCACCCTTGTTTCCAGGGCCTCCAGGTCTTCCAGGAGGGCCCTAAAAAAATAAATATATAAATAACGGATGCTGCTAGTCTAGGAATAAATCAAAGGACATGTAGAGCTTTGTGAGGAGCAGCTGGAACAACATTTCTCAGTTCCCATGCAGTATTTATGTACCTGAGGCCCAGGTGGCCCAGCATGACCCTGAGGACCAGGTTCTCCTCTCTCTCCAGGAGTACCACTGGAACCAGCAGGACCAGGAGGACCAGCTTCACCCTATAGAAAAACAGTAAAAGGAGAAAATGAATGGACCTTAGTCTTGTTACTAGGGCAATCAGTATATTCTTCAAGCCTTTTTCTTCATCTTTGTGTGATTTAGGAAGAAGGTTACTAGCATCATCATAATGTAAGAGCCAACTCAACAAGGTGACCCCAGTGCTGAGGCACAAGGTACCCGTGCACTCCAGTCAGCACATGCTTGCTGCACATGCCCTCTAGTTGAGGAAGTTCACTTGATCCCCTGGCATAATGCAATGTAAAGCATGTGGTCTACAACTTCGTGCTGTTTTAGGATGGGTATTCATGAAGGTGCTGAAGATATGGTTTGTCTTGTGCTGTGTATGAAAACACATCAATTCTAAGCTTGCAAACAGTGTAACAGCAGCCAGAAAAAGGAGAATTCATAAAATAAAGATGTATAATGACAGAAGATGGCTAGCTAGAGAAAAGACCAAATCCTGTATTAATATGTATCTTTAGCTGAATACCTTAAAACCTGGAGAGCCTGGAAATCCTGCAGTTCCAGGGGGACCTGGGGGACCCTTAAAAATTAAAGAAATACTGTTAATGTAAAAGCCGTATGAAAATACTCTTAAGTTTTAAAAAAGCCCTATTATGAGATTTTTCTCTAAGTATGGAAACACCTGGCAAAATAGAAAATATAAATCACACTGCAGAAGATGATGTTTGGCTAGTCCTAAAATACAACTCCTGCATCTTAGTTACTCTGACTTTTACATGTTCAGCTAGATTTCTGTGTTGTAAATTTTAAAATATGGCAGCTAGCATTAAAGAGATTAAGCTATAAAATATGTTCAAAATTTGTTCTAATTATAAAAAAGGTGCAGGAGAAAAAGAAAAGCCAATATAACTGTTATGCATACAAATGGACATGCAGAGTTTTCTAGGCAGATAGAAAAGAAAAAGTTTTACCCACCTCAGGCAGCTAAATAATGTATTTGATCAGACCATTCAAAATTTGATCTGCACAGAAAACAGCAATTCTATCCGTCTATCTGTTCTGTGAGACCAATCTGGTTTTGGGCTTATGCATATTCTCTTTTACAGTGTTATTTCACTCTATGCTTCAAATATCCTAACCAACAGTTATCAAATATAATTAAATAAAATGTTCATTCTTAAACCAGTGCACCCTCAGGCTCAGGTTTGCTGGCACTGGAGAACGACACCTAGAAATGATTAGACTTGAGCAACACAAATACTTAAAATCGAACATCTGTAATTCATCTTACAGGTGGTCCTGCAGCTCCCGGAGATCCATCTTTGCCATGGGCACCCTGCAGGAAGACAAGAAGTTTTGGGTACAGACCATTACTCTGGACATGGAACCCAAATGCTTTAATGCCCATGATTCACAGACCACCTTTTTTTGACTGTACAATCCCACTTAGTTGACTGAGACACAAGGATTCCCCAAATATGCAATTCTAAAATAATAACTAAATATTTTGTTAAGGAATATCCAACAGTTTATGTGACTTGTACTGTAATGGTGAGGCAACAACATGCAAAAGTGTATTCTTATTACATTTCTCAAAGAAATAAGTTACAAAACATCATGTCTGTGGACAGTTCTTAAGGTTAAATAACTAAGATCACAATAGATGTATATTTCAAAGTAATAGTTACTTCTAATTCACATAAAAGACTAAAATTTCACTCCAAAAACCTAACAGTGGTGTGATTGCCTGCCTGTATTATAGAGATGTTAGACCAGGTCTGCTGCTCAGATTATATAGTGTTTGCATGAACAAGTTGTTGGTTATTATTCTTTAGCTCTGCTTTGTTAATTGAGTTGGACACTATAAACTATGACTTCCTTCAGAGCAAAGAATGTACCGCCTAACATCAGTCAAAGAGTAATTATATCTTTTTCCTGCAAGTTACTTCTAAGATTACCATTCTTCCTCTCTCTGCCTTCTGCTGCTGCCCTTTGCTTCCACTCCTCCTCCCCATTCCTTTTGGCTGAACCTGACTTTACGCTGAAATACTAGTTTCCTTCATTGTGTAATCTATTCATTTAAAAAAGGGAAATAGAGATAAGATGGTGAGTATGTTATGAGTTAGAAGTATAACGTCTAATTGGAGACTGAAATGTTATGATGTATGGTTTTACAGATGCTGTATAGTTTTCTAATCCTATGCATTACAACAGTTTTATGATAAATCTATGAAGTATGGAATTCTCAGCATATTGGAACAAAATATCTGCCGCTTCTGGGTAAGAACATCTGCAGTTACTTACAGGACCACCAGGATTTCCAGGTCTTCCTCTTTCACCAGCTGGACCTCTTGGGCCCTAGAAAACGTAAGAAAATGAGTGTGTTAAATGGCTTCCAAAATAATATGGTTGACCAAATAAAAATTGCTCTTCTTTGCATATCTCAGTATTGTTCAATGCATGTGGTGGGATAGTTAAAGTTAAAAAAATATGAGTAACTCAGTTAACTGGGAAGTTTAATTGGCACTTCTATTTAAATACTTCAGGATACACATATTTACCGGTTGGCCTGGTACTCCATTTGCTCCAGGAAGACCGGTTTCACCCTGTTGTGGAGGCAAAACATCAGTGATGGAATAAAATTTGGTGAGAACATATTTTGGTTTATTCAAAAGGAATAGACATAGAAATGAGACAGCCTAACCCTTTATCCCTTTTTGCTTGGTGCTGAGTGTCCTCAGTATGAACTGAGGGCTGTTAAGTCTGAGAAGTCTAAACAAATGCAAAAAAAAAAAAATTAAACTAAAAACTCCACCCTTTAATTAAATTAAAAAAATAAATTAAGGGACTCAATCCTTTAATATTATGCAATAAAATCACATGATCCAGGGTATGTCCTTTCATTTTGGAATTTCATTCTCATTACAGCTGGAAAATCAAGACAGGACATGGTTCAGAAACTCCTTTTGAATGATTCTCATTCTTTTAATGGAAATATTCAATGAGTTTCTTAAATTTTCAATGGGCTTTTATAATTGCACTAGAGTGCAAATACAGTTTTTTACCTTTGGACCAGGAGAACCACTGTCACCTTTGGCACCATCTTTTCCATCAAAACCCTGTGGGAATAGAAAACCATATCTGCATGTAGCATTCCTCCTGTGTCTAGAAAAATTGATTCCTCTTGGTAAAATATTAAGCTTCAAGACAAATTCATATAAGGGGGCATATTTTTAATATTGAGTGCTATCATCTGTTGGAACATTTTATGAAAGGATGGTCTCTGGAAAGCATGCTTCAGCCCAGCATTCAGGATGGAGCTCTATAATTGAGGTTAACTAGATAAAATATAACAGTCTCTGTTACAGAAGATCAGATTGCATTGTCCAGAAATTGGCCTTTGATTCTATAATTCAGTCTCTTTAGCTGGGAATTGTAGACTGAAAGACCACAACAGTGCAACAGCATAATTCAAGTAACAGACTCACCTATACTCAATATACTCAATACTTACACGTTGACCTTTCATCCCAGGCATCCCAGGCATTCCAGGATGTCCCTTGTGACCCTAAACACACAAATACTGAAAGATTAATAAATCCCAAACTTACTGTATGAAAGGCACAAACCCATGTTCATTGTGTGTCATGTTCACTTGACTAATTTATAATAGGAAAGCAAAACCTTTGACAAGACGAGCATTGTTATTGGGAGCTTTTCTGTACCGGTAATCCTGGGATTCCACGGTCTCCATTTCTGCCTGGTCTTCCTGGTTCTCCCTGTTGAAAGAAAGTAAATTTTTCTGACTGCTTTGCTATTCCTCAAGTTACTGGCAAACAACCTAGTAGATCAAGACAACTCGGAATAAACATGAGAAACTTCCACCAAAGAGTAGGGAAAAGTATATCAGAGAGAGGGTTCACTGTATGACTGCCTTCTGAAAATCAGTTGGTAGAATTTATAAATCAAATGTTCATAAGATTTTGGCTACATCTATTTTATTTTGAGACAACTTTTAAGAACAACTGATCATGGAAAACTTATTTTTCATAATGAAAGACTCCAAACGGACAACAATTTAGCTCTTTGACTTGCCTTATACTGTATCTATTCAGGACTCCCAGCTGTGGCACAAAAGGTGGTTTTAGCAGCCTTAACTCTCAAAGCAAGATTTGAATGGAGAAGACACCTAGCACTATTGACTGCTTTTCTTTATAACAGCTAATTTATTTTGCACCAGATCAAAATAGCATGTTCCGTGTTTACATTTTATTTTTTAAACATTGTGTCAATCAAATTGCCTGCTAAAATTGAAACTTTTATTGAATAGACATTTATAACATAAATATAATAACATTTTATAATGTAAGCTAAATGTAGTTCCTTATAGCCATGTTGCAAAACTGAGAAACAGGAAGACGTTAAAAATGCAATGTGGTGTAAATGCAACAGTATCAATGTGCTCTGCTGTCCTACCATTTAATGCACTTTCATTCTTCCCATGTATTATTCACTGCATGAATCATAGTGAACTTACATCTTTTCCCGGTGGACCAACTGGGCCTATAATTCCAGCAGGGCCAGGAGGTCCCTGTAGAAAATAAATTAATATTAACCACAATAATAAAAAAATATAAAATATCTTTCAAAATAAAAATACATTAGATATCATAAAATACTTGTATATTTGTCATACATGAGAGTAAAAAGACAGGATGAATTTTAAAATTTCCATCCAATCCAGTGATGACACAGATTCATGCTTGTAAAATCATGCTTTTAACATATACTGTGACAAGTAGTTATACATACAGGAGGGCCAGGTTGTCCTCGTTCTCCAGGGGAACCTTGGTACCCAGCAGAGCCCTATAGCACAGCAAAAAGCCAGTTAAGATGCAAACAGTTACACTCATCATTCCATGGTGCTACTATATTTTACACTAATCTCATAATTGTAAGGAAAACTATAGAATCATAGAATCATTTAGGTTGGAAGAGACCCTTGGGATCATCAAGTCCAACCATCAGCCCTACTCTACAAGTTCTCCCCTACACCATATCCCTCAACACCACATCTAATCTACTCTTAAAAACAGTCAGGGATGGTGACTCCACCACCTCACCGGGCAACTGATTCCACTGATTGACCACTCTCTCTGTGAAAAACTTTTTCCTAATGTCCAGCCTAAACCTACCCTGCTGCAGCTTGCAGCCATTCCCTCTTGTTCTATCGCTAATTGCCTGTGAGAAGAGACCAGCACCAACCTCTATACAATGCCCTTTCAAGCAGTTGTAGAGAGTGATGAGGTCTCCCCTCAGCCTCCTCTTCCTCAAACTAAACAATACCAACTCCCTCAATCGATGCTCATAAGATTATCCTCCAGGCCTCTCACCAGTTTTGTTGCCCTCCTCTGTACTCGCTCCAGCACCTCGAGATCTCTCTTGAGTTGAGGTGCCCAGAACTGGACACAATACTCCAGGTGCGGCCTCACCAGTGCTGAGTACAGGGGGACAATCACCTCCCTACTTCTGCTGGTCACACTATTCTTTATGCAAGCCAGGATGCCATTGGCCTTCTTGGCCACCTGGGCACACTGCTGGCTCATGTTCAGCCGCCTGTCGACCAGCATCCCCAGGTCCTTTTCCACCAAGCAGCTCTTCAGCCACACTTCCCCAAACCTGTAGCACTGCATGGGGTTGTTGTGGCCCAAGTGCAGGACCTGGCACTTGGCCTCGTTGAAGGCCGTGCCATTAACATTGGCCCATCTATCCAGTCTATCCAAGTCCCTCTGTAGAGCATCGCTGTCCTCAAGCAGATCAACGCTCCCACCCAACTTAGTGTCATCTGCGAACTTACTAATAGTGTTTTCTATATCCCTATCGACATCATCGATGAAGATATTAAAAAGGAAAGGACCGAGTACTGAGCCCTGAGGAACACCACTTGTGACCGGCCACCAGCTGGATTTAACTCCATTGAGCACCACCCTTTGGGATTGTCCTTCCAGCCAGTGCTGGATCCAGCAGATCATACACCCATCCAGGCCATGAGCAGCCAGTTTTTCCATGAGAATGTGGTGGGGGACTGTGTCAAATGCTTTTCTAAGGTCCAGATATATTATATCTATATATATTATAGTCAGAACTACACCAAATGATCAAATGGGAAATTAGCAGAACCAAGAAGAATATGCCTACATGAAAACAGAATTAAAACTATTCTTCTGAAGGGATATATACATGAAAAAACTAATACCCTTTGTGTGTTCACTGTATGCGCATTAGGATTCCTGCTTTCCTTTACCTCCTACTAAATTTTTGTATGAATGAACATTTGGGAATGTTAACAGAGGATGACAGGCAGCAGTATGTCTTAAGACACCCTTAGCTGATACCCCACAGAATTGCAGAAACCTCTGGGGAACACATGGACTTAAGCAAGTACAGTATATAGCACTCAGCCAGAGTCCTGGTGGTGCATAGATGGTACAACCCAATTAATAGGAGATGACATTTTTGTATAAAATTCTTTAACGTATCATCTACATTTATTGGTTCAAAATGTACCTAATATTTATGACAGAGTAAAGGAGAAGCTAATATAAAATGATACGAGACAATTATGAAAAGATTAATTTTACTTACAGGGGGACCTGCATTACCAGGTGGGCCAGGTGGGCCGCTGGGGCCAGGGGGTCCTGGATAGCTAACCTATATTGTAGATTAAAAATAGTTATTATGTTAATTTAATATACCTGTAAAGCTTAATGTAGTTGCTCTAGTCACCAGTAGCTATGAAATACATTTTTACATAATAGTACAGAGAAAAATCCATGGTGACATGCGATTGGTGCACTAAAAAAGAAGCAACAATATATATACACATTGCTAAATACATTGTCTAGTACCTACAGTCCCTTCAGAAAAGGAATCACTGGATTTCTTGCAGCCTTAGCTAACATACCTCACAAGATACTTTCAAAACTGCAATTTTTTCTTATGAGTGACTATTCCTCTTCTCTAGGTTCCCCAGAAGGATAATCACAGCTGAGTTTTTCAACTGCCTAAGCTGGAAGAATAGGTCAATGGAAGTCTTAATTTGTAAGAAAGAGTAAATGAGCTTCAGCCATGTAACTGAGCTTTATTAGTCTAACACTACATCTTCGATGGTGGAGTCAAAGTGTACTAATAAACTTCCTTGCTAGTCTATTGATATCAGATTTTACCTTCTAACTAATTGGTTGAAGACCAATGCATGGATGATCACATTAGTAAATGAATCACAGAATCACAGAAATGAGGTAGAAATAAACAGATTAAAATAAAGGTGAGAAAAGAATGTATTCTATTTCAAGAAAAATAGCTGTCATGATTAGAAAAAAATATTTTAGATGATCTGATGGAAACAGGACAAATAACACACTTGCTTGGAACTGCCTTGATATGTTACAACATGTGATTCCCAAACTTCGTTACACAGCATTGGACTGAAAATAATGATTAAGCTTAATGAAGCAGTAGCCAATTTCAAATAATAGCAATTCACCACATCCTCTGTACAACAGATCGCCTAAATCAGGAACAATCAGTGTCAGCAATCTCTAAATTGCTGTGCCTAAAAGGAAAATAATGAGGTGCAATATCTAAATTGCATAAAAGTATAGCTCAGGCACAACTGTTTCAGGCAATCCATGCTTTATCTAACTAAAAAAACCCGTGACAATCTTGGGCCAGGCCTACCAGGCAGATACTGCATCCTTAGTACCGCAGTCTGAAAAGCTGTGGGCACAAAAATTATAATTGTGGAAAAAAAAAAAAAAAGTTAAATTCTTCTGACTGCTCTGGGATGGAAAAAAAATTATGAGACGAGCTTACTCACTTATTATCAGATAACTCTGAACTGCAGAAAAGTAAACAAGTGTGGAGTATCATACTGATTAAAGACAGAATGCTGCTGAACAGTTAAAGGGCAATTAGGGACAATGGAAGAGTTAAAAAGTTGGTGGAAGGGAGGGAAGCAATAAGTAGAAGAATACCAAAGCAGATAAATGAGGAGGGTATGCAAGGGAGAAAGGGACAAATGTTTAGGTAGTGTAAAAAAGTGAATCAGAGAGAGATTAGGGAAAAGGACAGAAAAGGAAAAAAGAGAAAGAAAAGTCAAAACATCAGATAATTGATAATTACTTTCTAGAATACCTTTCTAGAATACCTTACACTGCATTCCTCTTGCAGGTGGCATTTAAATTAAAACTGTTCTTGTTACATTAAAATCAGGATGCATACACATTCAAGGTATAACCTTTGAGCAGAAAATTTATTCTTTAAAAAAAATGGACAGAAAAAAGGCTATGTCATCTTACAATGGGCTGTGGGTACCCAACTGAACCAGACTTCACATCATAGGAGTCATACTGTGGAGAATAACTCTGCAAAAGAAACAGAAAAATGGGAAGGAAAATAAAAAAAAAAAGAAGAAAAAAAGATGATTGTTACAAATCAAATAAGTCTTTTCTTGCATTGGTGTGGCAAATGTATGGAAAGAACTCATTTGTATCTATTGAGTAGTATGTGTTTCACATTTAGCTGCCATATATTTAAATCATCTATAAGAGGAGCCCAGCCAATATCTTTCTTTTGTGGACATAGTAACATTAGTTCCCTATGCTGTGCACATCCAGGTATCATCTTAACAGCTGGGCTTCAGCTGAACCAAAAAATTACCATTCTCTCTCCTCTTGTTCTTGTTTGACTCCTTTTAAGCTTTTCTCCCATTTTATTTTCACTTTCTTTTCTGCTGGATGTAGTTGTCAGTCAAGGAAGTTTTTTCTGTTGCACTAAAGAATGCAATAGTTTATTATAATTTTCCTAATTTCTGTTACATGTGACTAATGGATGTCTTATTTCAGAGTATGTTAGTAGCAAAAAATCTCTTACCTATGTATAAGTCTGTCCTTCCCTGAATTACAAAGAATTTATTTTACACCATGCATGGGAATTTACCCATCTCAGAAAACTGAGTTTTATACTTTTTCCTAATGCCATTTTCCACCTTTCTCTTCCTCATTTCCTGTTCACTATGTCACTCCAACTAATTAAAAATACAATCATTACTTTTGAGCCCAAGTAGCTGAGTCCCAATGCTTTTGACAATTTGTCTTGAAACAAATAGGAATTCAGTCCAAGGCATGGAATGAAAACATGTCCCATGGGCCTTTCTGAGAGCAGACAGCATCTTTGACACACCTATAAATGACTTTTTAAAAAACCCTATAAATTCTACAGTCAGTGTTTCGAGGAATTGACATGTAAACCTCTCACTTGGCATATGTTGATTTTATTATGCAGATGTTGGCAAACTTAGTTGAATATGGCATTACTGCAGTTTATGCATTAATAGCACATAAGTGGTTGAAGAGGAAAGGATGAATACATGCAGTGCTTTGCCTGATACCCAAACCACTGTGGACCCAGCTCCTTTGTTGACCAGATACAAGATGACTCCTGTGCTACTGATATCAAAGCTCTCATCAGGATTCAACAGCACATCTTTGTTATAATGCTGGAGTAGGTAACTAATTCAGCCTTTCATTCTTTCCTGTGTCTGCATCTGCATCTGCCAACCCAAACACAGTACCTATCTTGGTATGTTATTGTGATGTCCACTAGACTGCCTAACCAAACCATGGGTACTTCTCCAGAAACACAGTCCTTCACATGCAATCCCTTTCAGAGTTGAATAGAACACAGACATCTTTCCTCCATTTTTGGCTCACCTGGGCGTGGGGAATGTATATGGAGGCTACAAACAGTGGCCTATATTCAAAGGTAACAGTTGTTTCAACATAAGATTTTTAACAGTTTTTTACTAAAGCAATCCCATCTTGATAAGCTAGGCTTGATTGATTGCATGGGAGATAATGTCATCTCTTAATAAAGCACCAGCTGTGGCTCAGCTCCCTTAACAAATCCAATTGCACAGAACCTTCAGTTCAAAATAGCAGTCTTGCTGAGTCTGCCCAACTCTTCAGAAGAGAATTCAAGATTCAGTGGGCCAGAAGTAAAGAGGGAGCATGACAAATTGCACTTACATGGCACTCCCCTGCAAGCAGAGGACCTGTGTTTCAGTCTAGTCTCCTGGGAATGTTTCTTTATCAAACATGCATTGGACAAAATAGAAGAAAGTAGGAGAGCTCCCTAACCATTAAACTTGAGAGGAAATACTTTCTTGTGCACATCTCCTTTCTGGTCAGATTATTTCTGAGTTACATAAATCCTTCATCAGATCACGCTCCAAAAAATAAGATAAGGCAGAGATTTACTTGCACTACCACCACATTTTGTGGATAAAATACCCAGACAAGAACAAAACCCCACCCACCATTCAGCAATGTTTTTCAAAGGCACAAATGACAGACAGATGTCACTAAAAGCAAAGTATATGTGAAGGTGCAAGGGTCTGTAGTATTGCTTTGTATGTTTATGAGCAACAAGGGAGAAGCTGAATGTAATGATGACTTACTCCTCCGTTTATACTGGGACACGACTGACATATTCCGGGAGGACCAGGAGCTCCAGGACTCCCTGGCTGTCCTGGAGGGCCAGGGTCACCGTTTCTGCCTGGAATCCCTGGAGGACCCTTCAAGAACACAAACAGAGCAGATAGACATCGGCACTTGCCTCCGACTGCAAGAGCATTGCAGGACAAATCCTTCCATTCTTTACAAAGTCTGTGTGGTGGGAAACTTTCTCAGATGTAACTAAGACCACAACTGAATGCTCAGGAAACAGACAGTAGGCAAAATTCACACATAGAAACACTTAGTTGCTGAAGCCTTATTGCAGCTGATATTTAATGAAACATGCTGGAAATATTAAACAGGTCAATTCCTCAATCTAAAATGGGTACTGTTAAAAATCTACTCTCCATATATTTTAATTTTGTTTCTACTGGGAAGAAATATAACAAAATATAACAAATGTAATGCAGTTTTAACTAAACTCTCCCTTTTTTTCTAGTTTAAATTTTTCAGAGTTTTTTTGAAACTAAAGGTCTACTTCAAAATAACTATATGGCACAGTCCTGCAGACAGTGAAGACATCAAAGAAAGCTGGATATCTCAGGAGCTTGAATGGGATATATAGCACTGTAGGAACTGGCTCTTGATTTTGCTACCTTCCTGGGGAAAAAAACCCAAACCTGCACTTACAGGGTCTCCTTTGGGGCCTGGTTTGTCTACTCCAGGAGTCTAGAAAAAGAGAAGTAATTCAATTAAGAATTAGAATAAAAATAAATCCCCAAACTGAAAGAGGAATAATAAATAAATAATAGAATAATAAACAAACAAATAAACAAGGAATTAATAAAAAAATTATGAAAACACATTTAAACATTGGAATATAGTTTTATCAGATTAATTCCATTTATTCTTATTCAGTATATGGTATTTGTCAGTATTTCATATACATTTTCACAGTTTCGTAAAGTTACACCTCTCTGGTAGGCAAAAACAGGGCACTAGTGAAGTCAGTAAAGCTTTGGCATTGAGTATAATTGGGACAGGAGTCCACTGTGGAACGCTGTAAGGAACAAGCTATCTTGTATCCTTCTCAGTCTAGGATATTAAGTGTGATAATGTAGATAATTTTAATTGTTCAGATCTACTCCTCTAATTTATTTATTTTTCAATTAATAATTCAGCTGCACACTAATCTCTGGATTGACAATTAGTAGTTCAGAGCAACTTTTATGTATTTAGTTGCTATTGGTAGTACAGAACATTCAGCTGAAACTATCTTGGATGTTTCAAGGTGTCATTTCACTATACACTATTCATAGACATCAGGACAACTTCCGGTGGGCTGACCAATCTCTTCTATATCGAAGACAGAGACTGGATGAAGTAGTCTATGTGTCCATTATTACCAGGAGCCACAGAACTGCTTGAAGATTCTCTGGACACAACAAGAGAGGCATGCACTAACATTCTTGATTTTCCTGAGGTTATGTTGCTCTAACCGGTTTAGATAATTTTGGTGTCTATAAACAAGATGTTGATAAATTAGGGATGTAGGGCTTGATTCACCTTTCTTTTACAGGGCATTAAATCAGCAATAACTGCAAAATGAAATTGACTCTGTGATGACGCAGAATTGAGTTGATAAGAAATGTACACTTGTGGTATGCTATGAAAGTTGTCTAGCTTTCTTTGACTCTGTGTTGACAGTTTTATGGATAGAGATTGAGCATGCAGTGGACAAATAAGCTGCATTATTGTTCGCATTATTCCTATACTTCTCTGTAAAACGAAACATATAACGTCAAATAGTTGCCCTTCATTCCTACTATTGTACTGTGCCTGTTGTCTACGTAAAACGGGGTTGAAGGACTTCCGAGGTTGAAGGACTTTCAGGCTTTCAGATGCATAGCCCAAAGGACTAACAAGTATTTTATCAGATCCAGTACCAATTCTCTGACAGAATACAGGAGTATTCTTGAATTAAAAAAAACAACAACAAAAACCCCCAAAGAAAACCCCAAACCTGTGAAATATCAAGCTGTTGTGCTTTTTAAATTGATTTGGCAAAATTTGCCTGTCCTAAATTTTTTACCTAGAGTCAGAAAGTTATAAGCTTAGCATTTGAAGAAAAGCATTTAAGAACATCTAAACCAAAATGAAGTTGACAAAGATCAAGAAGGTGGCAACACCAAAGTAACAACATTGAGGACAATCTTACTCTTGTAGGTTGTGGTGTTGTTTGTGGACAAACTGGACAGCACTCTCCAAAGGGAATTTCTGGGTTGGGACAGTCCAGCTCCTGATCATCACAGATAATGTCATCGCAGAGCACAGATCCTGAGTCGCACACACAGATTTGGCACGGCTCTGGTTTCCAAACATCCCTGTCAGCATAAGTCTGCCCAAGATAGGTGCATCCTGTGACTGGAAAGAAAGACAAAATAGTATTCAAATGTGTTTTCCAGATCAAAGATGAATAACATGAAAGCTGTTGGATAGTCTGTTTTGTTTTCTACTGTACCATATTTAATGTGTGTGAAGTTTAAGTCCAAATACTTCTCTTCAGACACTGGGAGGATCTGTTATATTAATTGCAGAGTCTGCTCTGAATCTATAAATAGACAGCATCAATGGAAGCCTCCTGGAGCTGATCCAAAGCCCAAATAAATCTGTTATAATCTTCTGTCTCAAGTAATTTTAGTGTCAGACTGAGTTTCTGCATAATTAGCATCCTCTACTGCAGCTAAAAAGCAAATGTGCCAATTCTCTTAAATAACTGTATCACTAGCCACCATGTGCCAACATGAGCACTTACACATGGATGTGGACTAAGCCGTCTGTCCAGCGCAAACTCTTGTCACTAGCATCTTGCATTAATACCTTGCATTTTCCAAAGTCTTTTCTGAAAGCTACCATATGCAATAGATCTAAAAGAATGTTCACATTAATTGCCCAGATGGTTTGCAATTAATGTGTCATCTGGCCTGTTCAAATGTCACAAGTGTCTGTATTTTCAGAAAACACATTGTTCGACTGTAATATTCATGGCTCTGTGATTTCCTTCTAACAGCTATCCTACTGGCCAAATTTGTTGTAGATAATGAATGTGAAAAGAATTATGAAAACCAGCTTCAAACATTGAGTTTTGGTTTTGAATTTTCTTAGAGAAACAAGATCCAGAGAACCCAGTCATTTAAGAAACCAATACAAAAGTAACACTACAAAGTTAGACAATCTCCTCCTAAGTTTTGTAGAAGTTATCTGAAGTCTCAGATTACAAATGTAAGTGTCTGTGAATGTCTTGAATAATGGAAGATTTTTTTTTCTATGGGTAATTCAAAATAATGCAGTTTAAAATCATAAAATTCTGGTGAAAGAGCTCTTTGTGTACCTACATCATCTTTAAAACTTTAATACCAGAAGTTACCTACCACATATCATCCTTCAAAAAGAAAAAAATGCTCAAAGATGTAATTCAAAGCTCGGACTTTAAATTTCTACTGGCTCCAGAGAGAAAATTTTGATTGCCGTAAAATTGTTGTAATGGTCATAATTATGTATAAGACTTAATCCAAATCTATAATGCGGTTGATTCCTATGGTTTAGGCAATCCCGTTTTCTTTTCTCACATGCAGCATCTTTCATGTCTGTCTTTTCTTTTTCCTACTACTGTATTAGTATACTGGTCTCTTTTTTCTCCTTAAATTCTTTGTTTTAATCTTTCTCTTTATTTGTGGGTATCTGTTTCCACATCCACACCCTGCTTTTTGGCATGGTACATGCTTGGATGCATTTCCTCTCTTCTCATGCTTCTTCTGCTTCCTCAGTTTTTTCTCCATTTGGTTTCCTCCTTCCCATAACATGTACCTTTACTTTTCATCTCTCGTCTTTTGTACCTCAATATTTCACCTTCTTTACTGCCATGTAACTAAACTTATTTTTCCAGATTCTGCTCCCTTCCCAATGTCTCACTCACCTGCTTTTCCTTTCCATATTAACCCAACTTTTCCCTCGATGTCACCTATGAAGTTCATCACCTCCTTGTGTGAGCTCTGTAAGGGTGATAGGGAATACAACCAAGACCTTCTAGCTCACAGAGTGGAGAACAAGAATATGGATCTTGGAGCAGGGTACAACATGGGATCGAAGTTTCTTTTCCTAATTTCAACCCCACTACAGGCTTTCTGCATACACCAGGTTTTTTCTGCATTTCATTTACAAGAGAAGCAAACAGCAAAATGTTGACCTGTCGAGGCCAGCACTACTTATGGTTAAGAGTTCATTTTGACCAACAGCTTGATTAGGACAATAACAAGATGCAAAAAGCTTCAAAAATCCTTCTCAGACATTTTAAAGCCAGTATTTTTTTCTGTGCCTCATATTGGGCTGGAAGCCAACATTCAACCTTATTTTGATAATACAAAAAATCTTAACATCTAAAACATTCCAGTGACGTATGAAAACTAATTCCCCTCTCACACATTTTCTATGACTTAGAAATTCCCTTTTCCCTTTGCTTATCCACCTTTTGAATTTCACTGTAAATCTCACCTCCTGCATAAGAGAGGTGGGGAAGAACTGTTTATTTCCAGGATAGCATCTTCTCCACACCCACCATGACACAGGGTCACAGCACCAGGTGCTGATTCAAAGGACAATGCCTAACAGCTGCTATCTCTGAAGAAGATCTAGACATCCTTCTCTATTCTGGCAAGCTAGATTTAGTTTCTAAAAAAATGGTTTGGTTTCCCAGCACTCATACTACAGAATCATGTCAGTGGATCCCAGGTAAATAAGATAATCCTGTGCTTAACTAATTGCTGACTGTTTTGGGGATTTCACTGTGGACACTTAGGAAAGAAACACAAACAGTCTAGTCTTGACAAGAGTAATGACAAATTTTTCCTGACAAAGAAGGCAGATGAAATGTATTTAAAAAATGAGAAATGCAGCTAAATGAATGAAATCTTTTTTTATAGCCTCTCTAATGAT
>VZTM01013686.1:0-15264 GCA_013400555.1 Jacana jacana
TCCTGATATCTTATACATGCAGTGTGTCACTCAGATGAAGGGAACTCATGGAGAAACTAATAACTCATTCAGACAAAAAACACAGTTAGAGAAGGCTGGGAGGAGTACAAGAAAGAAGCCTGTCATGTCTTTCATTCACAGGTCTTCAGTATTTCATCTTCTCTGTTAGATTTTCTAACACAGAAAATCTTGGTATCACTCTTGCTTTTCTCTTTGCATATCATTACATCAAAGGGAGCTGAGGAAAAAACTGGGCCAAATTTCATATTCAGGCCAAATGCATCTTTACAAGGCTAGCAAGGTTGAATAGGAATTAATTTGACTCGTCCCTATTAATTTCAATGTATTTCATATAAACAGCAACACTGCATAGTAAAATGCATCTGAAATACTACTTTATTAATTGTCAGCTTTGAATATCCCAGAGTGGATTCAGCCCATTTTATATTTTAATTGTATCTGAGATGAAGAGCTATTGGATTAGATTCAATCTATGTGTAATTGAAATTAATGAATTTGGCTAATGAAATATTTATAGGTGACCTTTTCCTGATAAAAAAAGGCTGTTTTGTTTAAAATGTCTTTGATATTTGCAGTCTAAGGTTAGATTTAAATTATTCCTTTACATAAGAAAGCTAAATAGACATCTGTTACCCCTGTAGACTGGCAAAAAAAAATCAGCCATATTGCAGTTTTCTCCTGCCAGACATATTTAGTGCTTCTTGTCAGGTACACAAGTGCCATTCCCAAAAGTTAAAAGTCTTACAGAAAATCATTAATGCACTTGTTTGTATGTGAATAATTTATTCTCATCTTGGTCCACCCAACAATTCTACTGACATTTAAATGCGATCTAGTCTCAGGCATGTTGTCATTAATATTAAAGCAATGTGAAACTAGGACACAGGCCCGTGCTGCATTAATGAAATTCTTATCAAATTGAAGTATGTTACCATTGTCAGAATTAGCAATGCAGAAATGCTAATGCGATTCTCCATGGATTACGTTTGCATATTCCACTTTGTTAGAGCTCTGGTGTTATAATGACTATTATGAAACCCTGCCTGCAAAATACTGACCTAGCAACTTTGTAAACTTTGAAAATAACCAGCCTACTTATCTCTACTTAGCCAGATGTGAAACTATATTAAATGAAAATCAGATAGAAAAAAACGCATTAAAACTCCTTCGACTGTATTTTAAAATGCTGCGATGACATATAATGATAGCATTTATTGAAGTCAGAATCCTCCGTGTCTTACTCATGCGATTAGCCCAACGCTGTCTGATGGACCACTCGTTTAAGGAAGGTGAAGGACATTTGGCCTTTTAAAACCCCTCTTTCCCTTCTCCTCCTGCCAACAGTTTCACACTACCTGCAGCGTACAGAAGAGGAATAGCAGCTGTGAGATACACAAAATTAATCCATCTCCTGCTCACCTGTGCAAGAGTAAAACCTCACTCTTCATCACTGCACAGTTTTGACCGTGGTACTTCAGGAAAAGAGGTGGACCTACCAAAAGGTACTTAAGAAGTAAATAGCAAGAATGATCAGATTGAGAACACTTGATCAAAAGAAAGATCCAGAGAAATCAGGACTTGGCTTAGACTGAGGGGAAGCAGGGTAACAGTCTTCAAATATATAAATGGCAGTTGTAAAAAGAAAGGCAATGTTTTATTCTCCCTCTCCACTCTGAGAATGGAAAGAGAAGTAATTGCTTAAAAGACAGCAGGAGACAAGCAGAAAAATCTTGAGGGGAAAATATAACTTTCTAGCAGCAAGGAGAGTCAGGCAATGAGGCAGACTGCATGAAACCCTTGTGGAATTACCACCCTTGGACGTTTCCAGAGCACACTAGGCAAATACTTAACAAGAACAGACTAAGCCTATTTTGTCCTGTATCATACCCAAGAGGCAGAGTGGATGTAGCCTTGCAATCCCTTCCTGTACTATTTACGATTCCATAAAGTCATGTTCAAGAATCTGCAGCAGCCATTTCAAAGACCAACAGTTTGCTTTCCCACAAAGTATAGATGAGACAAACAGTGACTTTACCCGAGACACACACACATCCTGCTTCACCGGAGTACGCATTATATCCAGGATTATAGCATTCAATTATATTTGATACTCCAAGGTTGTACTGAGAAAAAAATATCCTGTACTATTAGCTTTATATCAGTTAAATTTCAGAGAAGGTACGACAGACCAAAAGGCAAATAGAGAAGTGACAGCTTTGCTCACATAGGCAAAGAGAAAGAGTAAAGCCTTTGCCCTGCCAAGTTTGCTTTCTAAGGACTCAATGTTTACTAGTTTAGGAGGTTTGGTCACAAGTTTAGGTGGATTTAACTCTTGACAAAACATTCTGTGACAACAAATTTTCCAGCTGTAAGTTATAAAGTGCAAAGAAATATGAATATGAAACCAAGAAGGACCATTTTAAAGGCTTTAAGTATCCATTTATATACCTCCTGCAGGGTTTATCTCTTAATTTTCCTCTTTTATGACTTTAATGTGCAGATAATCACTGGTCCAAATATCTCTAACTAGAGTACACTTTAAAACTGCACATTATCTTTATGGTAGAGAATCTCAGATAAACAATTCTTGGCTGATCTCTAGAGATATAAAGAAATCTTACTATAAAAAAAAAGTGGAATCTAAAGCAGCAGAAGCAAAATGACAAGGAAAACATTATTTCCGTCCCTTAGATTTACAGTAACAAAAGTTACGCATTGTAGATTGACAAGTGTAGCCTTGAAGGAATAAATGAAATCAGGAAAGGGGCAGGTCAGCAGTGTTCTGCAGTGACAGTTTTTCCTCAAATTTTATGGCTGGAGTTCATACTTGTTCCTCAGTCCAGGGAAACTCCAAATCTGAAGGAAGAAAATGGGAGGTTCTGCCCAACTTGTCCATCTCTTTGTTTTATTCCATTTTAGAGCTGCATTTCACTGGGATGTGGGAGTTCCCCGCTTACAAAGACGAAGCTGTTGCTCTCCTCGCTTCCTCCCCCCTCTCCCTTTCCCTCAGAGCAGACAGTGTGGAAGGCAGAACAAAGAAACCTTGCTTAGAGGAAAAAGGGAGATCTGCACGCAGAACCGTGACACAATCCATTCTGACACAAAACAGAAACTAGACTTTTTTTAACTCCTAAGGGGAGGAAAAAACCCAAACCATTTATTCTAATCAAACAACAACACCTAAATAACAGGGAAGACTGCCAGATTTTGCAGCCCCCTGGACCAACATGCAAGAACCCGGCAGGTCTGAGAATTGTCACCCAGGGCAGAAGAACTGATGCTTGTCAAGTCCTCCAGCTTCAGAATTGCACCTGGGAGCCTTGTGACCCCTGACAGGAGGGAAATTTGAAGTTTCCTGCTCCAAAGCAAGAGTTGAATTTCCAAGAGCCCTCCCCAGAGCTCAGGCTCTCCCAGTTTCCCCCCCTTACACCTGGAAGTCTTGAAATCACTGACACGGGGGCATTGCATCTGGCACAGCTTCTTGGAAATTAGAAACCTCAGAATGTACTCATGCTTGTGTTTTGCTGAAAGTTTGTAAAAGCATGTAAATATTTGGGCTTTGATAAACTGGTGCCTTCGAAGACCAAGGCTTTGTCAAAAAAGATCCCACCCATCTCTAAATATGATTGATGTTCACAGCAGGAACTAAGTGGCCACTTGAAGACTTGGCCACTTGCTCAGTGTCAAAATACAGACAAAACCACAAGCATAGCACTTTTGCAATATTAGTTTCTTTATCTGCAAAGCCACGCTGCAGCAGTCACAGCACTGACAGAATAGCAACTACAAATAAAATTAGGATATGGCAGACAGTTTCATGCCCACTGCTTTGACTTCCCTTCTAGCTTTCAGCTGCTAATCAATAGTTTTTACTGCATCATTATTATGCTGAGACAATACAATAATAACTTTATTAAGAAGCATTCCATCTGCATTCCCTGTGTTTGAACAGATATTGACAGCCTGCATAATGCGTAAGAGTCCTCTTTTTCCATCTCCTTTGTAAACCCATTACGTGGAAATTCTGCATCCATCAGTGTTGCCATGGTGACATCCCCAAAAGGCCGTCCATGACCTCCCAAGACACTTGGCACCTACCCATAATTCTCCCCAATCCAAATCAAAGGGAACTAAAACCAATTACCGTATGGGTTTGTAATTATTATTTTAGTAATTAAAAATATATTGGAACATATACAAAATCTAAGGGACTGAACATAGTGAAGGCACTGAAGAGACCTAAAGTATGCTCTCAGGGTGGCTGATGACTTGAGCAAGTTTGAGTTTCAGAGGTGCCAGGCACTTGCAATTCACCATGACTTCAAGTGGAACCCTAAATGCTCCATGCTTCTAAAATTCAGGTCTTTAACCTCTCTGTCCTTTATTTTCCATTTCGCAAAACACAGTCAGTTTTGCAAATAATTTTTTGGTTTCTATTCAAAATGAACTACACAATTTACACAGTATTATTTTTACTCTTAATAAAGCACAGATTGTATAGCAATATAATCCACATGTTTATTATTTTTCAGAGAAGCATAATGTTCCCAGTCAGAAAATTGTTTTGTTCCTTTAGCAATTCTGAATCTGCAAAAAGAAAATGAGAGAGCTTGGAAACTTCCTTTGCAAGTCACAGATAATTCCTTTCCTAATTACCTCCCCTCTTCCTCATGAATCCTTAGTTCATTAAGCCCATTCTGGGGGTAATGCATACCTGAAAGGACCAGCTCTGATAGGTGTTTGTCTCCATGCATCCTACATTGGATTTCAGCTGAGCTAAATTGATAAAGTGATAATATCTCACCTCCCTAGATGATTGGTAAAGATAAGGTTTACAAAGGTGGGGAAGAAAACAGAAACTGAAGATAAGTGAGAGCACGCCTGCAAATAAACAGCACGATCATTCAGACAGGTTGTGGGTAAGCTGTGGGTAAGCCTCTTCAGAGTACCTTAACATTTGTTAAGCAACATTAACACAAGCTTCCTTAACATAGGACTTAGGCATATAAACATGCATTATGTGCATTCATGAAGCATCTGGATAATGAAGATTAAGTATCGATGAAGGGCCACATTCTTCTTTACAAATGTCTATGCCAAGTGCTTTAACAAACTTAGGTTTATAGCTTTGCCTACAAAGTCATCTTGTCAGGATTACCTAAGCTGATGCTTCAATGGCTCAACAGCTTCATTAAAATCTTCCCTTTTTCTCAGAAGTGAAATAATCTAACCAATGAAGGAGGTGAATCTCCTGGAACAAATTTGGTCTTCTTTCTCCTGCACAGCTGCAGGGCCCACTTCAAGGTGTCACACCATGCCATGCAAAAGGTAAGACCAGGTACAGCTCTGCTCCTCAAAGTACCACACAGCCCTTCCTCTGATATGCTAGAGACCATTTCTGCAGTTACAAAATCCCCCTAGGGCAAAGAGAAGACTTTAGGACTTGTGCCCCAAGAGACGCCTATCCACCTCCTACCAGCAGTGCAACATGGTATCTCGGCTTCAAAGATGAGTTTGAATGAATTCCCAAGACTTATAGAGGAAAATTCACAGCAAGAGCAAAATACAATTTTACAGGATCTGAATCCAATGACTTTCTTGAGTAAAGACAGACCTGTGAGCTATTTCCTCCACTGACTGTTGTTTAACATCATGGAGTTAATTAGGTCAAACCAATAATCAATGCATCACCATCTACTCTGCTAACACCAACAGCCCGCGGTTTGTTATGGAAGGCAACAGACATGATTTAAAATGAAGGCAGATCACTGCACTAGGAAGGAATATCATGGTGATTCAAAAGGAGCCAAGGTGTGCTGCAGGTGTGTTCAGAGAAGGCTTCAGCACAAGCTAAGTTAGTACTAACCACATCTGTAACCTTGCCTGGCATCCTTGCCTGGATTCCTGGTAGTATTCCTGCTGTCACTCAGATGAATCACGTGCTTACCATGAGCCGTCCAGTCTTAAGAACTGGTATGGCACAAGGCCCAGGTAAATTACTTTTACATTTCAGTGAGAGGTGAAAGGATTTAAGTTGAAAATCCATATTTATTTCTCCATTACACTAGTGTAAATCCACCGTAACGCTGTTAGGAAAGTTATTTCAGATTCGTACTTGCTTAACTGTGATGAGAGTCACTTGTCATTTGAGTTCAGTTAAACTCAGACATGGAGCTGTGCACCTTTTTTTTCTTTTTTTTTTTTTTAATTAAAGGATTAAATTGTGTCAGATATTTTACAATTTAGCCTGTTTCAGATTGCCGACTTAGAACTTATAAAAGTATCCAATGTCTATCCAGTGCTTCTTCATTTTAATTCAAAATAAATATATATTACTCATACCAAAAAAGTTTAATTGAAGCACCTGGAATGCAAAAGAGATATAGAGAGTTACTGACATCACGTATGTAAGGCTTAGCCACAAGTTGTAATAGGAAAGCTGCCTACTGTCATAAATGAGAAAGGTAAATGAGCTAGGATTCCAAAATACTTACTAATAAGGATTAGAACCTGCAGCAAAGTTTAATCGTTTCACTGCGGGCCCAGCCTGCTCCCTGCTGTGCTGCAGATGTTCCATTAGCCTTTCACCAAAAGCGGTGGTCACTAGGATTCAGTAGCACAGTATGGTACAATCTAATAGATATATCTGTCATTCATTAAGCAGTGAATTGGTTAAAAGCTCTTCATACCCAGGACCTCCACCACTCTTCTCACAAAAAACATATAAATGAAGAAAGCAGTAACCCACCACATCTTCCTCCTGCCTTTCATATTTCTCATTTGCCAAAGCATCAGTCTGTTCAGAAAGCACTGGGAACTGCAATCACAGTAGTTCGTTTGTTCTTTTCTACTGAGTGCAGCACACACTCATCTCTTTCACAGAATCACAGAACAATATGGGGTTGGAAGGCACCCCTGGAGATCTTTTAGGCCAACCCCCTGCCAGAGCAGGTCCGCCTAGAGCAGGTTGCCCAGGAATGTGTCCGGGCAGGTTTTGAATGTCTCCAGAGGTGGAGATTCCACCAGCTCTCTGGGCAGACTCTTCCAGGGCTCTGCTGCCTTTAAAGTTCGTCCTCGTGTTTATATGGAAATTCCTGTGTTCAAGTTTGTGCCCATTTCCTCTTGCCCTCTCACTGGGCACCACTGAAAAAAGACTGGCCTCTTCCTCGTCAACCATCTTTAAGTATTTATTGGTGTTGATCAGATCCCCTTTCAGTCTTCTCTCTCCAGACTAAAAAGACCCAAGTCCCTCAGCTTTTCCTTGTAAGAGAGATGCTCCAAGCACCTAATCATCTTTGTAGCCCTCTGTTGTACTGTCTCCAGCAGTTCCCTGTCCTTCTTGAATTGGGAAGCCCAGAACTCAACTCAGTGCTCCAGATGTGGCCTCACCAGGGCAGCGTAGAGGGGAGGATAATCTCTCTCAAACTGTTGGCCACACTCTTCTTGATGCACCCCAGAATGCCATTGGCCCTCTTGACCACAAAGGCCCATTGTTTTTTCTTCTGTATTTTTACCTTTGGCTCTACAATCTCTTGTACAGCTTTCAAGCTAGCAAACCTACAGCAAACATCTGTGTAGGTCTTCAATGCAAATGTAACTTACCTATTATGCATTGCTTATTGGTTCAAGAAACTACCACCACTGAATAGGAAATCAATTTATTTGGAATTTAACTAGTAATATATTCCATGGTATATTGTTACAAAGAATAGTTATAAATTTCCCATTTAATCTTAACCTAACTCTCTAAAGATGACAAGTGCATGTGAATTATAATTAAGCCCAAATAGGAAAACTATTATTAAAAAATTGGGCTACATCATTCACCTTGACAAATAGATGCAGCATTTTGACAGCTGGTCACCCTCGGCTTTTTCCTCTGCATCCACCCAAGTTTCATGCTGACCTATTAATTTTAATCACTTGCTGGACTCCCATTTAATGGTTCAGTGGATATAATACACTGGTGCTTTTCTTTGCATAATCAAGAGGTTTAGTAAGCAAAATAACTTTTTAAACTTAATAAACCAAAAGGTTTATGTAAACATTATAGACATTTCAACCTTTGATTTATTAATAAAACCTTATCTAAATTATTTTAAAATTAAGCTTTATTCCTTTCAACAGACCTATGAATACATTACCTGCTCCCAACCATGCCATATCAGAATTCACGTTCACTCTTTAAGATGCATATCCTTAATAAGAATAAAGAGCCTAATCTTGTGAGATACTGAGTCTTTTTTTAAGAAGCCATTCTTTTTCAACCTTTTACCAGCACACTCAAATTGCACTCTCTATTTTCAGGAGCCATTCATTCTTTTCAAGGATCAGGTTCTCTTTCCTGAAAGTCTGATAGGTTTAGGTTTATAATTAATCCTACAGCACTTTGAGCACTAAAATCTCCCACTGCAAGGAAAAAAAAAATGGTTTCACCCAACCAATTTTGTGACCTCCTAGAAAAAAGCATATTTATAATGCATATTATTTAATACTTTCTGTATTCAGACAGTTCATACACATTTTTCTCCCACGTGAACTGCTATGATTTCTCTGCACATCCTTCTTTAGCTGAAAGTCAGAGAGCAATTAAAAAACTCAAAGCAGAAACTAAACTATTACTGCACTTACTATGGCCAAGGTAGAGTAAAATCAAATGAGCTGAACTTTCACATCAGAACATGATAAAAAAAAGACCATTCCTTGGCCTTTTTACAACTAGTTCAGAGACTGATAAATAGGTAATTACAGCAAAGTTGCTCAAAAGTTAACATTCTGTTTTCACAGGAATTTCTGACGTTTCAAAGAATTCTTGTTAAGCTCAAAGGAGATATTTCAGTTTTTACTCTACCAGAATAAGAATCCAGATACTCAGGTTCTTGTCATGAAAACTAGCAAATACAGATGTTTTTTTAACTCATCTAGTTGATCAAGGCCTTTCTCTTTGCTAAGGGGGCCAAGCCTTTCTGAAAATTCCCAAGGTTTCCATACTCTTGAATTCATGGCAAACAGCCTCAAAATGCTGAAAACATCAATTTAAGTAGAGCTTCTTTGTGCCTCCAGCGTCCTTGCTGTGAAGTTTGGATTCAACTGGAATTTTGCTAAGATCCATCTTACGCGTGAATTCCTAGCCTTGCCTTGGAAGCATCAAATCTCTAATTACACAGTAGCACACTAAACAGGTCCTGGCAGCAGCTCCAGAAGGGAGCCCTCAGGATCCTAGACAGCAGATAAATCCTCCAGACCTGCAGGACCAAGGTAAAAGGTAACATTCTGAGATCTCATCCATAAATTATTAATTGGTAATAAACTTGGCTGATTTGCAAAATTTATTATTGGGTATCTTCAGTCCATTGAAGTTCCTTGAGTGGTAGCTTTGAACACCAAAATGCTCCTCTGCCACAGAGTGGACACAGGACAGAAATGGGGACATGCAGTGTGACTAAATTATTTCCACAATATTTCAGAGAAGGGCCTGGGGCATAAATCTTATGAGGAATGATTGAGGGAGCTGGGACTGTTTAGTTTGAGGAAGAGTATGCTGAGGGGAGACCTCATCTCTCTCTACAACTACTTGAATGGACATTGTAGAGAGGTTGGTGCTGGTCTCTTCTCTCGGGCAATTAACGATACAACGCGAGGGAATGGCTGCAAGCTGCAGCAGAGTAGGGTTAGGCAGGACATTAGGAAAAAGTTCTCCACAGATGGAGTGGTCAGAGCCTGGAATGGGCTGCCCAGGGAGGTGGTGGAGTCCCCATCCCTGAATGTGTTTGGGAGTGGACTGGATGTGATGTTGGGGGATGTGGTGTAGGGGAGACTTTTGTGGAGTGGGGCTGATGGTTAGACTCAATGATCCCAAGGATCTCTTCCAACCTAGATGATTCTATGACTCTGAATTTTGTAGAAACTGAATGAAGACTCCCTTGAGCCCAGATGATGTGGGCCTTCATATACTGGCGGAGGACTTAGACTGTCTCAGCTACTGAGCAGCCATGAGATGATAACATGTTTTAATCACTTTTACAGCAGCTGGAAAGGAGCCAACAATCTACAGATAAAGGGCTACAAGTGACTTAACGTACCTATTAAATATGTCTTATTGTTAGCAGTACCAAAGATTAATGAGTAAAATGAAAGTGAAAAGATAACACCGGGAGGTGACAGTTTTACTTAATCAAACAGCCTCTGGGGCCTGTACAAATATATCAGGGTCACAGGGATTTATTTTCTTCCTCCTTTATTTAGACAGATCTGGTTTTTAATGCTGCTACCGAGAATCCTTATATTTACACTACACAAAAGCTGTATCAGAAGACAAGATCAAAGGTCCCGTAATAATAGCTCCAGCCCATGGCTGGCTGTCAGTCTCTGCTCCTCACAATCTTCCTTGCTGGTTTTGGATTACTTACTGAGGCAACTAAGCTTAGCTAAACCTAAGGGGAGCAAATAGTTTCCCTCTGCAATCAATGGCAATACGTAAGTATGTGATATTACATTTAATTTAATATTACATTAAGTAATAAATTATGCTATGTAGAGGTCTCTAATTATCCATTGACTAAAGGATTAGATTGGGGTTTGCTTGCTGAAGCACTTCAGTTAGGTGCTTAAAGTCAGACTGGATGAAATCTGGGATATGGCTCAGTGGAGTACCAAGCAGAGCTGGGAGCTCAGATCTCAGAGCAACATAAATCCATTAGCTGAGAGTCTGATACTTCACAGTCCATGAAATGGGAGTAAGTGTACTGACTTTTTTCACAGTGCTTGTGAAAAAGCACATTTTTATTATGTATGGTTTAATGGCATACATAATAAAAATTATTCAAATACTGTCGATGAACACAAGAAACTTCAAATCACTATGTGCTACAAAAGAATGCTACAGAAAATACTGAGAAGTTTTGAAGTACCTGAACTATCCAAGAAAAGGATATTCTTGGAAGTAACTTAATCTAAATTTTTTAAGGGGATCTTTTATTCTTACACTTCCCATGTTTGGTACCCAGGTGAGAGACTCCCAGAATCTCAAACAATGTTGAAAAAGGAAGTTCCATCTAAACATGGGGAGGAACTTCTTTCCTGTGAGGGTGGCAGAGCCCTGGAACTGGCTGGCAGGAGAGGTGGTGGGGTCTTCGTCTCTGGAGATATTCAAAACCCTCCTGGACATGTTCCTGTGTAACCTGCTCTGGGCGACCCTGATGATCTCCAGAGGTCCTTTTCCAACCCCTATAAGTCTCTGATTTTGTGATGCTGTGACCTACTTATTTTAAACAACAAGAAATTTCCAACAGCAAGAAACATCTGCCTTGGGGGGAAAAAAATAGAAAATTGAGTTACTTGAAAAACAACTCCTACTAAAGTTTTGTGAGAAGAAATGAGATAATATTTTTGAGGCACTGATTATGCAGATAAGTGGTCCTGAGTATTTCCATGAGGAAATTAATAACTACATATTCAAAAGACCCGAGTAGTACTTGCATAAGGGCTTTATTAGCATGCTGCCCTCCATTATCAAGTTGTTGACTATCTGCACATCTAGTGGATCCTTTGTCTCTTTGCTAAATTTAATCAGACATGAAGGACATAAACCCATACTACGAGTCACTGCCTGAAATTCCTCAAGCAACAAAGTGAAGAAAACTGTTGAAAGTCACTGGCAGTCGATGTTACTTCCTGCTGTAGGAACAATGAAACGTGAATCAGGTTCTGAGTTTTAGCAAAAAAGAATATTCCCAGGGAACTCAAAAAATCTTTTACAAAGGAAACATTTTTTCCCCACCATTCAAGCACATGTAATTTGGTTTAACTAACAATTCAGATTGGTTCCTTTGGCAGAACTATTGTATATACTACGGTAGACTAAAAGCACTTCTGTTGATTCCAGAAACAGTATGTAGATTGCACAAATGGCTATGACAAAAATTGCAATGATTATTCTAATTCATAAGTAAGAGATTAGCAAGTGCTCCCTTTTCCTATTCTCTTAATACATTGGCATAGGGGAAAAAAAAGGTATTTTCAGGTGTTTTCCAGTGAGTACCTAATATTTAAAGTATCCACTTTTTGTGGAATGATAAAGCTTCCACAGTGAATTGCAAATATGCACTAACAAATTTGAGTAAATTATACCTATTTTTTCTCTAGCTTTACATTCTGAAGGCCTTTTTAAGTCATTCTAGGAACTAGTGATTGAACAGTACAGAATGAAGCTTCATAACTAGAGCATGTTACACCTGGGAAAAGTTCCTTGATGAGCAAAGCTAGCTGTTAAATGGGGAAAAAAATCACATTGATTATGGTCATGAGTCCAAGACAAGCTTAATTAAAATCAGTGGAGAATTTTCAAGCTAAAGAAACAAAAAAATGAGAGCAGCAAAATCTTATCTCTTAATTATTTTAGGGAAATTATCTCTAATTGATACCTGTCCCATGTCACTAAACTAAAACAGCCTACATATCTCAGAGGATAAGTATTATTTCACATTATCAACCCCAGAGCTCCTTTCTCCTTTCTCTACTCCCTCCACACATTTTCATCAGGACTGAAAGCCCTGTTCAGCTTTTCTTTGGTGGCCTTTCTTTTTTTCTGAAAACTGTGGATGGTGTCCTAAGACCAAACAGAAAGCAGGGGCAGCAATTCTGTCTGTGGATCTTTCCCTAACTTACATGATCTGCCTAGAATGGTTTGTGTCGGAAGAGACCTTTGAAGGTCTGACTGGTTTCAACTGGAGTTAAGGGAAGAGTAAAGTCTTACGCTATTTGCATTTAATTTCTCTTTTTCTCTTGTCAATCTGCAGAGGCTCTCAAATGTTGATCAAGCCAGTGTGACTAGAAAGCTCTCCAGCAGTTCTTGGAGAACAGCAAAGTACTGGAGGCAAATGCCAAAGCCAGAAAACAAAACAGGACCACTTTACAGACACTAACTGCTGCTTACTCGTGTATTATGAGTGACTTGATTATTCTCATGACTTATTTCTTCCATACAAGAGAACTTTGGCATCAAATCTGCACACAGCTACTGTCTTTCCCAAAGGGGTCCTACAATCACAACTGCTGTTAGTGAAGTCCATCTATCAATCAGACATTTTTGGAGACATTTCTGCTGAAATTTTTCTGCTCTATGCACTCTGCTTATTTATTTTTTTGTCAGGTTTTTACCTTCATTCTGTTCAAACCACACAAATAGAAACTAACTCTAATGTCTCTGCTCAGATCTAAAAAGGCACCTGCACAAAGTTCACAAAAAACTTAGTGACTAGGACTCAAAGCCTGTTGGGATTCCTTATCATCCTTATTCCTAGCACAACTTGGATGCTTAAGAACATAGTTGTTTTTTGGTTTTTTACTGAGCCTTTTAATAAGGTAGCACAGCTAAAATAACTTTTAAAATGATAAATACACTTCCCCCGATCACCCTATTCTCAAAAAAACAACTGGCTATTAGGGGTCAACAAAGTAACCCCTGTGATTCTACCAAGCAACAAAACTAAACTCGGTTATTCTCATCACAGCTTCCTCGCTTTTACTTTCTGAACACAAATTACTACTCACACATGCCAGCAGTTAGGCTGTGGTCAGGCTGGTGCTAATAAGTTGGCAATCATCCCTGATACGGTACTATTCATCAGACAGTGCTCTTTAACAGATTCCCACTGGTGTTAGAAAAAGCTCTAAATGGCCATAAAGATTGGTGCTTCATCCTGTTAAAAAGAGTTCGCTTGAAGACTCTGTGGTACCTACAGTTACAGAGAGGAGCAGAGGCAATTTGCGTCCGCTAATGTCTTCTTTTCCTGGCTTGTTTTCTTGTAAAAAACTGAGTGTAATAAAAACAACAGCTAATGAGGTAAGTTTGGAAGTTCTCTTCTAAATACCAGGGAATACAACAAATGTCTCCTGTAGAGTATTAGAAAAAGGATTTGCCAACTAACTCAACACCATTGTTCCACTTTAATTAACCACTGCTTCAATTACTTATGAATTTTTTAAAATTAAAAAGGCCCAAATCTTAAGCTGATTTAACAGAATCATTTCATCCACGATAATAGCTAGGAGAAGACTCTTTCCATCTAAACCCATTACATGTATTGTAACAGGCCACTAATTAAAATAGCAAACCATGCATAGCTACATTGATTACACTGTCATATTCACGAAAGAGGGGTCAAACTCCTACATAACCCATCAAACTCTCTGAACTTGAATAGCCCAAGAATTGAATAGAATAAATATCAGCTAAGTGTTAGACATTTTGATAATCCTATTGGAAATAGCGACAGTAGCAATAATTTTAATGGCAGAGCTACCTGAAAACTTGTAGTAGCTTTTCACACCAAAACCTGCTCTGGCTGAACCTGGTGAAGGGCTGGGCATGTGCAAGTGATTTACAGTTCAGACAAAGAGAAGGGAAGGGAAAGTCTTGTACACATTCTGAAGAAGAGAAGACTGAGGGGGGATCTGATCAACACCTACAAATACTTGAACAGTGGGTGTCGAGAGGACGGGGCCAGTGTTGCCCAGTGACAGGAAAGAAGGAAATGGACACAAACTTGTTGGACTCCATGATCTTAAAAGTCCCCTCCAACCTAGATGATTTTCCAATTCTATGATTGCAGAAATAGTCTGTAATAGTTGAAAGGGCAAGAAAGTTCTGGAAGAATTCACTGATGTTTTGTAAAGCACAACATTTCATTTAAGTTGAAACCCTTAAATAGTCAGATTAGCCATCAACCTAACTCTGATACAACTTCTCTCTTTTACTTCTCATTCTTTTGGAACAATCTAAATTTTGGGTACACCTGAATGGAGCTGAGATTATGAAATCACAGAGAAGCATTCTCTATCTTTAAATGTCAGTGTACTCAAAACAATACAAGAGGAAAACACCAGGGTTCTGCAGTACATCCAAAATCCAATGGTATTTTGATTTCAACCTTCCGTAGTATTCTATTTGAAAATTCTTCTTCTGAAAGGTACATTAAAGCCGTGGACTTGTTCTTTGTTTAGTAAACCAAAAAATAAAACTGCACCTGTCTAAAACAAGAGCCAGTTAGAATTATCCTTATAAAAAGATATTTCATTAAAAATCATCTTTAACCACAATCCAAGTGCTTCATGGAATTACTTCATCAATAAGTTTTCACTGGTAACTCTAGTTGTCCTGGAGGCTCTCATGATTTCTGAGACTTTCCACAGAGAGCTGGGAGGTTGAAAACCAACAGCTGAATAATGATTTCTGGGATGCCT
>VZTM01013694.1:661-11664 GCA_013400555.1 Jacana jacana
AAACTTAGGTATCAGCTATTTTTTTGGGTTTTTAAATTGTTGTTTGCTTTGTTTCAGGGTTGTTTTGCCCTTTTATTCAGTTTGCCACTCTATGTGTGTCTAAGTCTCCCATTAAGCTGAGGCTGCCAAATGTTTCTTGGTTGTCAACATATGTAAAGAAGCTTTTCTTCTGAGTTTTTACATCCCTTGGTAGTTTCAGCTCAAGGTAGCTTTGACTTAACTCCATTGCTGTACACTCGGGAAATGCCTCCCTATTCTTAAGTAGCCTGTCACCCCTTCCTCCTTCTGCCTACTTCCTTTATGCATTTCAGCTGGGTAAGGAATGCCTTGTTCATCAACATAACTTCTCTTCCACACTTGATCAGCCTTCTGAACAATGGAATGCACCACTCCTATGCTCCGAGGAGGCTGTCCTTGAAGATCCAGCTCTCCTGGACCCCAAGCCCTCCAGTCCTGTTCACCCCAAGATCCTACTAAGAAGATTCCTAAATAAGACAAAAGTGTACTCCCCTGAAATCCAGCATTATAATTCAGCTACTTGTCTAGCATTCTCATTGCCTGACTAGCATCCTGTCACAGATAAGCTTCTTAAATGCCCATTTGTAGTACAGAGACCTGGCTGATGTGAGCTGCTAGATTGCAGAAAGAAAAAAATATGGAAGAAAAAACATTTCTCTTCCATTTGCCTTTTTTTCACTTTAAAAATTTCAGACATAATTCAATCTAAAAAAAGTGTGAGTTATGGGTTTCACATCTCTGGTATTTCTTTCCAGTACTACAAAACCTTACAAAGCAATATAAAATACTTCAGAAAAGTTGTCTCCAAAACAAATTCAAATCCTGGATGCAACACAAGACTTAATTTTTTCCAATAATTACCTCAAAGAGGTGTGTCTATCAATGAATAAAAATTCTGCTTTGTGCTATAATGAGATTCCCGGTGGAAAATCAGATTTTTTTTAAGGGAGTTGCTACTTCTTAACATCTTAGTGTGTAGGTTTAATAATAATTAGTTTTAAAACCTCAATTACAAGTGCTAAAAAGACAGACTACTTTTAATATACTTTAGTAGTTAAAAAGAGTATGATATCCACTTCACAGTAGCAGCTCTAGTTTTAAGACAAGACTAGATAAAACATGCATGGACATGCGCATAGAAGGGAGATCATACTGCATCGCAAATGCCACCCAAGAGGAACTATATCTTAAAATTTTATTTCTAAGCTAAAAAAAACCACCCACCCCATATCATCCTGGGATTAGAGAAGGCTACAAGGCAAACAAAAGCTTTTTATACAGTTATTCAGAAATAAGATGCTAGTTGCAAATAAACCACCAAACACCCCAGTAATTGATAACAAAAAAACAGGGTTAATGCCCATCAAAAACCTTTCTACTTCCAGGTTTAGAAGTATCCCTATTAATACTAGTTTTATCCTATATATAGGAACATAATGACATGTGAAGTGGGCGAATGTCCTAAGAAACCTTTAAGCGTACAAACACCATTTGTCTTTAAAGAAAGATGACAATTAGCAGTCAGCATGCTTTACTGTTTTATGAATAAAACTGAACCCAAGTCATCCAAACCCAAAGTTAATTGATCTAGAAATGATAACCTGAGCTCAAGAGGTTAGCAAGAAGAGTTGTGAGGTAAAACGGGGAACCTGCAAGGTTCAGAGGCAGATCAACATCCTAGATTCACTGCTGGTGCCTTAACTGGTTAGGTTACTTTATAAAACAGACAGACTTCACTGCTGCTTCTGTCTCCTCAGAGTTATGCTGGCCATAAAAGGAGGAGAGAGTTTATGCTTACTGACACCATGGTTAGATGACAGTGAGCTAGTGAGAAGCCTAGAAATGTCAATGAATCATAAAATGTAATTACACGATAAGCTACTGAGTCCTGAATTTGTTTGTAGTAGCATGTTCTCAAAAAGAAATGCTTTGAAAAGTCCTAGGATATTTTTCTTCTTACATCTGTGGTTACACAATAAGTTTTCCCATGGTATTCCTCAAGAAGAGTCTTCCAAGACAGTCATTCAAAATCAGCACATAAAATGATCAGTCTGTTGCAGAGGTAGGTAGCTATATGACCTACTACATTTAACACTTAATAATATTAAGCATTACAGACTATTCTCTCATCTGAGCTCCAGAAACTGCCTTTTCTCATGCACTAAGAGACATCTGTGACAAGATCTAAAGTTAAGATACTTTAAGTAAGACTACTTAACAAATATAATAGCAGCCTCATTTGCATCACATTCACTTACTCAGTTCATATTACCACAGTTGAAAGAATCAATTATTTTAAACTAATTAATCTAGTTGTACATATATTTTCTAACACAAAATAGTCTCTTTGATGGTCTAGCCTGGCATAGATAAAGAACTAGGAGTTTTCCTACTAAATGCTAGCAAGTCCCATTTCTTCTGCTTAGAATCTACTACTACTAGGGAGGATGCATGGAGAATAATTTCCTTCTAGCAAATGTAATTTTATACTCCTCACAAAGAGTATATTTAAATAAGTCTATTCCTGTTCAGTCTCTTTCAGGCTTCACATGGACCATCAGCCATCCTGTGGGTGGCTGAGAGAGAAACAAACATTTAGGCCTCCCCGCTACAATTTTTAGTATATTTAAAAGGAGTTTCCCATTCCATAACATCTAGTAATTGAATACTGAACAGCAAACAAGAACCACCACAGATATTTGAGTCTAATAGATGAGCAAAGCCTGACTTTTTAACTATATGTGGCATCTGAAGGTTTAGGTTAGTCCCCTCCATTGCTGTTGAGTTGGCTCATCCATTTCTCCGCTCACCGCAACACCCCTTTGTCCCATTCTTAACGAAACAATCCACTTTTAAAAAACAATGACCCTACATGGGCTTCAACTATCAACACGTTTCTTATTGTTACCTGGTCAACAAGTCATGTAACAGTTTTGCTTTCTTCTTATGTATAAACTTCAGAAATATATAGCTGTGAAGTTTTTCATTTCACCTTTATCAAAGGCAAAGGTCACAGGCTTGCTTAGAAGGTGAATAAAAGTTCCACATTACTCATTGAAACCCTCTGGGTCGAACGGCCATATCCATCAGGGCAAGTAGCCTGAGGCTACTCCAAAGCAGTGGAGAACTCACCAGAGGGTGCAGCCAGGGAAGCCTCAGGCAGGCCAGTACAGCAGGTTCCCAACAGCAGCAGCAGACTCCAGCCATAGCCCTACAGTCTTCAGACAAAGGCACAGCAACATGTCAGAGTCAAAACTGACCCAAGCAATAAACATGGAGCAGGACTAAGAAGAGGCAGTCACACAGCACAGCATAGGGCAGAGAGAGAACCCTCACACCTGAGCTTAAATGGAGCTGTGCCCTTGGGCAGCAGGTGTGGGGAGGCAGGTGGAGCAATCAAGGCCCATTAGTGCCCTCAGGGCAATCAAGGTCCATTAGTGCCCTCAGGGTTGAGGGCTTCCTGCAGCTGAGAAGGATCATTAAAGTGCCAGAGCAGGGGTTTGCATTTATCCTACTGCTGAATATTTATAAATTTTGAAATTATCTATTTGGGAGTAAAAAAAAATGAAAGAATTAGTCCATGATGGAAGAACAACTGAATGACAGTTATCTGTTCTCCATCAAGAGAGGTGAAACTTGTTAATTTGTCTTATTTTAATCAGGATCAAGTACATATGACAAACTGTTTCAAATCATTGCTACTCAGGGGGTTGATGACAGTCTCACAGATACATCTGTTCTTTAGTTCATTAGTAAGCTTCCAAAAAAAGTAAAATAGATCCTCTTTCATTTGCTTAAGAGAATAAGTTCCTATATATATATATATGAAGAGCTGGCCCCTTCTTTCCTTCCTTTGTTCCCCAGTCATGACCACTTAATTTGTCCAAAGGTAATATTGAGCATGAATAATTACCCTGCAAAAAGCAGAATACGTTTCCTGACCCTGTCCGTGTCTGAAGCTGCAGTATGTGAAAACAAAGACATGTAAAAACTGTTAAAAATACCTTCATGATACCAAGAAATAAAATTCAAGAAGCAGACATAGGTCATGCAAGCTCCTGACCTTCCTGTGGAAAACGCTTAAGCAGCTTCCTAGACATAACCTTCTGCTTGTATTAAAGCTGCTTTCCTATCTTATTACCACTTCCCTTGATCTTCATTTTTCATGCCTCTTCTGAAGTTTCAGTTTAACTTGACTAAAATCACAATCATTTTCTTTCACCCTTTTGTCACTTTTATTTTCTGGCATCGTTCAACATATGCCCAACTTCAATACACAAAGATTTCTGCATATCACCTTACAGTACCTGACTTCTGGAGTAGAAGCTGAAGTGAGAAGCAGGATGCTTTGTGCCTCTGTTGCTGTCTTGAACCTGAAAAGTGCTGCTGTCTCTAACTCATATGGAATCAAGGAAACAAACCATATGGACAGAGTATTTTCTGCAAAAGATTTACTTGCACTTACTATATTTGTGCTCAGAATTAGAATCCAGTAGACATGCACACAACCTTTCTTCAGTTATTAGATGACCTGTCTCAAAATATTTTTTCTAACTAATACTGACTAACCTCGCACTTTCATGACACCACATATTTTGTCGTGAATTTACAAAAGGCATCACTATGGAATGGAGGCGAGTCTGGTTCTAAAATGAAGAATGTTTCTTTTGAAATTGCTGCAAGTTGTAAATTGGGTGATAAAGTACCTAAAAGAAACAAGAACCTTCTCGTCAAAGCAAAGAGTTGGGTCTCAGAAGGTGGTTCGATTTCTCCATGCATTTAGGCTTTTTTCCTGGGCATTTTAAATTAGACTTTCTGACACTGTTCCCATTACAGAAGACTAATGCTACCTTTCTCCTGTCTTAGGATTTTCTTTTTCAGTTTGGTAAGCTCTTTAAGGCAAGGACTGTTCATACAATGTCTAGTACAAAAGGCTGCTGATTTAACTTCTGGCTTCTAGATGCTATTGTAATACAAATGATGATGCTAATCATATTGGGTGAGTCTCCAGAAACAGGGCATTTTGGAACTCTGATATATGTAAAAGGAGGTAAAAACCCAACCTTACAAACATGCCAGTCTTAAATAAAAAGCTATTCACTTTCTATTCTTCTTTAGGTGACCCCTTTAATTGCTAATGGCCAGCAAACTTGTGGCTCTCTTGGAGAGGAACTCTGCATTGCTCAATTCTTTGTAAATCTTTAGTTAGATTAGAGGGGTTTTAATCTTCTTTTTTCTTTTTCCTTAAAATGTTATAAATATTTATTTTCCATTTTGCTCTCCCTCTGCTTTAGACAGTGAGATAGTTGTATCAACCACAGATAAATTAAAATGACTAGAGTGAGGTTATAGATACACAAAAGAACAAAAGGAGTGATGACTGAAAAGAGAGAACCACTTTAAATTATTCAGCGAGCTTCTTTTTCTTTTCTTGGGTTTTTGAGAGCAATTGAAAAAAATGATGAATGAATATGAACACTGCATGAGCAATCTGACAGTCAGACACAGCGTTAGTGCCACATGCATTTTCCTCTTTTGATCACTCATTTCAAAACTTGTTCAGTTCTTTTTAAATAGTTTACCTTTTCCTGTTTAAATGCAGAACTTAAAGATTGTCCTCTAATTCCACTTCAGAAATCCCTGCAGCAGTACACTGGAGCACCTACATATGAATCATAATGTTTTCCAAAGTTTTTTTTAACCTTGGTAATACTGTAAAGGAGAAAACAATATCTTCAAAGTACTAAAAAACCCAGGAGTAAACCCAGAAGTTTTTAGTTCCTCCCTTCCACTTCTTGAATTAAAAAAAAAAAAAAACAAACAGAAAAAATATTTTTTTCCTTAGATGTACTATCAAAGCGATACAACAATCAAAAAGAAACTCCCCTCCAAAAGGTTAATAATGCCCTTAAGGATGTCACATCATCTAGAATCCTTGACTTTTTGCACAAGAAAAACAGGGGATAAAGATGAGGGAGGGGGTGTTTGCATGTGTGTTTACTCAAGTAGACTTAGGTTACACATAATGTAAATAATCCATATGAACATAAGTAATGAGCTCTGTTTCTTGCTATATGTTCCCTTACATAAGCAGGACATTGTACCTATTCCTCTTCTTTTTTGTTGGAGGTTGGAAAACAACGTCACCATATTTTTTCCCATAAATCTCAGGAGTGTTATGAAGGTTGATTGTTACCACATTAACATCTATTCTTTTTATTAGCTATACCCTCAAAACAGAGGACACAATAAGAGTCGCAAAGCCAATCTGCAGCAATAGAGAAAGACTTTCTTGTATCTGACTGGCAACTGGGCAGAGTCCAAGGACAACATGAGCAACATATGAAGCTGGCAGAAATGAGGAAGTGCGTTTAAAGGAAATTTTCTGAAGATTAAAGCCTGCTAAGGTACTTAATTTGACTTGATTTTGTGAATCAGCTGTTCATAAGATGTCCTAAATTATTTCAGATAGAATGGGAGAGAGAAAGATACCTGTTGCAAGAGTCACAGAATCATACAATGGTTAGAGTTGGAAGGGACCCTTAAAGATCATCTACTTCCAACCCCCTGTCATGGCCAGGGATACCTTCCAATAGAGCAGGTTACTCAAAGCCCTATCCAGCCTGGCCTTGAACACTTTCAAGGATGGGGCATCCACAGCTTCTCTGGGAAACTGTTCCACTGTCTCACCACCCTCACAGTAAGGAATTTGCTCCTGATATCTAACATTGTAAAATTATTACCCCTTACCCTGTTGCTACACTCTCTGATAAAGAGTTCCTTCTCATCTTTCCTGTAGGCACCTCTAAGTGCTGGAAGGCTACTACTAGGTCTCCACAGCCATCTCTTCTCCAGGCTCAACAACCCCAACTCTCTCAGCCTGTCCTCACAGGGAAGGTGCTCCAGCCCTCTGATTATCTTTGTGGCCCTCCTCTGGACCCGTTCCAACAGGTCTGTGTCCTTCCTGCGCTGAGGACTTCAAAGCTGGACACAGGCTACACTTGTCCTTGTTGAACCTCACTAGATTCTTCTCTGCCCAGCTCTCCAGCCTGTCCAGGTCACACTGGATGGTGGCACAGCCTTCTGAGTATCAGCCAGCCCTCCTAGTGTGGTACCATCAACGAACCTGGTGAGGATACACTTGGTCCCCTCATCCAGGTCATTGATGACTATATTGAATAAGAATGCACCAAGTATTGACCCCTGGGGCACATTACTACTGGTTACAGGCCTCTAACTTGACCCTGCTCCACTAATTACAACATTCTGGCTTCTGTCACAGAGGCAGTTCTCAGTCCAAAGATATACATGGATGTTCATTTCTCAGCCCTTTAAGAGTTTAGAACTTTGCTCTGTTTCTACTTCTGCTTTGATGTTTACTCTCTCCAATAACTGTAGATGTGCTGCAAACCAGATCACTGGAGTGACCCAAGCCTAGGAAAAAACTCTGTCAGCAATAAAGAGTAGGTTAGAATTCATAGAGGAATTTTCCTCTATTTCCTGTGTGTACATATAAAGTTTGTGACATGAAAGCATAATGTAAAAGATATCCATGTGTAATAGACAGCCTCAGGACTGATGTTATAAAAAATACTATATGCAAAACAACAGTGTCCATAAATAAATTGTTGGCCTCTGTCTTTTCCTTGTCACACAGGGACCATACAGTTCTCTGTTTTTCCTTTATCAGTCCCTTGTAGTCATCACTAACAGAAACCTTCTATTCATCTTATTTAATGTGACTTTGGATCCAATGCTCAGTGGAAACAAAGAAAAGAATTATCTATACTTCCGTGGGTTTGGATAAGACTCTCTCAGCTGGAAAATAAGATGTATCACACAACATAGGAAGTACCAGAAGCTTATCCTGCAGCAATATTCTGCCTGTATTTATTGAACCGGTTTCATTCTGACTCTGGTTTAACTCTGATGCTAATATTTGTTCCCTCTGGCAAAAAAAAATGTGAACCAAATCCCACTATATTGAATGAATGAAAAAACCTATTGGCTGGAATAACTATAGTTTTATAGCATTACTCATTGATAAATCAGTGTGATTTTATTTTTCAGGGCAAAAAAAGAGAGATACGGGGAAGAGATGTGATTTATCCAAAAGACTGATAACAAAGGCAAAGAAATCCAGAGCCTTAATTCAGGGCTCAAAGGATTATTTCCTCAATTTGGGACAATCTGTCAATCAACCAGGTAAGATAGTTTTCTGGTTTATGTTTTACATACCATGTTTTCTAGACTAGATTTCATTTATGTTTTATTTTATTACTGAAATTATTACAGTATAAACAATCAGAACACTAGTGTCTTTTTCCCGGCTCCAAGTTTTCCTGAAAAACCCTGCCAGATCAATTTTCTGCAGATTATATCAAATACTACCACATTGGGAAACTGTGAAGTCAAAGCTATTCTGGAGACCAGACTAGGCTTATTCAGTCCAAAACTGTCAGGGTACCAATGAATTTTTCTATTCATAGTTCTTTTCACTTGCTGTTTTGGCCTTTTTTAACTTCACAAAGTGTACTTTTGATCAGTAAAAGAGTTTAAAAAGGGATGGTCCGTCATTTTACTACTGAATGTAGGATACATAGGTATTGTTTTGAAACATAATTTCGAGGCAAATCCCTGACACCTAATGTATACTTCAATTTTTTTGATAGAGTGCATATATACTGAAAAATTTCATGGTGTCTACATTTCTTAAGATGTATCAATTAATAAAAGCAGTGGCTCTCCATACAATTATTTAGTCATAAAGCAATTTAACTGACTAGTGTAGTTAAGGTTGCTCATCCCAGCAACCAGGGATTCCCATCACTATCTCTTACTTCCCTAAAATTGTCTTATTTCACAGAGCATCATTTCAATTCAATGTATATCTAACTGTGATATTTCCAGGCTCTCTCATTTAAGAGATTTGCTTCATTTTAGGAATCACATTATGCTTTTCTATTTAATATTTACTTTTACTGTGTATAATTATCCCTTTTGCAACATCTCAAAATCATGGTTGATTTTTTTTCTCCTGGCTTTTTAAACGATTGGCTGGTGCATACATGTCAGATTCAGGGTGCTGAAGGTCAGAGCAATGACAGCCTTCAGGGCTCTGCCTGGGAATGCTAAATTGCCTACTCATCACTCATCACTACCACAAGCTCATCCAGAAAATACAGCCATAGCTTAATGGAAGCAGTGCTTGAATAAGCTTCAGACCTTCTTTCATCGCTCATAGCTTTGCAAATTTTACCGTTAAGACCTGATTTTCTCAGCAGCGAGCATCTTCTCCTCACCCTGACTTTCAGAGAAATTGCTATTGAGAACATAGCCACTACCATTCCTACTTCTCCCCATGTAACAAGAAAGGCCTGTTACTGGACAGCTGAAGGTATGGCAGTCAGCAGCACTGACTGGGGAAGCAGAATGTTACTAGGGTGATGGAAGGGAATATATGGAAACCAGACTGCAAAATATATTCCTTGTTTTAGGTGTATCCTGACAGCAGCATCTATTAAGGTCCCTTACTAGCATATAAGAGAATATTTATAATTCTGTTCACTCTACCTTAGGCTGCTGAAACAGGAAGTCTGCAGGTATTAAATCTGAAGGTGTGTTGCTCCTTCAAGCAAGTTTCTGTTTGTTCTCTATATTCACACCTGCCACAAAATGAACCATTCCGTTAATGATAGCTTACATTCCAGTGTTGGAAGAGCCCAAAAGAGGTATGTTGCAGCAACAGGGATAAATTACTTTAACAGGATCTTAAGTTTATGTCTTTCAATTGAGTTTGTGTTTACATTCTTTTAAATGTAGTTTGTTGGAAAAGTGATTTTGAAAGTTAATAAATGTGAGTTAACACGTGTACTGCAAATCTGTGATTTCTGTTTCACTTTCATTGACTTTGGGCCACATTCTAAAACTTTACTCGCATTAAGCAGTACCTTGACTCACTAAGGTAAGCAAGATACTGCCCAGCTTGAAGGCGTGTTTTAGAATCTGGCAATTTATAAACAATATTTTCCTACAAGTACCACAAAAATAACTAGATTGACAACTGAAATGAGTTTTTATCATCTAATGCATAATTACCAGCTACAAAAACGTTGCCGTGCAACTTTCATTCTACAGTGCTGCAGAGAAATCCCATTAGCTTCAGTTGCTGCTCCTGGTGACAATGACCTGTAGCACTCAAAGGCTAATGGAATTGCACAGGTGTCACTACAGACATAACCTGAGAGCAGTCAAGTTGTGCAAGTGTAGCTGAGAGCATAATTTATCTCACAGAATATTTGTTTGTGATGAACGTATACAATGGAAAGAAGCCAGTATGACTGGTAGTGTCTAAGCTGAGCTTGAAGTGTTGGCAGTTGGGGAAAAAAAAAAGAATTTTCAAAAGCAACTTGCTGACATAAGGTATGGAAATTCATGAAACTCAGTGATCCACATCTTTCTGTGTCAATATGTCATGCCCTTTTGTGGCTCTTTTCATAGTTGAACTGTATTTTAAACAACTGAAAAGATTTAAAGGGTCAAACATGGAGATTTCACCAAAACCATAAAAACATTTCTTAAGGCAAGAATTAATCAAGAGGGTTCTTAATTTGTTCATAATTCTAACACAGTGCTCCTTTGCTCCTTCCATAATGACATATAACTATTTTCACAAAATTTTTGGATACTTGAAAAAGGAGGCATTTCTTCTTTCTGTCTATCCTTGAACATATATTAATATATTTATTTTTTTTAAATGCATATTTTCAATTTAAGTTATTAGGAAGTTCTTGTTCTAATCACTAGTTCAGATTCTGTTCTACCCTAACTTGGACATGACATGACATTGCTACAATTTTTTTAGCACTGATGAAGATTACAATGGTTGGATAAGAGCACACAGCTTTTAAGTCTTGAACATATCAGTGTAAGCATGTAAAGGATTTTATTCCATTAAAAAAACTAAAGGGCTGAGGTTTGCTTTT
>VZTM01013700.1:724-11541 GCA_013400555.1 Jacana jacana
AGATACCCATCACGAAATACATATTAGAAAAAAATACATTGTTCTATAAACTGATTTCCAAGGCTTGATTCTGATTGATACCAGTGATGACTTGCCAGTAATTACTTTCGGTACAGTTTGTCTCAAGGTCATGGTACACAGTGTGATGCTGGCCACTGCACTGACCCTTTGCTTAAAGTATGCTCAAATAAGTTTACTTTTTAATTGAGAAGGGACTATGAAGATATATTCTTTCTATACTTCCCTCTTTTTTCATCCCTGAAAAGATTTATAACAAAAATATGCCAACCCCCTCCCCAAAAAAGCCCAACCAACCAACAAAAAACAAAACTAAATCCAAACCAAACCAAAAAAGCCCAACCAACCAACAAAAAACCACAAAAACAAAAAACCAAGCAACCAAACAAAAAGCCCAAACACACACACACACACCCAAAAAAAAAACNGCAACCAAGCAAAAAGCCCAAACACACACACACACCCCCAAAAAAAAAAACCAAAACCAAAACCAAACCAAACAAACAAAAACCACAAAAAACCCATTCCAAATGGTGGCTGAAATATTGACAGACTAGAGATTGCTCCAATCTGGACATGCAGAATTTGTCCCACAGGCATATGTGGAGCTGTTCTATGCCCTCTCCCACTTCTCTTACAGTAGAATAGTTACTGTCAGGGTTCTGTTTTGTCCAGTGCTTCTGTTCCATCCATCCGTCCATCCATTTATCACTGTTGTGACCTAATGATGTAACCTCATAGAACATGCTATCTGCCCTATGCTTCCCAAAACAAATGCAATGTTCTTATGGATTAATTTTATTACTGTTACTGTATAATCAAAGCAGAACCATACGAAGACAATCACACCAGGTCCGAACTGAGATATCAAGCCTCATTACTTTGAGCAGAATAATGTGCTGACAAATTATATGGATTAAATGCTCAGAAGTAAGAGTTTTTAAAAGTACCATACCTTGTAAAACTAGGAAGACTTCTTCTGTCATATGGAAGACTTTATTGAAAGCTAGCTTAGATAATGTTAATAAGGTATTGCACAGGATAAGTAAACTCTGTGACTGGTACCCACTCCATGTGGAATTACTATATTAGAGGAAGCCAGTATAGTCTACATATTACAATTATATTAGATATCTGTGTAGTCTTTAAAAAGACAAATTTATTAAAAAAAAATAACCCCTCTAAAGAAGTGGTGTTACAGAACTGTTAGACTAGTCTAATTTTAGGCATTGCTCCCATTGACATCAATATGTTGCTAATGCTTTTGCTTACAACAGGATTTGCAGGGTCACACACAGAATACATTCAACATGAAGATGCTGATATTGTAGTATTTTGCAAAATGTAAGTATAATGGGTATTTTAATACAAAACATGCTGCATTACACCTTGGTACAAAAGATGAAAAATAAATCCATCAAAACAGTTGACATTCATTTTAATGATATGTGTCAATGTTTCTCACAAAATTCAGAGATGGGGTACATTACGAGCACTTAGTTCACAGACATCCATTATCTTCACATAATTCATACATCTGTAGGACCAGTCTACTTGGCACAGTACAGCAAGTCTGCCCAGTGTCTGCTTAAAAATAGTCATGAAGAGGAAAAAGTATTTCTGAATAGTGACACTCAACTAGAGATTTAGAGTCTTGTCATTTTATTTATTCATTTACTCTGTAGTTCAAATTCTCTTGTTCTAGTTAATTAATGAAATGTCACATTCAAGATTTGAATCATGAACTTACATAGAAAGTAAGTACAATGCATGGAGCAAAGAAATAGTGATACCCAAAAGTTTATGTCTCACGACAGATTTTTCAATTATGCAGATGATTCAATAGAGAAATTTCACTTCTTACTCAAATCAGAAAATAACAAGAAAATACAATGCAGCCTATGTGACTTCAATTGAATAAAGTCTGTCAGCTATCTCAAAGACAAAATTACTTCCACTTTTCCTAACTATATCGTCATTAATTACATTATCTATATCTAGTTAGATTAATTCCTTCTCCTGAAAAAGAAATTAGTAGCTAGCTGAAGGTGCCCAATTCCAAAGAGATGAGTGATCAAGTTGTCCTGAAAATCATTCTTTTAGGTTAGACAGTTAAAAATGGAGAAATATCACATTGTCACATCAGTGACCATTTTTCAGTCTTTACCTCATTAAAACTTATCTTATTTCTTTCAGTAATTCTAATTTCTCTGTAGTGCCAGACACATGAGATACAGCCTGAAAGTTACCTTTGACAAATCCATTCTGCAGCACTGTTTTTTGTTATTAGTTATAATTATGGCTATATGCTTATTGAGATAAAAAGTACAAAGTATTCTTTCACAAATCATGTTTGATATTCCTCTGGTTATTTTTTTTTCTCTAATAAAAAAAAAAAAAGTAATAAATTCCAAGTTAGAATTCCAAGTGTTCAAGAAGTGTCTGGACGAGGTGCTACAAGACGTGATTTAGTAGCTCGATGGGTAGTACTGGTGACAGGAGGACGGTTGGACTAGATGATCTTGTAGGTCCTTTCCAACATCATGTTTCTACAATTCTATGAAATTCATCCCTGTACATACAGCCAGTGTTTCTATATTCCTCCTTGGTATCCTGTCCAAGTTTCCACCTTTTGTGTACTTCTTTTTTCTTTAAGCTTGTATGGGACTTATCACTCATGTACACACATACACACGAGATGGCCCAGTAAACAGCACCTATTGATATAAAAACATAAGTGTAAAAACTATGTATGACCAAAATTTCTTGAAAGGGTAGTTGCCGGAAAAAATGATACTGTTATTCAGCTGGATTAAGGAAGAAATAACTAGGGAATCACCAAAAGACTGTTGGGAAAATAAACAAACAAACTGTCAACTGGAAAAGAAAATTTAAAAAAGCAAGATTATTTGTGACAGTGAGGAGAGATGGTGGGGAGAAGAAGCAGGAGCCATGACAAGAGGTTTGTCCCTGTTGGCAGTGTTCTCATGCCACCCCTAACCTTGCCTAGGCCTGGTAGTGCAGCCTTCCTGTCAGGCAGCCTACATCCAACAGTGGACTGGCAGTGCTGTAGCTGCAGATAGAGACTTGGGGTACAGAGGACATGTCCTGGGGAGAACTACTTTTTGGTGTGTGGACAGATCTACTAAGACTGTAGGGAATGTCAAAATTAAACACAGAGCTGGTGCACTCATGGATACAACTAGAAGGGTGTGCTCCTACGTGAAACCTGCTCTTCCAGGGAACGGGCAACATGCTGGTGGTTTACCCAGCTGGTTGGAAATGGTGGGTGTATATGTATGCAAGGGTATACATGTGGATGTAGGCTTAGAATTTCTTGGGATCTGCTATAGAAAGTGCCTGCTTCATTGGTTCTGAACTACGTATGTTCAATAAATCACCTTTGTCCTGTGAACTGAGCACATTTTCTCTGCCACAGAGTTCAGTCATGCTTAGCATCACTGTACATTACCTGCACACCCATGCTGTACCAGTGTGATGCTCCTTTGACTTCTTTTTCAATAGAGCGAAACACTTTTTTTTTTTTTTACTTTGAAAAGATTTCTTTAAATATAAACTAATTCCCCTGGGCCTTTTTGCTCTCTCTTGTTATATCCTGACAAGCAGACAAGCAGATCCATGAACAAACTGAAACTGCTGTCTCTTGTCATGAAAATGCATTTACTGAAAGATGGGAATAGTGAATTAAAATAGAATATCATTTTGATATGAAAAGAAAAATGAGCTTATTGTGCTGCATTCTGCCAAAGTAGAGACTTTGAATACAAATTTGATTTGACATCTGGGAACTCAATTAGAGCAAATAAAAGTATAACCCTTTAAATTAAGTGTCTCCAAATAAGTATTTAATTTCTGCTTAATAAGGTAATGAGGGATGGAGGTGAAAGAATACATGCATAAAATGGAACATTTAGCTGTTCTGTTATTGAGGAATAAATAGGGAGGGAGAGAGCAACAAAACCTAGGTGTTAATTTTTTAATCTATTTTTTTCTGTGTCCCAAAGGGGAAAGTTTCAGACTACTTGAGTATTAATGTCCAGCTTACTACACAAAAGGAATGGTAAATATGGAAAAGGTGACTAAACATGAATGTGAATTCTTGAAGAATTTATATAATTTAAATTAATGTTTTGTGATCCTGCACTCTAAAATTGGAAAAGAGAGGCTGGCATATAGAAAAGAGCAGTATTTGTTACCAATGCAAATATCCATGGAAAAAATTGTTCTGTCTTCCTTAATACTTTCAAGGTGTGTACCTGAAGACAAATTTCAGACTATAGTAATCAAGCTAAGAGTTTAGCTAAGTAAGAACACTGTCCAGCAGCTGGTTTACACAGTTGGACTCCTTTATCCCCTTTTCCTCATATTTTTTCATGCTTGTTCCCCTCTGATCTACCTTGACCCTTCCTTTGGTCCTCTAAACTTCATAATTCATCTCATGAAGCTTCACAGTTCCTCTAAAATATCCCATCATGTTTTACATAGCTCCAAAATTTCCTTCACCCTGCATCTTCATCCCATAATAAGATAAACATCCCTCTAGGCAATAAGCCTCATCAGTTTCCATGGTATGCTGCATAAAGATTCTTTTTCATTGAGGCACTTTGGTGAGTTTCACACCAGAGAATACAGTCTAATCATCCAATTATGCTTGGATCATCTTAGAAACATCTATTCAGTCTACTCCTTTCCACTGACTAGATTATTAGGATTTCTCTACCCATTATCTCTCCTTTTATCTTTGATGGATCTTTGTGTTTGGTATAATTAGACAACCTGAAAAATACAAGACTAACTGGGTATTTTTGTTTGTTCTTTCAAATTATGAAAAGAACATTAGAAACTTAAATTATACTAAATGTTAAGGTTTAGTCTATTTGAACCTCCATGAAGCATACATAAACATATGTGCCTAGAGCCATAATACTTACTAGTTAAATAAGTGGTCTTATTTTCAGACGTCTTAACATTCATAGCATTTCTGGGCACTCGTTACTTTTGAAAATCAGATTTCTTTGTCAAGGCCATAAGTTTAGGCAAATTCAGATTTGCTAATTTCAGTGCTTAGAAATTTAAATTCCTTCAAATGGGCTTAAAACATGAAATATTATTATTATTTTAATGCAGAAAATATTAATTTTGAAATATAAGTTAACATCAGATGATGTTCTTGTGATGACTCTTCCAATATCAGTTTGTCTTGTTTTCTCCATTGCAAAATTCTTCACAAAGCACTAAGGTTTTTGCACCATTTCAGCGTCTAACTTGTATTTGTATTTACAAAAAAGGTCCATCTGCTATATAATAATAGCAATAAGTCTGTAATATTCCCTAAGATCTCAGCTACACACTGCCAGAAGGAGCTTTTTTTCTCTTAAAGCTTAGTGAACTTCATTTATTCCCCAAAATCTGACAGAGATACCTATCTGAAAAGTCATTGAATGGTTTAGGTCCTCAGGTGATGAGATTTTTAGAAGACTCAGAATATTATTTTTGATGTACAGTCAGCAGCAATAACAATACCCCTTGGTGACCAATATATTTTCAAAAACTCTGAAACTTCTTAAGAAATTTCCCTCAGTGAAACACTGAGGAAGTTGTCATAAATTCTCATGAAATAGAAAAATGGAAATGGAAATAAAAGAGTGAACTTAATGGCACTCTTATCTGTTCGACAGAAGGAGGTAAATATCATTTGCATGTGTTTGTGGTGAGGAAGAACACAAAAGCAAAATCAGAATTGCATTGTTCTGAATGTATCTTCAGGAAAAAATGTAAAAGAAAAGAGATTTATTTTTCTTGGAAAATATCTTTGGATCTCAATATAGAAAAATTCTCAAACTGTATGTTTTGGAACAATTTAGTTTAGATGATTATTTGTATGAAAAAAAACCCAAACAATAAAGTCATCAAAAACCTTTCATAAAATACATCACTGTTCAATATCCATTTAGAAAATTACTAGTTTTTCTTTTATGTAAGGTTATTTTGACTCTCGACTGATAAATAAATTTAATTTTCAGATACACATGGGGGATAAAATCTAATAATCTGCATTTGAGAAAATAGCATGCCTCAATATTCAAGCTGCAGGTCATGAAATTGTTTTTTAAAGATCATTCGGTTTCCTGTAAATTATTTAACAATCAACTTTGTTTTGTTCTATTGAGTTCTTCAAACCTACAGCAGAAAATAGTGCCCAGACAAAGGAAAACAAGTCAGGCTCTGTGCCAGACCTCCAACACTTTTGCCTGATGAAAGACTGATAATTCATACATTGCATTTTATTTTTAGATTAGTGTGTAAGTAATCTAGATATATTTTGACTTGAAATTTAACCACTAATTTTTGGATGTATGATAAAAGACTGTAATGACAGGCTGCAAGATGATTCTGTCCTGCAACAGTCCTCCAGCAACATAAAGTCTTTCTTCCTGTATTGCAGAGAATTAATAATTTTGTAAGTCAGTGGTGGATTACACCAGCTTCCACCAAAAGCAGAAAAAACCCAACACATTTATTTTCTGAATACATCTATAAGAAATATTTTACTATGTAAGTGGTTATTATTCAACTTGAACCTTATCAATGACATAATGTGCTAACCCAACATCTAGACCAAGTACTTCAAACTTATGGATTGGCACATTTCTCAGGGCCAGAATTACTCTGGAGTTCACCACTGTGACTACAAGGTCCTAAAAGTGCTCCATAGTTATGTTTGTTGCTGCTGAATTCTAGCAAAATTCAAAATACGCATGCTTAAGTATGTCCAGGATAAAAAATTGTTAGCTAACAATAATGCATGGATGTTTTTGCATTCACAGATACACAGAGTATTGAGTATGCACACACAAGTATGTATTTAGTGCAGTCTTCCATTTTGAAGCCAAGTACCATTACTAAATAAATTTGGTTTTATAATATACATTTGGAAATACATCAGTATTCTATTCTTCAACAACAAACAAAATATGAAATCATACAATAAAATTGAAAAAATATAGGTGTTGTTTTCACTTCGCAAGTTATGGAATGGATTTTTACACATGATAATCCAGAGAGGTCTCCACAATAAACAGAAAATAATTCAGAAAATATATTCAAGCAGCTCATTGCTATTCACTATTGATCGTTCTTTTAGATTAATTATTAAATAAAACAAGCTCATCAAGTTAAACCAAAAAACTTACAGGCCTTAAGCAGATTTATAACTGCATATGCCTCCTGAAAATTTGACTGCATGCGATTTAGACACCAAATGGAACTGCAAGCATGAATACAGAATGCAGATGACAATTAAAAATTAAATGCCTGGGGCTTAAAAACATGACCAACATTATTGCCTCCATTCCACTATTGGTACTGTAAATTTTATAAAACTAAATAAGCAAACACAGATCTGTTTATAAACCTCAGTTGAAGTTTTCTTCAAATATATTTACTGTTTCTTGTGTAAATAGATAACAGTATGCTTCTGTGATTTATGAATGTTAATTGGTTAATAACAATGGCATTTCTTAGTATGGATTAATTGTGTTGGCTTTTCTTCTCATGGTATCATCCTCATGAAATCTTTAAATACATCAGTTGGTCCTCAGATAAAGTAAGTGCCCTGTGAGAAATAAGGACTCATACTTTCTCTATACGACTTAAATTAGTTTAACTGATTTTCAGACACAGAAAAATGAGAGGTGTAAATTTAACTCTTGCATTTTTCTACAAAGATGATGTTCAAAATAAATCTGAGACAATAAAACTAAGTTGGTTTGAGAATTATTTTTTAAGCTTTGATAAAAATTACTTTTTTTTTAAAACAATGACTTTAAATTTAACTCCGATCCATGATGACTGAAAATATGACTTATTTAATACTGTTATCCATATTCGATAAACTATGAGTTTACTTCATGGATCTTGCTTTCTATTCATATGCATATCAGGTAACACAACTCAATAATTGTCTAGAATAGTAGGGATTATATTCAATAGTCAAGTGAATTATCAAGTGTAATAACTGCTATTGTGCCGCGGCCAGGAGCAGTCGAGCCCGACGCCATCAATCAGGAAGCCATCAATCCGGAAGCCCCCGAATCAGGAAGCACTCCTCTCCGGAAGCACCCAGGAAGCACCAGGGAGCACTCCCAGGAAGCACCCACAGTCGGGAAGCCCCTCTCTCAGGAAGCACACATACTCGGGAAGCACCAGGGAGCACTCCCAGGAAGCACCCATTCAGGAAGCACACAGTCGTTCTACAGTTACAGGTCCTCATTCGCTAAGCACTACATTTCGGATAGGGAGAGGGGTATTGTCCACGAGCTTTCCACACACTTTCCACAGGCTTAAAGTTGCCCCATGATTGGCTACAACATTTGTGTCATTTGCTGTTTCCCACACTTTGTTTCGCCTTCACTATACTTCGTTTCGCTTACTTCCACTTATTTGCATATGTGCCTTTTCAGTAACTCCCTCTTAAAGGGCCTGCTCTCAACACTATTGCCTACTTACTGTACAGTGAACAGGTGTAAAATGTAAGAGCATAATAAGTTATAATAATTTCTAATAATGCTCATGTACAGGAAGTCCACTCATTATCACTTTACATATGTAGGTGAGCTGATTGAACGTTCAGATAACAACAACTGCAACATCTTTAGAACTTTAACATAATAAGGAAAATTACCAGATAGATGAGTCAATGAAATTCTGTCACTTAGTCAAGCTTCAGGTAAACTAATATTATTTTGAAGTAATAGAGATTTCCAAAGCAATCTTAATAAGCGCTTTGTTCTTTTGGTTCTCTGAAGCATAAAGGTAGTTTGAACTGTCTGACAGTCTTTCCTGGATCTTCCAGAAAGCATACAATGTCACTTTTCAAGAACTAAAGAAACCTGGCTAAATCTCCATCTTCTTTCTGTTTTAGTAGCCAGGTCACATATGTTCTCAAATTAATCCCATGAAGTATCTACCTTTTGTATTTCCTGAAGGACAAGCAGAGCGAGACTGGAAATTTTGGGGGAAGAGGGTATGCCCTCTGCACAAGAGAATATTTTCCTCTTTATTCTCCTGGTCATGAGGATGAGTCTTGACCATTTCTCTATGTATTTATGAAGTGTGACAATAGGCAAATGAAAAAGGTTAATGTCTTTCCTAGGGATGTCCCTATGTTTCCTTCTGCAAAGCCAGAGAGGATCAAATCCAGGCTGCTTGCTTGCATAAGTGCAATGAACATATGGATCAGAATTTGATAGTGCTTCCATCTTCCACTGATTCCCGAGGAAAATCAGGAAGAAAAACCTCATGATTCATGTCTCTCAGGAAAGCTACCATTTTGAAAAGTACAAATGATGTATTGGGTTTAAGAGGAGGCAGAATATGTTTCTGTATTTGTTTTGTGTTTTAACACAACGCAGATTTGGGGCTCATCCTGATCTTATCAAACTTGATGGAATTATGCTGCATTTACAGTGGTAAGAGATTACAGTAGTAATAGTGGTTAATCAGATCTATAGCAGAATGTATTCTGCTCTCACATGTTCAAGGTTTCTTGATGGCAACACCCAAAAATAAAGAAATTTTAAAAGTTCAGAAGGTTACTATGAACATATTAGTGTCTTTACAATATTTTTTAAAGTCTCATGAGACATTTAGTCATCACTGACATTTAACTTAGAAAATGTTTTTGTAGTAAGTATCCTCTAAAACTCTGAAAACTTGACAAAAGCTGTTTAGTGTAGCTCTTACAAAACTTCTGTAAAACATCCTGACCTCCTCACCTTGCAGTTATTTGTTGGTGGTGTTTTTTGTTGTTGTTTGTTTGTTTTGATTGGGGTTTTGGGGTGGTTTTTTATTGGGGGGTGGGGTGTTGTGGGTGTTTTTTTGTTTTGTTTTGTTATGTTTTGTTTATCTAATATATACACATAGATCAGTAATGTGAATTTAGGTATTTAGATACTGTTAAATACATATTACCTCAGCAGATTTAAATCAATAGAATCTGATTTCTGACAACTGTCCTAAAGACTATTTCTAATCCTGCTGTGAGGAAATTATTATTGGACTGTCAAATGCGCTACAAGGAACTAAAAAGTAGCACTTTTTCAGCTGAAATATTGAGTATACTATCTAATATCATGTGTTACCCTCGACCAATGCCATTAGAGTAATCTACATAGGTAAGTTTCTAGAAATATTTGTCCAAAAATATTTTCTATTGATAAAAGCTCAGAAATGTACCACTATGTTATCTGAGAAGAAGCAGAAATGTTTGGATACATCTATTTACAATGAATATGTCCAACTCGTTGGAAAAGTAAAAAATGTAACAACTTTGCAGCATAACAAAAATTTTGCTTTAAATTGTCACCGCTGCTTTACTCTCTACACGAGACTTCATCATTGGCAGTCAGTCAGACATTAGAGTCCTGGATGGATTTGAGGACATAGGATTTCAAAGGAAAGCATTCTGAAATCCTTATTGACAAGCAACTTTCCAATAACCTCATCTCATAAACTGAGGACATCAGTTAGATAGTACCTAACCTCATTAAATTCCTATGTAAATGTTTTTACACTGGAATTTGAGAAGTTTGATTTGAGAAATATATTCAAATTTTGAAAAATTCCTTGGAATTTCAGAATATCACCATTTTAGCTTGCTTTTCTTTGAAAACTGTAAACTTACTCTGAAATAAGATCACCCGTACAGTAAAACACATGATAATTATTCCACTTCATAGTCCAAATTAATTTCCTGTATCAAAAAAAGCTAAAACAAA
>VZTM01013782.1:1179-38758 GCA_013400555.1 Jacana jacana
GAAATTTGAAAACATTCTAAGTATTACCATGGCAAAAAAAAAAATAGATGTTCTCAGCCAATTAAATGTCTTCTTGCAAGAGAATTTAGTCTCAACAGCTCATTTTACAGAATTGAGAGATCACAGGAATGAATGCTGGTTTTCTGATATCCAAACACACTGCTACATTATTGATTTCTTTGACAACAAAGAAACCCTATGGCTTAAAAGGTTACTTACAACACTTTGCTTTTTGCAGAGATAACAATTTTCTTCCTTCTTGAAAGCATCTGTAAGATCCTAAAATATTACAGGAAATAAGCTGCCTGTTACTCTTAAAAGGATGTGGGCTCACAGAAATTCTCTAAACAAGGCTGTGGGGGAAATGTGATGTTGCATATATTCTTTCCTCTGCCTTTACCACAGCTTTAGATTTGCCAGCCCAAGGAAAGTTTCCTGCATTATTAGTACAGATAGCTAGAGGTTGTGGTTTGATTTGCTTTCTAATCCAGTTTTTAATTAAAAGAAAATCTTTTGAGGAGACATCTTCTGTGTTTGCTTTCATCTGGAGTCTAACATGTTGGAAAAGATCAGGAATCACATATGCTACCAGCTTTTCTTCTTTTATAGGCAATTTCTGTTGTCCTTGTGCACCAAAAAATTCTGTCTCAGGCAAAATAACGTNAAATATTTACTCTGAATATCTATTCATTCCCAAGAACTTCTACAGGGATTCTTACTGTGTCTTTCAGTGTTTGCTCTGCATATTAATAATCTTGGTGAATGTTTAGATAAGACATAGCTGCATGTGGAAACTGATGATACTGTAAACTATTGCTGTGAAACAGCAGCCTCTTTGGGACTTTGGGTGGGGGAAAGAAAATAAAAAGACAAGGAGAGCTTTATGCACATTTGTGCTTTAAGTTCTATTCTGCAATTTAAGTAGTAGATTGATGATTGTATTCAAGTAGCAGATTGATGATTGTAAAGATTGCATATCCATCTCCTAGATCTTATCCCTCAAGCAGCACCTTTGTGACCTCTTTCAGTAAGTTTCCTTTTGTGTGACAAAAAGCTTCCAAGGTTGCATTCATGTTACTACACAAATGTCAGTAATTAACAGGCATCAGGATTTCAAAATTACTGGGAATCAGGATTTCAAAAAGGCTTAAGTTACTCAAAGGTATAAATACCTTTGAAAATATTTCAGACTTAAGAACACCGGTAACCTAGAAAATCCTATGATCCACCACTAAATTGATATCAAATCATAATTCAACCAACATAAATGAATAAATATTTTTTCTAAAGATATATTAAATCTTCCTATCCAAACAATGACTCTTGACCAGCTTCAAAACGACCTATTTTCAAATGCAAATTTTGTCCTTATGTCATTGATTACAGGAAGGCAGACGATCAGTCTGCTTACTAATTGTGTTTCTTTTTACAATGTAATTATAGAGTACAGTTCTGTGTTGGGTGAAATTTGAAAACATTGCTCACAGAAATTCTCTAAACAAGGCTGTGGGGGAAATGTGATGTTGCATATATTCTTTCCTCTGCCTTTACCACAGCTTTAGATTTGCCAGCCCAAGGAAAGTTTCCTGCATTATTAGTACAGATAGCTAGAGGTTGTGGTTTGATTTGCTTTCTAATCCAGTTTTTAATTAAAAGAAAATCTTTTGAGGAGACATCTTCTGTGTTTGCTTTCATCTGGAGTCTAACATGTTGGAAAAGATCAGGAATCACATATGCTACCAGCTTTTCTTCTTTTATAGGCAATTTCTGTTGTCCTTGTGCACCAAAAAATTCTGTCTCAGGCAAAATAACGTGAAATACTTATTTTTAAGTCAACTTGTCGATGTCTATTTATTTACATAAATATGGGTTTCCTCAGTTTCATATCTGAGCACCTCCATCTGTTTCAAGATGACAATGTTCCTATTTTTCCACTCTCAAACATATCTGTTCTAATCTAAAAATCTAGTAACTTCCATTCCCACAATTCCCTTCTTATTTTTTTGGTGTCAGAAATACAGATACAACATAGAGATATTTGGCCAGACAAATAAATTTGTTCTTTTCGTGGTTGTTTGGTTGTTTGGTTTGGTTTTTATAATGGATTACCTTACTTCTATTAAAGAGCTACTGAATTAAGTAAGGTACTACATCAGGTGGATAGACACCCACCTTTTGCCTAGCAGTCTATGCTCCACATTCCCCATTTAGCTGGGAGAGTCTCCTCTAGTTGTGGCCTGTTATTATTGTTCAATATTTACACCCTTCCAATGTGATGCATCAGGGTGTCAAAGCTAGAAAAGAAGTAGAATCTCAAGTAGCCAGCAGCTTTCATGTCGCGCACTGAAAGCATGGATAGCAATCATACAGGTCTGTTTCCTTACTGAGGAAACACTGAAGATAAGGTTATGTATGTTAAGGGGAGAAGCCCTCATAGCTGGCGCTGCTGAAGTCTAGCTGAATGCGAACAAAACTACTTTAGAGTTAAAGCTGCTGGCAACAGCATTGTACTCACTCACTCTAGAGAGACTTCATGCAGGTGAATACATGAAGCAGGCCTGCAGTAGCAGTGAAAGCACAAGGGAAATGGGTATAGTGAGCAGTAACCCTAATGTGTCAGGTCTACTAAATACTATTATATGCATATGCATTTCTGCTTTTCCTATTGTCCATGGTTTTTTGACCTGAAGTCAGCTGAAAAACACCAGCTAGCAATTTTGGCTTTTCCAATGGAGGAGAGAATGCTCCTCAGATACAGTACAAATATGACAAGCTCCACAGATAATATGAATAAAAGATGTACTGGTTGCTGTTCTGGGGTAAAAGAATCTTTAAAGTAGTTTTTTTTTTCTGTGAGGGAAACAGCTTTTCCTGAGCAGTAAAATGTTCAAAAGAATCCTGTCTTTTTTGATTACTTACAGCATTTTGAAGGCACTGTTCCTACCCTTGTTAATCTATGTGATTGACAAGGTCTGCATTTGACTGCATTTTTACTTCATTAGACAGCTCTAGTTTTCATTTTAAATAGTGCAACAAATCCACTGCCACGTAAGTATTTCAATGTTGTCACTAGACCTGTGCTGCAGCAATTTAAAACTTCAGAAAAACAAGTGGGATTGAATCCCATTCTCCTGTTGTAAAAAGCTCGAGATTTAAAAACTCTCATAAAAGTTAACCCTAGAAGGACACTCTTATAAGTTATTCTGGCAAAGACAGCAGAACAGTAGATCAGTAACTACTTAGATTGTTATAATTTAAAGGGAGTCTGGAGAATTAATAAAATAGGAGTGTCATCATTTTAGTTCCCATTTCAGTGCTCTAACATGTGTCTAATCCCTGATGGGTTTACCCGTTACTTCAGGAAATTAACATCGTAATGGCAGTATTGCTGTTGCAGTCATTCTAATGATTGACATTAGGAAATTAACCATGTAGATTGGTCAAGCAGTACTTTTGTACACTTTGTACACTCTGAAAAGCTAGACCTAAACTGCTGTAAAAAAGAAAAAACAGATTTGTGCTTGATACTTAGGTGGTGATTGGTTCATTTCTTGGATGCATTTTGGAGAGAGACCCTTGGGATCATCAAGTCCAACCATCAGCCCTACTCTACAAGTTCTCCCCTACACCAGATCCCTCAACACCACATCTAATCTGCTCTTAAACACAGTCAGGGAGGGTGACTCCACCACCTCCCTGGGCAGCTGATTCCACTGACTGACCACTCTCTCCGTGAAAAATTTTTTCCTAATGTCTAGCCTAAACCTACCCTGCTGCAGCTTGCAGCCATTCCCTCTTGTCCTGTCGCTCATTGCCCGTGAGAAGAGACCAGCACCAACCTCTCTGCAGTGCCCTTTCAAGCAGTTGTAGAGAGGGATGAGGTCTCCCCTCAGCCTCCTCTTCCTCAGACTAAACAACCCCAACTCCCTCAATCAATCCTCATAAGCCTTGTTCTCCAGGCCTCTCACCAGCTTTGTTGCCCTCCTCTGCACTCGCTCCAGCACCTCGATATCTCTCTTGTGCTGAGGTGCCCAGAACTGGACACAATACTCAAAGTGTGGCCTCACCAGTGCTGAGTACAGGGGGACAATCACCTCCCTACTTCTGCTGGTCACACTATTCTTTACGCAAGCCAGGATGCCATTGGCCTTCTAGAATGAAAATAACTGCATAGTTCACCACATGTGGTAGGGTAGGGTGAATTATTCTTGACATTAGCTGGGTAAGGAGTTATCCAACTAGCATAGATCAGGTACATAACTCAGACTGCTCAGTTCAGGTGCTTGCATTTGGTAGTTTAAACATGTATTCACCCCCGCCTCCTTCCACAAACACGAAAGTCATGCCCAGCACTACAGCCGTGTCATTAATTCTGCTGCTCCTTTAGCCTCTCTGTTGAGTCTGTCTTGGTTTCCAGAACAGGCTGCAAAACGTGCCCCTCAGTATTTTGCATCCACCTGCTGAAAATTCCTTCTCATGCCATATTTCAAAACCTCTTCCCCTTTCAAAATGGCAAATAATTTTTCAACCTCTGCAAACTTCCATCTAAACTAGGGGACTTTAGCCCTGTTGCAAATTCTAGTTGCTCTGCATTAATCAAAATTTTAGTCATATTTTGTTGCAGATCTCTAGTCAAAAACTGCCTCTTCATTATCCATATAAGTTATGAGGCTAGTTCTTCAATCTGGTTTTAGTCACAGAACATCTTCTGTTTCCACCATCTTTTGATAACCTTGCCACTTAAACACATCTCTGGGGATTATGTTTGTGTTTCTGTCACCCATAGTCTGATGTTTTCCTTAAAAGAAAAGCTAGCAGGACATTTTATCTCTAAACAAGCTTTAGCATCCCCTGACATGCTACCTTCAGTTGCCTGAGGCTTGCTTACACTGTCTCCTGCTGGCCTGAAGCCTCAGCGCTGATGGGATATTTAATTGCACTTTTCTTCTGCTTTCATATTTATTTTATCAGTCAGTTCTGTTCCTTCCTTTGAGTTCTCAGATATCTCTTATATGCAGGAAGCCTGCAAAAGGAGTAGTACACCATTGTGTAGTGCTTCTCTGATGTGCCAGATACTGCTCAAAGTGTAATCACCTAAACTGGGGTCACAGCCACGTGTTGTTTCTCAGCAGACACAGGCAAGCTCTGCTAGCATCCTGAGCAGATGCAATCTTGTCCTGTTCAAGCTGCAGCTCACTGACACTGCTAGCAGAACACTGAGCGTGCCTTAAGAGATGAGGCTCAGCATTAAGGTAACACAAGCATGCAGCTTTCTGCTGGCCCAGAGTACCAGCAAAGCGAACTCTGCACAGAATAAAAAGCAGTATAGGCACAACTGTGAACCTGGAGTAAATTCAGAGGTGGAATAACGCTTAAAACTGCTCTTGCAGTGTGTGACTAGCCATGCTGAACCCCTCCTCTTGCCTTCCCAAACCCTTCTGCATCTCCAAGCAGCAGCTTTCTTCACTACCCTTTTCAGTCCATGCAGTGCAGATTGCTTTCATGACAGCACTTGCTCACCCCTAATTCAATATACTCTATTTATTCTTTGGACAACAAGCGACTGTGGCAAGGCTATATTTCCTAATTCTTTACAGAATGGGGATTTTAATGACGGGGAACAAAATTGACCCCTAAAGAGCTGTTAGCCATAATATCCTTTTGGAAGTGGTTATTTGTCATTCACAGTAACAGGTCTACACAATTAGCATGTGATCATCGTGTATTTAAAAATAAAGATGAGGGGGAGGGGACACCCTTACCCTGCTGGAAATTGGTCCTACTTTGTAGATTTTATTGTTTTCTTGATTGCAGAGAGGTTACAGACGGCAGCAAAGCTCTCAGTGAATAACCCTTATTATGTATTACATGCTGCAGGATTTATGCTGAACATGGCACCTTATGATCTGTATTTCCACCATCCTTTCCTAATGCTTTTGTGACATAGCTCCACTTGTCCTCTCTTTAACCTTTTTATTCAAAGCATATTTACAAATATGCATATTTTACACATTCATATGGCATTCTGTCCTGTCGCCTGCTGACCACCTTCAAACAATTCTGGAAGCCCCACAGGTTTTCGTACACTTCTTCTTTTAGCTTTTCTTTCAGAATGGACCAAGGACCAAGATGAAAAAAAAATATCACAGCATTGCTCTTCATAAATTTCACTCACACAAAAGCAGAGGAAAAAAGGAAATGGAGTAAATCAATTGCCATTACAGGTTAAATAAAATATTCTCTGTTAGTCATCCCATAAATGTAGTGGGAGGAAGGGCTAATGCCTATTAAAACAGAATGCTTCTTGCAGACAGGTTCATTCAGCAGTACTGATGAACTAAAGGAGATACAGTAATGTGGGAACAATTCCTTCAGCTCCAGATGTTTACACATGCTGTGCAACAGGAATGCACTTTGGGGAAAGCCAACGAAAGCAGAATGAATGTGACTTTTATGTTGAAGACAATGTGTTTGCTTAAAGAAGACTTTTTTTTTTTCACAAGTTAACTTTAAATGTTTCTAAGCTTTCCAAATCATCTAACTGTTTTGTATCTTTCTGGATCTTTTTGTAAGACACTTGGAATTAGATTGATGGAAAGTGCTACAGACAAGCCAGGTATTCCTATTAGCAGTAGTTTTGCAGCACTGAGCTGATGATCTCTTTTTTTTTTTCCCTGAATGTCTCCCAGAGAACACTACACTATTATCATCTTGATACATTCGCAGTTTTGTGTCCGGAATTGCCATGGGTAGATAACCAAGTACGCTAAAATATATATGCAAGCGTCTCTGCAAAATCCACTTTCTTTTAAGCCTATTTCTACCTTAATGGGATTCATTGCTTCCCTAAGCAGCCCTTGTAATTTTCAGCAAGGTCCTTTAACTCATTTAATGTGCAACATTTGTTCATGCCTAATTTGTCTGAGCCAGGCCATGTTTGTGTTTTCCTTGAGTTGCAGAAAGGTTGATTGTGAGGGTGGAACTGCCTGCCTCCAGTGAATATATTTCTTTTCAAATTACAGTAATTACCACAGGTTTCATTTGGTTGGTGCTCTCCTCTGTGCCCCTCCTTGACAAGGTTAACAAGCAGAAGGTAACTGAACATCTAAAGATAAGTGCCTAATCACATGGGCAATCGTTGACAGTACCATTTCTCTGGTGATGGTGACAACGTTCCATGTTGGATTATTCTGCAAAGGCACGTAGGAATTAAGTTTGCAGCTGTAAGGATAACAATAATAGATGTCAATAGATCTCCATTAGGCCCAGCTTGTATCCCTAAGAATCTGCTGCCTCTGCTAAACAAAGAAAATAGAGAAAACTAGAATTTTTTTTCTCCATAATCCCTGCTGTTGCTTTTTAACAACAACAACAACAACAACAAAAACAAAAAGGTAATACAATCTATTAAACTATTTGTATTGACTTATAATACCAAAATAAAATCTTTCTTTCAGTCTCTCCAAATATGCATCTCTGTACATATATATATATCTGCATGTGTGTATTTAAAATATATGTCAGCAGGAATATATATATATAATTATGTCTACCTATATATGTACCTGGTATCTCTCTCTCCCTGTATATGTATATGTATATGTATATGTATATGTATATGTATATGTATATGTATATGTATATGTATATGTATATGTATATGTATATGTATATGTATATGTATATGTATATGCATATGTATGTAGAAAAGGGAAAGATAGGACTCTGATTTTGCCTTAAGAAACACAGGAACTGTATTATAAACCTGATATGCCCCAAAATATTCTAAAATTAGTTCACTTGTAAAGTACGTACAACCATGAGTGGCCATCTCAAGCTGCATTTGGTGACCTCAACTATTAAATGTAAAATTATGAAGGAAAATCTACCTTTCACTTATATTCTCTTAGTGACAACTGCATAATGAGGGAACAGATATTTCATCTTTAGCATAATTTCTCTTTGAAGTTCTTCCCTTTTAAAATTTATCTTACAAGACCTTCTATCACAAGGACATTCAGTGCTTAATAAACTGGAAGACAATAACAAAACCATGTTTTCTAAGGAGACAAGATTTATTTTAAAGATTTTATAAACATAAGTATCTCAGAAGCTTCTCATCATTAACTAAATGTCTGAAACTAACCAGTTCTGACTAATTCCCGTCATCATTTTTAATGGTTGCATTTACCCTGTTTTTCCAGTAATTAGGTCACCTTTTTGTAACAACCATAATAAGTCAAGTCAGATTTTTAGAAATTATACATATTCAGATGTGTATAGTTCCTACAAGAGTGTGTCTGAATGTTTCTCATACATGAGAGATATGGTAGAAGTTCTCAGGCGTGTGAGTGACGTATTTATGATTCTTCTATTAGGAAGTTTAAAATCTCAGCAGTTTATCAACAGCTTAGAAACTGGTTTCAAATCTAATTTCATTTGCTTGTGTTTCACAGAAAGTTAACTCCAGTGATTTCCAGAAAGTGGCATTTGAGTCATCTTAGTGGGAAAGACATAGGAAATTCCTTGGTTTAAACATATATTTACTTTCAGAGCATTTTAAGAATGCAATTGGATTGTGCAATATCCTTTCAGATATTCTAGGAAATTATTGTTATCTGGGAATTTTCATTAGAGGTCACAAAAAAGAAATCACACATACAAGGGACTTGCATTCTTCACATCTTAGAATAAGTAAGGGAATTGACCTCCTTTTCTGTGAGGAACGATTAGAAAAATTTGGTTTCTTTCAGTCTAGCTCACTGTTTATATAGACACATTCAGACTCATTAGTACTAGGGAGGAAGGACTATGCACATGCACGTGTAATCCATGATCTGAAGATGTAGAGAAGAATTTGAGTCACAAGTCACCACCTAGCATACCAACCTATAAAGCAGAGCAAAGAAAGAGGGAAGAATAGAGCAGCAGACCTATTTTGTGTCTTTTCAGGATGCAAACCACAGTGCTTCCCCATGCTTGTCAATTCCACATCTTCTTATTGGAATCTGTGCCTGCCAGTCTTGAACTTACATGAAGAAATAGTTGCCTGGCTCCAGGGGCTGCTTAGAAGCTCAGATGCTTCTCCTCGAGCTGGCTTAGTGTAGGGATTATATAGGGCAATATTAAGGGGAAAAAAGCAGATACAATGTTTATCACAGAATTAGACAAAATCAGAAAAAGTGTTGGTTTGAGAACAAACTGAAACAATGGACTATGATTTAATAAGGAAGGAATCTTCTTGCTCAGACCCAAAACACTCCGACTTCAGTGTGAATTTTTTAACCATTTAAAAATTGTTAAAAACATGGCAGACCTGAACCAACCCTCTCCTGCCTCAAGAAGTAAGGAGTAAGAAAGAATAATAAAATTCAGACTTTTAAAATATTTAGATAAGAGAACCTTAATTTGTTTATGAAGAGGTCCTAGGTAGCACCACTGCTGAGTCTTTATATGATGGATGAGAAGCAGACTCGACCTGACAGGTTGATGTGCACAGTGCAGACCTCTGTAGCAAAGCCCCCTCCCGTACTGCTCTGTCCTGACATGCACAGGCTGTTGAGTCCAAACTCACCAGTGGGAACATCTGGTGCCCTTTGCAACACTGAAAGCAATGACTGTAAGGTGTGATGTAAGGATTTCATGAAGTGCCCCAAGAAACGAGCAGCTAACAGGTTGCTGCTTGAGCAATGTGTAACTTCACTGAGGATGAACACTGCTCAGTAGCAGGCAATGCTAATTAACTCACTTGGGAGGGACGAATATTCAAACCATTTGCCTGCAACATTTAAAGTAAGCTCCAGTGTTAGGACCAAAAGTAAAGGCCAAAGCTCCTTTTCATAGGCTGTGAAATGAGGTCAACGCAAGCAGGAAGGCAATTCAGAGAAACTGAAGATGCCTAATTTATATGCCTGAAGCAGACAGTTGTGAATATCCCCTGTGGTGAGTAACAAGAATGTGTCAATGCTATTCTGCAGTAAAAGGATTGTTAACTGCGGAGCTGCAATGTAAAGAAAAAATAACTTCATAAAAATGCTCCCTACTGAAAAATGGAAAATTACTTTTTTCTATCAACAGGTAAATAGTACTTTCTTGATAACGCAGCGCATACACTGGAAGAAACTCACATAGTGTACGATTTGCTCAAGCTTATAAACTTAAAAGCAAAACTTCTCCTCTCCCTTTTAAAAAAAAAAAAAAAAAAAGCTTAAAAAGATCCCACCCCAAACCCCTCACAAAAATGAAACCTCTCTGAATTTTGAAAAATTGACAAAATTAGAGTAAAGCCATAAATTGTGGAGCACGTGCTGTAAAAAAGATTTTTCAATAACAACTTCTGTACTGAGAAACAGGAGAGTGTACTCTTGTGGGAAGTGAGAATATTTTATTGTAAATCACAATATTATCTTTAAAGTCATTACTTCAGAACACAGAGGGTAGGGAGGCAGCACTCCAAATGAGATGTTGTGGTGACTGTAGATCTCTAAGACCCATTCTCTTGGAGTCAGACTCCCATTTTCCAGTGAGCATTTGTACTGCCAAAACTGCATCTACTATTTTATCAATGTGTATTTTCTCCTCCATCTTTTGGCTGAAGATAGTCCTCTTCAGATAATACAGTATTACTGACACATAGAAGGCTTTTCAGGTCAAGGGGCTGCTGCTGATTTACATGTAGATTACTATTCAGAGCTACACATGCTGCCAAGCTCATTTCACTGCAGATGAAGACAGAATATTTCTCTAACTTTTATCACAAACTTAAATGGGGATTCATATAGGTCTGATATTATGTTCTACTTACAAACCCCAGCTAGAGCTTTGCACAAGGTCCCATGGCATCCCAAAGAAATAGTCCTGAATTCATAGGCTACAAATGTTGAGAGCAACTGATGGTTTTTGCTCTGCTTCGAGGCCAGCTGAATTGGGTCCCATGGAAGATTCAGCTGGTTGAAATACAGAGAAAGCAAGAGTGTTTCCTGGAACCACTAAATAATGGATTACTTCTCTCTGTGCTACTGTGTGATTCTCTTTAATGAGTATTTTACTGACAGTATTAGGGAAACCTTGATGGCATTTTCACTTCATTTCAGCCTAAACTCCACTTGAGTTTCATTTTATCCAGAATTGGCTGACCATACACTTTCAGCATGCAGTGACCTACTTTTCAGTGTGCCACAAAATCTGAGGTTTTCTGGAGTATCTCTCCTGTGCCTTCAAAAATAATCAGCTGTTTCATTCCCACTACTTCCATATAGTTTTATTCCTACCTTCACAATTTTATCCCTGGAGAAGAAAAGCAGTAAATAAAGCAGAGTTTCCTATGAAAAAGACACTACCCACATGTTATTTAACTGATAACTGAATATTCAAGTCAATAGATCTCCGATCTATTAACTGATAATTGAACATTCAAATGAATAGATCTCCCTGTCCTCCTCTGCTTCTCCCTTCCTCCACCTCTGTCTTGTCTACTATCTCTGCACAGAATTAAAGATCTAGTTAATTTTATTTCAATCCTCTCTGTACTTGTACCTAAGATGCAGAGGTGTATAATACCCCTTAATGGCCCCCCAGAGCACGCCATATGGCTTGACCCCCTCATGCTACCCATCCCCAAATGCAGTAATGCATCCCTTCAAGTGTTTATTTTGTAAGATGCCAACTGTGAGTGCCACACACTAGCCACGCTCTACATCTGGAGGGATTTCAACACAACAGAGCAGGAAGACAATATCTTCTGATGGGGTCTGAAGTGAAGGAATTTTATGCACTGAAACATTTACATGGACATAGAGGCATTGCAGCAGCAGATTCAGCCAAGCCCAAGTGACCCATTAAGTATAAAAGGGTAAAAGGGGTTTTGCCTGAAAAGTTCAGGGTCTCAGTGGGGGAACTGTTGAGCAATTGCATGCAGCAGGTGGCCTCTCCTGTCTTCAGTGAGCATCCTAAAAATGCTAGGGGGAAAGAAGCCCTTTTAAACAGCTGAAGTATGATAATGGTCACGTGTATGGAGGAAATCTATGTACATATGCTACTGGCTGGCTGTATTACCTGCAGAAACAGGCACCACTAGAGACACAATGCAGAAGTAGAATGCAGTTATCTTTCCTAAAAAATATCCTTTCCTTTCTAAGTCTGCACACCTATCTGATCTATTAGATAGCCAGTAGGTAAAGAAAAGCTTTATAGACTGTGGAAGTCTCTCTCTCTCTCTCTTTCTGGGTATGCATGTGTTCTGGAAGTGCAGAACTAGCTCCATCGAATAACTTTCTATTAATCATGAATAATTCTTAAAACAATGGGAAAAAATCCACTTAAAAGTAAATCCACTTAAATCGATAAACAGTAGATTTTAAGAATGCAGAGTTACTGCTGGTATTAACACAAATACCATCTGAATTCTCAAGATCCTTTTCCACTTATATAGGCATAGTGCTATAACTGTGGTAAAATTAAATGCTGTTCAGTAAATATGTATAGCACATACTGGTGGAATGGAAATTATAAGCACGGGCAGATGCAGAAAAACACATATATGTGTACCAGTACATAAAATACTCAGACTAAAACAAGACTTTCGAGAAATGCATTGCACCTTCACTAAGCAATTTTGCTGTCCTAAAGAAAACACAAGTGCAAGTGGCAATCTGAAAAATGTAAATTGATCATCTGCAAACCTGGTTCCAGAAGCTCTGGTGTCATAGCATGATAGACCAGAAAGGGAGAGCAGAGGATCTCAGCAGCTTCTATCCTCCCAGAGCCACCTTCCCCTGAGGTGTTAGTAGCACTGAGCTCCCTGGTCTCAGACCAATAAAGACAGATATTTTATTTTATTTTATTTTATTTTATTTTATTTTATTTTATTTTATTTTATTTTATTTTATTTTATTTTATTTTATTTTATTTTATTTTATTTTAAGGTTTTTTTTGTGGTACCAGTTAGTAGTAGACACAGAAGCTGTTAGGTACATTATTCATAAATTTGGGGGAAATAGATAGGGGAATGGTGACTCACATACACTTATGTTTAGGCATAAACTAACTCATCTGAAAGAGTCCCAATACTGGTCTGATTCAGTGTATTCAGTGTTATATCTCTTCCCATACTGGGAAAAACAGTTTAACTTCAGTATAAGTAGTCTCCCCAACAACCGAAGGAACTGATATTACTATGGCCCCTCTGTCTGAGCACAGTGGATTTTAAATGAGGAATACATGATCCTAACACAGAGCCTATGGCTCCCACTTGCCTTCCTTCCCCTCTTGCAGTGACATGAGGTGGTTTCAGGGATGCAAAACAAGTTCTTGTCACTGTTCTACACTGACTCTAGTATTTCCCCAGTGTAAACCTGAAAAGTTTAGATTGTTTGAGGGAACAAGCCAACAGTGCTTTCAATTCTGATGCTACACAAATAGCTCCTTCTGGTCTTGAAGTGGGAAGCCAGTGTGTGTTTGTTTATCTTCAGGGGTCTGTACTAGATAAATTGTGGCTTATGCTTCATTACTGTTTGCTGTCCTTTCTGTTGTTGTTTACCCACACATTTAAAAGGAACCTGACAAATAAAAAGTTGGATTTGTAAATGGATTAACGCTGTGGCCCACAAAGATAACCAAAGAAATCAATGACAGTTGGACCTCCCCCTGAGAGGTATATCAGAAGCTTAATAAGGGCTGCTTTGCAAGATTTATTTGTGCCTCATCTACAATAACTACATTCTGCTGTTTTTTCCTTCGTGCGCTGATACGAGGTGTAACATTTCACACATATAGAAGTTTTGATTTTCACAATGAAATCACAAGAAAAAAATGACCAAGGCACTTATATTCCTTGTATTTGGAGACTAAGTGAATTTCTGGATATTATAAACAAGTAACCTGAGAATTGTACAATGTGTCCTTGGGTTTTGAAGGCAATACCAAATGGCAGACTGTGAAAGTGTCATTATAACTTTGAGGAAGAGTTTTCATTTTGTTACTTTCTTATAATACATGACAATGGAAAATGAAATCTGATAGGAAGACTATTTCAGGACTCTCATAAGCAGCAGCAATGATTGCCTGAAATCAGTTTTAATGAGGTCAAATGTACTATCTTTGTTGAACATTTTTCCTTATTTGGTAGCATTTCACCTAAGAGTTTCTGTTTTGTGAAACCATTAAAAAAAACCCACATTAGTGTTGAAAACAACTTTTATAAAAAGTAATGGACTAAAAAAATACTTTGTAATATTAATTTATAATAAATAGGACAACATTTGAAAGGCTCCCTCAGATATTTAGACAACCACATCCATAACCCTCCCTTCCCTTTGCTCTGGAGCAGAAGTAGAGGTCAGGTGAACACCAGCACCACTGCTAGCCCAAACTGTCTAGTAAATAACAAGTGTTATGTGGTCAGGTAGTTGCAGGCACTGCCATTGCATGGCCTAGGGCATTTATCACACTATGTGGAGCAAAGGAGGAGTTAAAACTTTGGTCACTGAGCCAGTTCTTCCCTGTTCCATTGCACCTTTTAATTGTTTTCCACGGTCAGCAGAAACATATGTATAGATTCTCCACATGTGTTTCTGTGTGGATGTTTTAGAATGAAAAAATCTGATTTAAAGTTCTTTGAAGATGAAGGTTTACATGTAGATCTGGTTGCCCGTGCAAAATTGAAATTTGATCATGGTTCAAGGCCATAGGTGCAACTCCAGCAGAAGCTACAGGCTGTCACAGTGTTTAATTATTTACCTCTAGAGCTTAAAATGATGATTCTTACCTTATTTAACAAAAATACAGTAGCAGGTATATACTTAAATCATCAGGTTTTCAGGAAGAAAATTAATTCAAAGCACTGTTCAATGGCTACAATTGAACTGTATATCCCAGAGGGGGGATATGGAGAGAATTAATCAAATTGAACCTCTGGACAAAGAATTTCTTATTTAGCCTTTGTTCTTTATTTAATTATTGGTGATATTAGTATGAATTAGCATCTAATGTTTGGGCTACACTAGCAATTGTAGTCAAATACTGTAGTTTGTCCAATGGTCAGAATCCAACAATGTATACACATAATAAAAAATTAGGCTGTACCTTGAAAATGTATAATAGTGTCATTTCAATTAAAAAAAAAATCATGACATGTCGTGAAATTTTCTTTTTTCCTTTCCTGTCCTTTCTGCTTGTAGAGGAAAAAACACATTTGAATGTTATCTTTCTATAAATTGATTAAAATTATAAACTGATAAATTCCCTAACCTCCTGCTAGTGAAATTTTGTTCAGAAGCTAACTGTAGGAGTAAGTAGAAGCTGTTCCTTCTACATCATCAGTTACAGAGCTGCGAGATCAGGCCAGAAAGGAAAAGAAGTGCATCCTTTGAGAAATAATCCTCCTCTACATAGCATTCTTTTTTTCATTCATCATGAGTGGCTCACAAAGGTAGGAATGTCTTTGTCTTTCCCATTTTAACACCTTTCAGTGCATTGATGCATAACTTCAGCATTTGACAATGTCTCTAGAAAGAAAAAAAATCTTGTTTATGCTCTTTCATACTGTCTTACTATACAAACTTAATTTCTACCACTTTACTTAGATGTTTAGAATCATAGAATCGTTTAGGTTGGAAGAGACCCTTGGGATCATCAAGTCCAACCATCAGCCCTACTCTACAAGTTCTCCCCTACACCAGATCCCTCAACACCACATCCAGTCTACTCTGAAACACAGTCAGGGATGGGGACTCCATCACCTCCCTGGGCAGCTGATTCCACTGACTGACCACTCTTGCTGTGAAAAACTTTTTCCTAATGTCCAGCCTAAGCCTACCCTGCTGCAGCTTGCAGCAGGGTAGGGTTAGGCTGGACATTGTTCTGTCGCTAATTGCCCCTGAGAAGAGACCAGCACCAGCCTCTCTACAATGCCCTTTCAAGCAGTTGTAGAGAGGGATGAGGTCTCCCCTCAGCCTCCTCTTCCTCAAACTAAACAATCCCAACTCCCTCAATCGATCCTTAAGCCTTATCCTCCAGGCCTTTCCCCAGCTTCGTTGCCCTCCTCTGTACTCGCTCCAGCACCTCGATATCTCTCTTGTGCTGAGGTGCCCAGAACTGGACACAAGACTCAAGGTGTGGCCTCACCAGTACTGAGTACAGGGGGACAATCACCTCCCTGCTTCTGCTGGTAACACTATTCTTTATGCAAGCCAGGATGCCATTGGTCTCCTTGGCCACCTGGGCACACTGCTGGCTCATGTTCAGCCACCCGTCCACCAGCACCCCCAGGTCCTTTTCTGCCAGGCAGCTCCAGCCACACTGCCCCAAGCCTGTAGCCATCCATGGGGTTGGTGTGGCCCAAGTGCAGGACCTGGCACTTGGCGTCATTGAAGGCCATGCCATTTACATTGGCCCATCTATCCAGTCTATCCAAGTCCCTCTGTAGAGCATCCCAGTCCTCAAGCAGATCAACACTCCCACCCAACTTGGTGTCATCTGCGACACTAAGTTTTATCAGCTCCCTTTTCTATATAACTGAAGTAATGTCTGTTTTTCATGAACAATAAAATATTTAAGGTCTATGTACAGAAATATTTCTATTATTAAATTACTGAATATTATGAAATTATTCTCTCTCCCCTCTATGGGCATGGGTGTGACAGTTGTACAAAAGATATAAAAAATCTGAAGGCAGGCAGCTTCTGAATTTGATCCTATCGATTTTATTGTCAGTCATTAATAAATAGGATACTGCAGTAATTTTCACTAATCTGTATTCAGGATAGCAGTTTAGACAGTACAGAATTGTATCTGTTATCTCATTTTTGTGAATATTGTGCCAGAGGCTCTAGATCCAAATTTCTAAATTTGGCAGCTATCTTTATAAATGTAACAAATTACTAGTCAATGCCATTTTTCAGGGCATCCATTGCATGTCTTTTTTTAACCCCAAAATTCCTCATATGACAGCTTTGTTTTATATGGTTTGTTGGTTTTTTTAAATAATGCATGGAGAAATAAATGTGCACATATTGAAATGAGAGCAGGATTGAACAATGGCTGGTTTCAATATCTAACTCACAGTTTACTTGTACATCTACAAATTTGAGGTATTCTTCCTCACTGCAATGAATGACCTTGACAAAAGTACTCTCTCTTATAGCTCACTGCTCTTTAAGATGAGTATTTTTTAAATTTCCATTGGAAATTTTGTCTTGGGAATTGTCCCTATATTTATAACTATATCTTGATTCTGGTTGTCTTGCTGAATAATCACATTATACTAATGAAACAGTCACCTCAATGTAATAATGTGGTATAGACCATCATACTACTTCTCCCAGATGTTAGTATATTGTTTGATAACACTGGCTGGGGAATCATCAGTAAACTATTTGTTACTTTGAGTGGGTGGGCTAGTATTCATGGTGTTGTATTTCACTGTAATGAACCTTAACCCTCAAGGTCCCATGCTGCATCTGTCACTTTTTTAATATACACTGTACATAAACATTGAACTAAAGTATGCAGAGCTGTAAAGTCTGGTTACCCTGCCCTGCTGTCCATTCTACAGCACTTACTTTGCCAACATGCTTGCAGAAGTTTGCCAGCTGAACTGCTAGATGAGGTTGTAACCACTCAATTTGGCTCTCAATGACACTCTTCTACATACTTTCTACCTCTATAGCTTTGGTGTGGTTTTACCCCTAGTCCCTGACTGATATCTTGTTGGCCTCACTGGCAATAAGAATAGTACTGTACTCAGCATAAAGCTTCACTGCTGCAGGGTACTCCAGCACACAGGGTACTCTGCACACAGGCTGAAAGAAAAAAGCTCTGGTAGTGGCTAAAAAGGGGAAGTTATATTTCTATTTCTAGGACTTTTTCTGGCCATGCCATGCCACTGATCCTTATTCCAACAGTTGACCCTTCTATGCCTTTGATGTTGCCCTTTCATTTCTCCATATGCTTGCATTTTCTTTTCTCTTCAAAAACAATATTTCCAAGTTGTGGTCATTATTCATAGCTGGGAACCTGACCATTCAGTTCATGCCATAGAAAAATATCACTGTGCCGAAATACCTGATAGAAACAGTCTGATTTATTGTTCATCTCAAATACACCAGGCATATTCTGTCCATCACAGCTTCTTTCTTTGTCTTTCTCTTGTTGCTTGCTTCCAATCAAGCATGGAATTGATTTCTTTTCAGATCTTACTTCTTGCATACAAAACCGTATCTGACCTATTCCATGAGCTTGTTGTTTTCACTGTCTCTATATAAAGCTCTGCATGTCAGCTTGAGATTGAATTGTATTGGTTTGATAAGCTTTGCTATATCTATCGTATGATTTCAAAGTGACATACTGCTATGCCTCAGATTATTCTGCAAGGAGATGTGTGTGATGTTTGGATCTTTTGATCCTTCTCTGAAAAAAAAGGGAAGTGGTAAGATATATTACTGAAGGTTCTTCTGCTTGCTTAATATCATTCAGTTTAATTTGCTTTTAAAACAGCATCCAGGATTTTGCAGAGCAGGTATGAAAAACTAGCATCATGTCAAGGAGCAATGATATTTCAAAAACTGCTTAGAAGTTCACCAAGAATTTTGTTGCAATTGCCATTGCTCACCTGTACAAAACGTCAGATTCACCCTGGGTGTCAACAGAGGGGGAAAGCAAAGGCTCCTTACACAGTTCTCAGAGATTAAGTAAATGGGAGGTAGAAAATGAGCAAAGATGATCGGATACAATAGCCTCGATCTTTCGTCTTCTTTTTCTCTTCAAGGTGCCTGGAACAGAACCAGCTGCTTCACAAAAATGGAGAGCAATGATGAGAAAGAGAGTATGAGGTACATTCTGATATTTTTTGTCCACCTCCTAGGGTACAGGAACTGGACTTCATCCCTTCATCCCTTTGATCATCTTATAGAAGAAAAAGAATACAGAGAAGGTTGCTTAAAGAAAACTGCTAATCCCCGTTCAGGAGGTATGACATTCTAAGTCAGACCTGATTGTACAAATTGTGTTATGAATATTGATGTAACCCCAGACCACAGAGAACAGAAGTATGTAAAGCATCTGGGGGGATTGTTGCGATGCAGGAAAAATATGCAAAACTTTAATTTATTCTATGAGTGTCTCTTTCAGAAGGTTACATATGTAGCCTTTCAGCAAGATTTTCAACTTTCAGTTGCAGCTCTGTCATTTAGCACTAGTTAAGAGTTAAAACGTGTTACTTACCAAAAAAAACCCCAATTTTGTGAAATAACTTCATAAATGTATAGTGATATACTAACAGTATATTTATAGCCACTTGAATTCAGCTCAAAACAAATCAATGATTTTTAAAGAGGAAGAAACTTCCTCAAGTGGAGAAAAAAAAAAAGGAGAGAAATGTACCTTTTTTCTATCTATGACAATTAAAAGAAGAGAGTTATGAATATCAGGGAATTCTGGGCACTTAGTAGAAAAGGTAACTAATTAGTTAAAAGGACTCTAAGTAAAGATGAATTGCCAGGATGATCTCTGTGCACCACTCAAGTATATTCACAGTATGGTGTCATATCTGCCACTCTCATTATCTTTGTTTTTCATGATCCTCCATTATATTTGAGGATTTAGATGGAAGCTTCAGCTGTCAGTCATGAGGCAGAGGTTAATAGATACTGAAATGTTAGAAAATATGGGAATTCTATGTTAAAAAGCTAACTAGTCTTCAGAGAAAGAACAGAAATGGAGCCAAGAAAATGGAATTATGTTTAATCAGCAAAAGAACAAGTAAATTGACATTACTTGGTAAAAAAAACCCAGCCAAACAAAAAAGAAAAAAAACCAAAACAAACAAAACCCCAAACAAAACAAAAAAACCCAAGCAAACTTTTCTAATTCTTAAATTCTTAGATGAAAAGGAGAGCTAAATAGAAAACCTTCCATAGTTTTATCTTAAAAGTCAGTGTTAAAGTCAAAAAGGTGCTATGGAAGAAAATAGAAAAACTAGTCAGGTGGTCATTTTCCAATCAAGGGAAAAATGGTAAGTAAGATAATGCAACTAGAGGAAGCATTAATTATTGCATTATGGATCTACCAATTTTTGAAAGACAAAGCACTGGCAGCTAAATTAAGAACAGGCAAGAACGATGAAAAGTACTGCACATGAACATACCTGTGTTAGCTGGTTTAATATCCCAAATAACACTTGAATACACTCACAAGAAACAGAAAAAAAAAACCCAAAAACTTCTGTTGCACAAAACACAAGAAAGTACGTCTAGGAAAATTGTTTTTAACGATAAGAAAGGTCAAATTAAAGAATAGCAAAATAGGACCTATTCTTATATGTTATATATGGCAAATACATCATAAAAAATGGATTTTTATCCCTGTATAGAGCTGTTGAAAGCAGCTAATGTGTCTCTAGAATGTAGAATATATCAGTGTTAACCATAAAGAGTGCTTAAGCTCAACCTAAATACTAAAAGGCTTTTTTACTACTTATAATCGCTTGAATTCAGACAGAACTATTGGCCAGTGTTTTTTCAAATACCACTGGCATTATTATTTCTCCATTATTTTTTCTCTATTTTCATACTTGGGCAGGCTAATTTTTTTTTCCAGAGGTTTTTTTAAAAGGCAATACCAGAAGTTCTTCAGCACTGGAAATACTCAGTGCCAGACCATGAAATTCATTGAATCATTCAGGTTGGAAGAGACCCTTGGGATCATCGAGTCCAACCATCTGCACTATTCTAAAAGTTTTCCCTTACACCAGATCCCTCAACACCACATCCAGTCTACTCTTAAACACAGTCAGGGAGGGTGACTCCACCACCTCCCTGGGCAGCCCATTCCACTGACTGACCACTCTTTCTGTGAAAAACTTTTTCCTAATGTCCAGCCTAACCCTACCCTGCTGCAGCTTGCAGCCATTCCCTCTTGTTCTGTCGCTAATTGCCCCTGAGAAGAGACCAGCACCAACCTCTCTACAATGCCCTTTCAAGTAGTTGTAAAGAGTGATGGTGTCTCCCCTCAGCCTCCTCTTCTGCAAACTAAACAACCCCAACTCCCTCAATCGATCCTCATAAGACTTATGCTCCAGGCCCTTCACCTGTTTCATAGTCCTCCTCTGCACTCACTCCAGCAGCTCAATATCTTTCTTGTGCTGAGGTGCCCAGAACTGGACACAATACTCAAGGTGTGGCCTCACCAGTGCTGAGCACAGGGGGACAATCACCTCCCTTCTTCTGCTGGTCACACTATTTTTTATGCAAGCCAGGATGTCATTGGCCTTCTTGGCCACCTGGGCACACTGCTGGCACATATTGAGCCACTTGTCAACCAACACCCCCAGGTCCTTTTCTGCCAGGCAGCTCCAGCCACACATCCCCAAGCCTGTAGCCATCCATGGGGTTGTTGTGGCCCAAGTGCAGGACCTGGCACTTGGCCTCGTTGAAGGCCATGCCATTAACATTGGCCCATTGATCCAGTTTATCCAAGTCCTTCTGTAAAGCATGCCTGCCCTCAAGCAGATCAACACTCCCACCTAACTTCATGTCATCTGCAAACTTACTGATGGATTGTGAAAGAAAACAGTGAGGTTTTACAGTAGAACCAGAAGAATAGCTATAATCTTGACAACCGAAGAGAAAGGCATAGAGAGAGAGGATGGACAGTCAGGAAAGGGATGACAATGAAAATTTCTTACCCCAACTTTCCAAAAACAGTGGTACATTACCAGCAAGACATCCTATTGCAGAAATGACCAAGGAGAAGACCTGAGATGGTCTCTTAGTTATAAACTAAGAGCATCTTCCTGTCCTACTCTTCATGTCAAATGTTATTGCCTGCTGATGATCACATGCTCTGTCATCCACTGCTCAGAAGACCTCATTTTTTTCCATGCCATTCTCTGAGCACTGCCTAACCATCCAATGTGAATAGGGTATCCATCGTCTTTCTCACTCCAAGCCACAGCAAACTGCTCCAGAGAATCAACAACTCTCACTCATAGAGAAAAACGATCATAAAAATCACAGGACTTAACATGCAGGAATTTGGTGCAACAATCTTCTTCTCAAACATTTTCCCTAGAAGTCCTGAGAGATTTGAACCTTTTGGGAAATCAGTTAAGATCTCATTTCCTGATCTTCCAGAAACTTAAAGCAGTGAAAGAGCGAAATACATGGGAGAATGTCATGCGATACAAGAGATGTGGGTCATCCAGTCTTTTAGCTTCTATACTATTGTATGGCTCACAGTACTGGAATCTGCTAAGAGGAGATGAACTTCCTGAGTTTTGCTTGAATTGCACAACAGTGCACAGTGATGTTGGAAGGTTGGAGGACTATTAGAATCATAGAATCATTTAGGTTGGAAGAGACCCCTGGGATCATCAAGTCCAACCATCAGCCCTACTCTGAAAAGTTCTCCCCTACACTAGATCCCTCAACACCACATCTAATCTGCTCTTAAACACAGTCAGGGAGGGTGACTCCACCACCTCCCTGGGCAGCTGATTCCACTGACTGACCACTCTCTCCGTGAAAAAATTTTCCTAATGTCTAGCCTAACCCTACCCTGCTGCAGCTTGCAGCCATTCCCTCTCCTTCTATCGCTCATTGCCTGTGAGAAGAGACCAGCACCAACCTCTCTACAATGCCCTTTCAAGCAGTTGTAGAGAGTGATGAGGTCTCCCCTCAGCCTCCTCTTCCTCAAACTAAACAATCCCAACTCCCTCAATCGATCCTCATAAGCCTTGTTCTCCAGGCCTCTCACCAGCTTTGTTGCCCTCCTCTGTACTCGCTCCAGCACCTCAATATCTCTCTTGTGCTGAGGTGCCCAGAACTGGACACCAGACTCAAGGTGCGGTCTCACCAGTGCTGAGTACAGGGGGACAATCACCTCCCTACTTCTGCTGGTCACACTATTCTTTATGCAAGCCAGGATGCCATTGGCCTTCTTGGCCACCTATTATAGCAATAAGTAAGCAATTCAAGAGAGCAGGACAATTGAAAAAAAAAAATAATTGTACTTGTGCCTTTTCCTTATCTTGGATTATAGCTTAGGTAGCTATGAAATCCTATGAATGAAAATCTTTCATGCATATGCACAGTTTAAATACATTTCATTTTTTGGAGGCAGGAAAGGGAGAAAAAAAACATATGGCTGCTGAGAAATGTATGTTTGCTGCTGCTAAAATTATTTACCAAATGCAGAGAAGTACTCCAAAACTTGGATTTCTGACTATATATACTCAGAGAAACCACTGTGCTTCCAGGCTCATGGAAAGATGGAGAAGATGTATGTAATTTTATATTTATTTTTTTTAATAAGGTTTTTAGATGTTAGCTTCCCAAAAAGGAGGATCAAATTATTTTTATTAAAGGTCAACTGTTTTGCTAATTCCTTAAAGAAGATGAGCACGTATGTGCATATCAGGGTAAAGTATGAGAGCTTTTTTCCTATCTGTGATTTCTGTGATTCAACATGTCTGTATTTCATTTTCCTTTTGAAGTGGTTCTTCTCCCTAGCATCTGCATGAATTATGAAGGTGAGTCTACTGTGTTCATTGACCAAGCCTTGCTGAAATTCCACAAGCAGAAAATAAATTAGGTTGTCATAATCTTTTTTTTTTAGTCCCTGCTAGCCGCATGTTTGCAGTTGGAACTGCATTACATGCTATAGATTTCCATTCACTGGCTTATATTTAAAACCGATGAGTCTCTGCAATGCCACTATGAAGTGTGTATGTTCATAGTAAGAATGGTTCTTGTAGCCCAAATAATCTCTTGAATACAGACTAAAAAAGACCTTGTTTATGAGCTACTGGGGTCGGCCACAGTAGCTCAGGTGACCTATTTTCTCTAGATGCATGTGCCTGAGTTACAATGCATTGGCTAGAGAAGCAAATTGGTCTTTAATTTTTTTCTTTTTCTTACTATTTGCAGATAGAGAGGTCTTTAAACTAGATTCTGAAGCATGTAGTAGAAACTCTTGCCTGGGTTATAATCATAACACATGCCTCCAAAGTAAATGTACATTAGCACAACTCAATGTGGTAATTAAGATAGAAAAAGGCAGCACTAAGCTGCATGGCCTATCAGATTCCTTGGGGAGAAAAAAAGGACTGACGTGATTTGAAATGTGTCCAAAGGGTTTAGTTAGCCTCCAATTAGCTGCAAACTTCCTCTATTAAAATGCATAACAAACACTAGCCTGCATGTCCCTGAACCCTTCATTATTTAAGTCCTAATTTCAGATGGTTCTTTTATTATAGCTTATATCCCAAAAGCTAGCACTGACTTTTAATTACACTATACAATCATTGCTCTCAGGTGATAAGTTGGAAGGACAGAAGACTCCAGGGCACATCTGGGTGAACCATGAGAGCTCAGCTCTTAACTAAAAGCAAACAGCAGAACTAAAGCAAACATTCTAGGAACAATCTACGATAAAATGAAGGCCAAATGGTCATCTTGCCTTAACCTTGCATTTCACACTTGCCATGAAATCCAGAGAGGATTTACTCAGGCAGCCAGACAGAAGTACAGGGACTGGGAATGTGAAGTGGAACAGAATGTGAATTTTTCTCGACTCCTTGCGCTGCCTCAACTTCAAAAAAAGACACACACATTTTTTTTTTTCTTGCATAACTGTTATTGATCTCTTATTACAAAGGTCATATTGAAGGTGGTTTGCTGAAGATTTCCATATTGTGCCAATATAATATATCGGGGTGCAGAGGAAGTGCATTAGGCAGGTTTTAGCTTCTGTCTTTGCATTTGTTTTAATGTTGTTTAGTGTCTCCTGGCCATTGTCCATTCTAATTGTGTCTGCGTAAGAAACCTGACTTTGAAGGTGGGATGCAGCAACTGATTAGATTTTGAAATGAAGAGGTGTCCGTATGCCCTTGGGATTGCTGGGTGGTTGTGACTGCTGATTATAAATCAGGAGGACATAAAGCAACCACCAGTGAAAACACCATGGTCAGAATAGGATAGAGCAAGAATGGAGCTGGTTCTGAATGTCACCCTTTTAAAAGTGAGAGGCCTACCTCAGCTGTTTGCTGACATCAGGAAAAACAGAGCTGGGAGAAGACTTACATTGGGTATTACATCTACATGAGCAGTATTACACTGAGTATCCCTTTTTTATATATTTATTGCCTAAATTTACAGAAAATAAGCCACTTGGGCTGGAAGAGCTTGGGGTTTTTAGCTTATTTTGAGCTTGTTTTCTTGCTTGGGGAAAACGTAACAGACCAGCTGATGCACAATAAAATATTACATATCTATTCAAGAGTATATTGTTAAGAAATGTATTCTCCTACCTGCTGTGCACCCTTTTCCCCTTTCACAATGTTCTTTCATGTAGGAATCTGGAGGGCTTAATATTCAGCTATATTGCATGATATACAATAACCCTCTTTTTCCTTTCCTCCCTCTCAGTGCAGTTATGACATCTCCACTGCATGAGCAAGTCACACAGGGATCATGCAGGAGTTGTACTGAAAACTGAGACTTTTCATTTATTGCAGTTGCCTATATTTTGAGGATTTCTGTGGAATGAGCTGGTTTATCACAGAAAAAGATCTTCTCAAAATTAGGTATTTCTTCCATAAAGGGAAAAGGAAAGCAAAGAGGCAAAATGACTTAATTTCCTTCCTTAAAGGTTTTCAAAATAAAATCCACATTTTCTAGCAAAAAAAAATAGTATTCCCTACTGCTATGGTTTCTCTATCTTCACTTTAATATGGCTACAGTTGTGAAGTTAGGAATCAACACTGGTGCAGCCTTCAAAGGATTTTTTTCCTCCTAATTTGTTTAATAATTTCCTGCTAAATTTAGTTGTGTTGGGATGTAGTTATGAAGGACAGACACACTTTAAAGGGTTCGATAGCAAATGCTAAGTTTTCTAAGATGAAAGAAACCTGAAAAGATACTAGGCAACAATCATTACAATAGTAGGTCAAAGAATACTGAAATTACAGTTCAGTACTGCCACAATTAAGTGCAGACTGTATTCCTGTGCTGAAATTGGCCACAGAGCATATAATAAAAATAGAAGAAGGGTCAGAGGAAGCTATAAAGTAATGACAAGAGATCATTCAAAGCTTATGCAGCCTTTTGGAAGTCCTAGTCTGAAATGTCTAAGCAGCTAAAATGTCAAATATGAGCTTAAAAAGGGGATGCCAAGTTAAGGTGCAAGAAGTTACTAAGGGAGTGACAAATAAATACCACTATAATGCTACACATTGCTGAAATATAATTTCTTGTGTTGGTTAAGGTTAATATTTTCCTTTCTAGATAGGCTGCACAGGAATGAGTTGAATGTTAAGCCTAAGGTAAAAGTCAGTTACTGAATAATACTGTTTTTCTGCTGATGGAAATTCAGTGTGAAATGTTTTTTAAGCATGCCATTAACCCACAGTAGACAGGAACAAATCAACAGAATGCATACAGCAGTGCCTTCTGTTTACTGATGAGGGATAATCCCAATTAACAACAAATCAGTTGTGATTGACATACTATTAGAGAGCGAAGGGTCTTTTTTTTATTATTTTTTTTCTTTTTTTCCTTGAAAAAATTGCTTAAAATAATGTATTTAGGTCAAGCTTTGGGAGGCAGACATTAATCAGAAATATGAAGTGACCTGTTTAAAACCAGAACAATCTTCCCACAAATGAAGTGGCTATGACTACGTAGCCTGGCAGAGTAATTCTGGGTGAACTAGCCCCCAGAGCCACAATGTTTTCCGTTAATAGTGTTGGTGATTTAATCAATCTGAAGCTAAAGGTCAAAATGTTTATGTTAGAAACATTTCAGAGCACAAACGAGCAACAGAGCAGTTGGATGGGGCACTAGCCTGCCTTGGCTTGATAGAGCCAGACTGCATTGCCAGCACCATGGACCAGCCTTCAAAACCTCAGAGCTCGAATTACTGCTCTAAGTATTCTTGTGGAAACAGTACCAGTGATTGTTGAATCTGAATGAAAAATGGGTTTACGTCTTCATCTAACTGAGTGCAGCCTCTACCTTTGAGAGGTTTCCTCTACAAGCCTAATTAGACCTTCCCCTCCCACCCCTAAAAATGAATATGTATACTTAAGTATTAATTAATAGCTCTGATTCAGTCTAACAGGAATGTTCTCTCACCATACTGCTATTTTCATTTTTTCTTGACAAGAAGCAGCAGAATAACTGAAGTCTGGACTTCTTGACTAAGTTTGCTCATTCAGGTCAGCCCTCTGCCTCATAACTGATATTAGCACTCTTTGTATAATTGATCACACCGGGAAAATTCCACCATTCCTCTAGGTGATCTATTCCATTGCTCTTTCATTCTCTTAGGATAAGAAAGAATTTTCTTCAAAGATATTTTGAGCTCTTTTCCCTTTGCTAGTCGGTGGCCCATAGGTGTGTGCATCACATTTTACTCCCCCCTTTCCAGCAGTGATGATCTGACTGCCAGAGGCAGATTACTATGACAAGCCATAGTCAACAAAGTCCTGGAGAACATGTTCCTCCTTTCCCTTTTTGTAAACCCTATAATCCTTTATTTTTTTCTCCTTTAGCCTGTAAAACCCTAACTCTTTCCCTTGTCCCTCAGAGGCAGACTGTACTAGATCCCCACTCAAGTCCCTGCCATCACTGGATTTTTTCCCTGTCCTCAACATTTTCAAAGCAGAATGCCCAAACTCCACTCAGCTGTCCCCCTAACTCCTCAGCAAGTCTGAGCAGAGCAAGAAGATCGTATCAAAACCTGTAGCATGCAAAAACCCTGCTATGTATCCAGGTAAAACTTTCACTCTTTCTCACAAGGTGGTGTTATTCTTGATGGTGGTTCAGTTTGTATTCGAGTACAGCTCATATTTTTTAGCCATCTTGTTGTTTCCCATCTTTTATTTGTACAACTAATTTTTCCTGCCTAAAAGAAAATCTTTGCATTTACTGAGCATCATGGTACCATTTGAGACGCCAATTTGCTGAGATTTTGAATTCTGATCTTGTTCTCCAATAGTCTCTTCTAGCATCATGTGACCCTCAAATGCTGACAAATACATTGTTTTAGTCAGTAAGATCATCGATGAAGATATAGAAGAACTTTAAAATTATGACTCCCTGTATTAATCCTATTCAACGTTTTCTTCCATTTTGACAACTAACCATTGGTAGATACAATTTAAAATGCATTTTACCCCCACCAAATAGTGCTTCTATTAAAACAATATTTCCCTAGATTTATATTTAGAATGGATTGTGTCTGCAAAAGGTTATAATGTATAACACCTCCTGTTCTCATCATTATCCTAGTTATGCAGAATTTAAAGGAAAATACTGGTTTGGCTTTGCTCAGTTCCTTGTTATCTTGCAAATAGTTAGCTGAACTGTTTGTTCCAGATTCTTCTGAGGAACTGAAAATAATTTGACTGTTTGTCAATTCTTTGTCTTTTTTCCGAACTCCTTGACCTCTTCAAAGATTGACGTGAAGTTTGCCTTCTAGCATCCCATGAGTCTTCAAGAATAATCAGAAATGCTTCTGAGATTTCTTCAGTGGAACAGCAGAGCTTAGTGAAATTAAAAATGCTGAAGCATTACATACTCTGAAAACAACCAGGAAATGGACAGGGAAACTCATGCAAAGAGTTAATGCGGTACCTTCTTTAAGGGTTACATTCTACCAGATGTAGAGTTCTAATTAAGACTTTTTTTAAAAGGAAAGTTTTAACTGTTATAAAATTAAAAAATGAAGTAGAGTGCTTAGTAAAGTAATTTAATTTGGTAACGGAAAGAGCATTTCACTCATCTGTATACATTTCCCTTGATGGTGCAAGGGAATATACATGAAAAGCAGAGTTGGAAAAGAACCACTTTTTCTTTCACAAAGTTTAAAAAGATTTGTATATAATCATATTTTTCATAAATAAAATATATATTTTAACTTTTGAAGATATATAACCCAGAGATTTTTTTCGTCTTCAGGACCTGGTTGAAACAGGAAATTAATATCATAGAATTATAGAATCATTTAGGTTGGAAGAGACCCTTAGGATCACCAAGTCCAACCATAATTTGGTTGGACCACCAAGTCCAACCCATCATTAACATGGGAATATTTTTACATCATTTTATTCATCACCTTATATAGTTCTGTATGACCTATCTTAATGAATCAAACAAATACATCTGAAAGAGATGTGAATATATTCAAACTTCTTTCAAGTTTGAAACGCTTTAGTGAATAGGTTGTTTATAGTAACATGAGTGCAGCTAATGGTCCTTCAAAACTATTCTGTGCTTAGTGATTAGTCAGTTTTGCCTACACAACAGGAAAGACTTCTGAGGTGGCTGAATTTTCAAGGTATGGATTATTGCTGCTGTTGAATACTGGGCTCATTTTATGTATCTGGAGTAGGATATGCAACAATTGACTTGATAATTTCCCTTTATGCTATCTGATTTTAAACTGAAAGAGGACAGTTGTGAATGCAAATGCCAGCCAATGGGGTGTTGACCTCATGAGAGTGGTATGATTTGTAACTCACACATTTTCTCCATTCTGCATCAGCTTTGTGTACCACACAGCAGAAACGGGTTCATCTTGTTGGAAAGCAATTTAAAAGTTTTCTCCATAAGGCAATCATATTACCATACTTATTTGCTGCTGTATTATCTCTGCCTGGTTTGCCCTGTTCAATTCTATTACAGCTGGTGATGCTGGGAGAGAAGAGAGTGGAGGAAGGGAACGAAGGAGGAAGGAGCAGGAGAAAAAAAGGGCTATGAAAGTTTTACATTCATTCATCCAACACTGTATATTGGGGGATTAAGATACATTTTACTGAATTAATTTGAGTGTGCATTATTGCATCTATAATGCCAGCACACTTATCTGAATAGGTATTATGGACTAAAAACCAGATTATTTTCTGCTTAGCTGAGTGAACTACAAGGAGAATAATTCTACTACCTTAAAGGAAATGGTCTGAAGAAAAACAAATAGCAGAAAGTAATCATGGAAGGGGCAAAAGGAGATGTGCTAAGGAGGCAGCAGCCTTCAATTAAATATCTATTCATTGGTAGTGAATGCCAAATAGCATTAAATAAGCATTTAACAAAATATTAATCACATACTTAAGGGCTAATTGCAGTATATTAACAATTAATGGCCCTTTAAGAAACTGGGTATAATATGGCACGTAATAAGTGTTAATTGAAAGCTATTTCAGGAACTTTATTTTCCTTTTCTTAATTGGACAGTGACACAATATACTGTTACTGAACCCTTCTGTCCTTATCCTTTGAAGTAGTGCAGCTCCTTTTACACTGCAGAACACAGCAGCAAATTTCAACCAGTTGTGCTCCAGAGAAAAAATATTCAAGTATGTTTTTAATACACATGGCCTGCCATAATCCTTACCTGTAGCATGTGTGCTCCTTACCAGTAACTTTAGTTCACTCTACATGGATGATGAGGGTTTAAACCTGTGTTCTAGCAATTATTCACCAGAGCTCCATCATCTCCCTTCCATGCCTGTGGAGAGCTCTGAAGCTGTCAGAAGGCCAGATAAACTTTATTTCATACACAGGCTTATGCTGTAGTTGTTGAGACTTCATCTTGATGTATTGCAGAAATAATCTTCGTGATGTTGGAATACACTTGCAATAATTTGTGATCCTACTTCTCTGTCAGAAACTCTAAAAGAGGAAAGGAATAGAAAATTAGGAAAAAAAAAAAAGGAGAGAAAAATGTTTAATGCAGTAGTAGGGGAAAGAATGGAGGGGGATGAATGGATGGAAAAGAATGGAGGATAAAGTCTAGAGGAAGTGGAGAGGGAAAGTGGGGAAAGTCTGGGGCAAATCTTCAGTTTTCTCTAAGAAGCTAATGAGAACCAAGTCAGAAATTTTCCCCTGGCAAGATACAAAATTTTGTGTGGAATTTTTGGAAGTATCTTTCCTCTCAGATGAGGCTGTCACAAACACAAATAGTTCTGCCTGTGACTCCACACCATGGACTTCAGTTCTACCCAGGGTAACAAAGGCTGTAGACCAGTGCTGCCATCAAAACAAGGTGCCTCATTTTTCCACTTGGTCCCTTGTTCTCCCCCTTCACTGTTCATTCCCTTCTACCAGCAAAATTGTTTATGCATTTATAGCTTAACATCTTGGAGGCCTGATCCAGACCAAATGGCATCAGAAGATTAATTCTAACTCATGTCATTTCCTCCCTCAAAGAAATTACCCCCAAAATCCCAAAGGTTCTTTTTCTAATGTGGTTTGACTAGATTATTCTAGTGACAGACCAAAGCTCATACTTTAAGTCATCCTATGTTCCCCATTGCAAAAAAATAGTTTAGCACCAGCTGACTGCAAACACCTCCTGACTCTCCATGATTCTCATAGCAAAGGAACACAGCATTTGACGGTCAAAGAGAACACAAGGTGCTTCTCAAGTGAAAGATATGGAAGAAAACAATGTGTAGTAATTCTAAGACAATGATTTTTTTTAGGGGTTTATCACTGCAGTTTCAAAAGTCTACTAAGGCTGTTCATTTACCTCTGACTGCAGGAGCACAATTCCAGAGCTCAGTAGATTGATGTATAGAGAATTTTTACACATCTTTTTTTAGTAATTGTGCTGTACAGGGACTTATGACTTTACCAGTGTGAGTGGTCAGGCTTTTTTCTTTGTTATGATGACTGCCATATTCTTACTTTACTAAGACATAAAAAAAAAAACAAAAAAAAAACCCCCCAAAAAAAGATCCTTGCTACCAATCTCTTGGCAAATGATCTCATAAGTGAATGATTAAAATGGTAATATTATAAAATGAAAATTTATTGCCAGAAGTTTATTATCATGAGGTGGTCACAAAGCTACGTTTTGCTTAGAAATGCTGGCCATCTATTCGTCCACCGCTTTGGGACCTGTCCCTCATGAGATATTTTAATCTGTTTTCCTTCTCTTTAGATGTGAGTTCTGGGTTTGTTTCATTCAGTGTTTTCAGAATATTTAAGATATTTTAAGGACTTTTATAAAATATGTGTGCATGTGTGTGTATATATACACTCTTCTGACCAAAGATGGGTTCCATCTAAGATTATGTACTGAGATTGTCTGAATAGGTGCAATTACCAGAATGTCAGATGAGTCATAATGTTTTGTAGGAGCTAAAGATCTGACCTTTCATTCTTCATTCAGTTAACAATTGTAGAAAGTATATCTCAAAAGAATCTACCCAATATTTTTACTGAATTACACTGCTCTGAAAAATATTTTGCTTTTATAATTTTTAAGTACTTTGCTGAACAAATAGAATACATATTTTCACAATGCAAGCCACTGGAGGACATAAATCTGTTTGTTGGGGTTTTTTTTATATTTTTGACATGTAATTGTAGCAAGAAACAGCATTAGTGAAATATAAAAATACTTTAAAAAACCTGTCCCTAAACCTGTTCTTAAAACTGTAGGCCAAAGAATTGCTAATGAACAAAGTAGTACACTTTAATTTATATATATATTAGCATATGTTATTTATATTTTTACTGATTTATTTGTACAGTATTTTTTTTAGTATACCATACAGCCTGTGAAACCAAAGAATCCTGCAGGAATCAACAAACTGGAAAATATTAAAAAGTTATAAAACTACTATATGCCATTAGCCACTTCATCTCTATCCTCTGTCATGAAACTTTGAGAGGCAGAAACTGCCTCTGCTCACTCCAGGGTTTTTTAGGCTGACCATAGCTTACTAACTTTATTTTTATTGCTTTAGTTTCTCCTTATCACATATTCTAAAATACATATTTACATATTCAGTTCAAAAATAACATCATGCATATATTTTGAATGCTAATGTTATATCTGAATGCCACATACCTAAATGCAACTGTGACCAGTCTACAGAACATCAAGAACGTGCCTGGACGAACGTACGATCTGCTGGATCCAGCATTGGCTGGAAGGACGATCCCAAAGGGTGGTGCTCAATGGAGTTAAATCCAGCTGGCGGCCGGTCACAAGTGGTGTTCCTCAGGGCTCAGTACTAGGGCCTTTCCTTTTTAATATTTTCATCAATGATATAGATAAGGATATAGAAAACACTATTAGTAAGTTCGCAGATGACACTAAGTTGGGTGGGAGTGTTGATCTGCTTGAGGACAGGGAAGCTCTACAGAGGGACTTGGATAGACTGGATAGATGGGCCAATGTTAATGGCATGGCCTTCAACGAGGCCAAGTGCCGGGTCCTGCACTTGGGCCACAACAACCCCATGCATCGCTACAGGCTTGGGGCAGTGTGGCTGGAGAGCTGCCTGGCAGAAAAGGACCTGGGGGTGCTGGTCGACAGGNGCAGCAGGGTAGGTTTAGGCTAGACATTAGGAAAAAATTTTTCACGGAGAGAGTGGTCAGTCAGTGGAATCAGCTGCCCGGGGAGGTGGTGGAGTCACCCTCCCTGACTGTGTTTAAGAGCAGATTAGATGTGGTGTTGAGAGATCTGGTGTAGGGGGGAACTTGTAGAGTAGGGCTGATGGTTGGACTTGATGATCCCAGGGGTCTCTTCCAACCTAAATGATTCTATGATTCTATGATTCTATTCTAATAGTCATTAACATATTATCTATTATCAGTTTCTTGAACTAGGTTTCTTTGTCTCCATCTGCCTGTCCCTGTGTTTTTTAAATCTCGTTCCAACTTAGAGCAGATTTCTATGAGTGGGAAATGAGACCAAAGTAGCATGATATTAGGTTGATCTCTGCTCCAGGAAACCAAAAGGATACTGAAGTAATTGAAAAGTAGGTGGAGTAAAACAGCAGTGATGGACAAGACTCAGGGTAGCCTTTTACTGATTTTCATGAGGAAATGTTTGCAGTAAATTAAAGCTTACTTCTTCAGACACTGTCTACCTGTCTTTTCCTGTACCTACTGATGAAGGATAAAAAAACAAATCCCACGCCGAAATAAATTAAAAAAATCACTTCCAAAGGAACCCAGGAGCTAACTGTGAAAGATTACATGTCTCTTTACTGAAGGAACCATATCCAACCTTAGAACTCAACTATAGGCAGCAACTTTCATTCTTGTTAAGTACTTTTAAAATTTTGGCTGTCAACCTCTTACTTAATCCTCCACATATACATAACATATGACATATACCGATATATACTGCTATATGCTGTTTTATATATTTAATAAAAGATGCAAGAATATTTCAGGAACTGCTATCATTTTTATTATATAGATGCAAACCACATTTCTGGCCAAAAAATCCTGCCAATGATATTTGACTGCAACATAGTGGCTTTGTAGAGCCTCTAGCGGTGAATTATCCCATACTGCAAAAAAATGGCAGGGTCAACCACAGTACCAAAATCATCTGTCAAAAAATGTCCTCTAGATCAGCATCAGCTTTATTCTATCAAGTGTTGTATAACAGTCTATCTCACTGCTGAAGCCAGTATTTTTTAAAAAAATGAACTAGGAATAGAACTGTGTCATCCCTTTTCTTTCCAAAAGTAAGTCAACTTTTTTCTCTGTTTTAATTTTCAACCAGGTCAAAGCTTTTGCTGTTTATCATATGAGGTCATAATAACTGGCAGGTCTTGGGGATTCCAGGAACTGTAATTTCCAGAGTAACTTGTATTAAAGCTCCATATCTCTGACAGTGATGTTGCTTCTTGTGCTAAAAATAGATTTAAGGACAGAAGGCACACAAATGCACTGATTTCCAGGGCACGATCCTAATGAGTATTTCTTCTGCCAGCCTAAATAAAAAAAAAAAAACAGACTATTTTCCAACGCATAAATAGAAAAGCATTAAGTTCAGTTAATGAGGGAAGAGACAGAGATTTCTGTAATGCCTTATCAGAAATTCCAGCAGCACCCTCTGGTATTCAGAGAGGACTAGTCCAGCTGTGGGTAGCTGGGCCTCACAACTGTACTAAATATTTAGAACTGGCACAGGCTGCTTATGCTGAGTTAGGAGCTCCATAACCTATTGCAAGCCAATATCTAGCCAGCAGGGCTTCAAAAGTTCCCCCAGTGAGAGAGCAGATGGAGAATGAGACCTCAGAGCCTTCATTAATGTTGCTTATGCCCAAAGACAGCTTCATCTTGGCATGACTTGTACAAATGCACCTGATCTGCCTATCCTTTTCCAAATGAAATCTCCTGGCCTCTCTCATGTTTGCTGCCTGGACAAAGTTTATCTCTTCCCTCATGAGGACTGAGTTTCTTTTGTCTCAATCCAATTTATGCTCTTCCTATATTCGGTCAAATCTATTCATTCTCCTCATTTGTACCCTGTAGAAGACGTCAGAGAGGAGAGATCCCAGTGGGGAGAAAAGTCATGATTTAGAGCATCTGAAAGCAGGGTTGCCCAGGAAAGACAATTCCATTCCATGGGATGATAAGAGATTATTCAATTTATCGGTGAGGATAGCCTTTATCCTTTGTGAGTTCTGAGGGGATGCACCATACTCAAATCCTTTAACACCAAAATTTGAAATAACTTTGCTCTGAAAAAGCTAAAAACTATAGTTTTGGTAGTATTTGTATCTGCTAGAGTGTGAATGGAGTATTCAGAGAGACTGCGGAAGACATATTTGATACACGGGCATTATCCTGTAAAACATCGATAAATGTAGTTTTCTTGTATTTCTTTTTTAATAACTGAATTATTCTGGTTGAAGTTTTGCAAAGGAAATGCAACGTGAAGTCTGTTTCACCTATATATTACACTTCAAACAAAGTTGTTGAAATATGACTCAACAAAGACATAACGGTTTTCTGGTACCTCCCCCGTAGTGAATGGCAGAGCAGTCACATTTAGAATAACAAAAAGGAATAGATATACCAGATACTTACACTGATTTTTCTTGCCCGGCCTGTATAACGATCTCAGGAGACAACTTCTACTGTCTGAGGAATGAACACATACCAGTAGATGTTAGATGATCATGCTTTACCATTATCACTTTACTATTTCACTTGTCTGTTTTACATTTTTTTGCAATATATCAGAGGACGATGTACTGGAAAAATCTCCAAGGATATTGTATTCTCCAAGGAAACTCTACAGCACTTGTAAAGCTTTTGCCTACAATTTTAAATATGCAATGCTCAGATAATATCAAAGGAAATATATCTTGATAGAGGACTGTTGTTATTGTTGTTAAATGTGCTATACAGAATTGTAGGTGGATAAAATGATTCTATTGTAAGTGCCCTTGAAAGCAAACTTTAAAATTGTACCGCTCTAATTAAAACTCCTAGGCATATCAAGCTTAATGCTATGACAAAGTAAGTCAGGAGATTAATACTGATTCATCATTAGCATCTTTCATTTTAAAAAAACCCAAGAAGTGCCTGCAGAAGGCATAATGTCATTTTAGGGTCAAATCACTGATAGGACAGAGAACATCATGGGTTTTGAACTCTGAGGCACTGTTTATGCAAAGATACATATATTTATATATATAACGGTGTGTAAAGTTTTTGTGATTGTGTGATTGACTACTGTGCACATATTTGCTCAGCCCTGACTCTATCCTTGACCTTGCACAACATGCACATATCAAAACAAACCGTTCCCTACAGGGTTTACAATGGGGAAGACAAACATGAGTGTTAAGACACACTAGGGAACCCAGAGGATATGCTTGCTGTAAATTATATTCTTTTTCTTTGCGTTGTTGACTTTGGCTTTCATTGTGATCCTCACATAGTGATGGGAAAGAGCAAAGGTCTGCAGAGTCCTTTGTAGGTTGCAGGAAATCTCAGATGTTACTGTGTCTTGTCTTGACTACAGGGGGTGAAGTTTTCCAGTGGTGCTAACAGCTAATTCAGTATGGTCCTGCATCTTGATTTTTAGAACAAAGAGGAAAGATAATAATGAAGGCTGTTATACTTTTAAGATGAAGACTTTTGACAATTTCATCAGCAATATCAATTTAACTTGCTGGACAAAGGGGAAAAAAACACATTTTTTTTCTTTTTTCTTTTCTTGGAGAAACATTGACAGTTAGTTACTGGATGTTACACCTAACACCCCGTCATCTAGGATTTTTATCATGTAGGATTTTTATCTAACACAGAATGAGAGAAAGAGACTAAAAAAGAGAAGGAGGAAGAAGACCAAACCTTAGTGCTGATAAGTTGTATATGCCGTGTATATTCAGCAATGTTGGAGAATAATTTTTCTGACTTCAGTTATTTCTTGCATGTTATGTACAGTACTTCTTTCTTTATTATTATTTTTATTTTTGTTGTTACTGACAAATGTCAAAGATATTCTTGTCCACTAAGCTTTCTAGTCTATTTAACTAAAACAGAAAAAGAAGGAACCTGTTGGGTTCAAGTAGGAGGCAAAGTGCACTTGGTTTGTGAAGTATTAGAGTTTTGACAATGACCAGTAAAATTTCAATTGCCAAATCACGTGTTCCCAAACTACAGCTTGCAGAGGCAAATAAAGTAATGAACTAAATGGTCAAAATACTTAATTGTGCATTGTAGGCATAATTACACTTTTGTCTCTAAAACTTGACTATTATCCAGTCCTGTTTTGTTCTAATTAGATCACCTTAATTTATAAATTACATTGA
>VZTM01013798.1:17460-32369 GCA_013400555.1 Jacana jacana
CCCCTTGATAGTTTTACAACAAAAATACCATTTTTTGCTAAGCATCATATTCTCTAGAAGCAATTTGGTAGAAGGTGAAGTGACTTTAACCCCATTAAAGTTCCAAGTGGCTGATGTTGCGGGTGGAGTGATTAACTTCACTCATAAGAGAGGAGTAGTGAGATATTCGTTAGGGTGTAACAGTCATTTAACAAAATCAGTAGTAAATGTGACAGTGTTTCACGAGATTGGATGGCAAGGTACACTTGATTATTTACTGCATAGAGAAGAGGGTCAGGCAGAGATCTCAGGGAGACCCTCCCCTTGAGTCACNAGGGTAGGGTTGGGCTGGCCATGAGGCAAGAATTCTTCCCAGCAAGAGTGGTCAGAGGCTGGACTGGGCTGCCCAGGGAGGGGGGGGAGTCCCCATCCCTGACTGTGTTTCAGAGTGGATGAGATGTGGTGTTGGGGGATGTGGTGTAGGGGAGACCTTTGTAGAGTGGGGCTGATGGTTGGACTGGATGATCCCAAGGGTCTTTTCCAACCTGGATGATTCTAGGATTCAGTGAGTCTATTGTGGGTTCTTTGTACCAGGTACATGTTCAAAACTTTCTTAAGGTTTGTTTTTTTTTATTCCTGGAGCTGAACCAAAACCATTAGCTGTTGTTCACAGGTTGTGGGTCTGGGGTCGTTACTGACTGAAAGAAAGAGCTTGAGAACAAGATGACACCTTAGTGCTTTTCCACCTGGGAGCAGCGGTTCTGTGCCATCCTCTCCTGCAGAATGGAAAAAACCAAACCCCAACCAGATAAACCAGGCAGCCCAAGGCTATATTAATATCAGGGAAAGCCAGAGGTAAAAATAATGCACCCTGTTAAGAAGTAGGACGTGCTATCTTCACCAGAGTGCTGGGTTGGCATGGTTACATAGCTTCTGGCTTGTATCTGATGGGCTCAAGGACCAGAGAGGAAGGATGTAAGTCCTTCTACAAGTCACCCCGTGGACACGTCCTGCGTGCCAACTGTCACTGAGGTTTAAGGATGGTAGAGCTTGACGATATTCAACTGGATTGTCACTGTGGCTGCTGGGGACGTGGTTTGTCTTTCCTAATCTCAGTCCTCTGCAGTCCTGGTTGTGTATTTTATTGAGATATTCAATCTGTAGCTTGTTGGGATTCGTGCTAGACCTCCTTGCTTACTTTGAGGGGAAGGGGGGGAAGAAAGAGGGAGGGTTATCAGAAGATACTTGGCAGGAAACAAATTTGAAATTCTAATTTACATTACAAACAAGGGTTGAAGAAATAAAAACTACCCTCCCCATATCATCATTAACTGGATGGTTATACTGTTACCGGTGTGGTGAACCAGTCACCGTCCTACTGGTACATCATGCAGTTGTGGAAAAACTGGTCTGCTAGCTTGCTAGTTTTTATTTCCTAAACAGTGTGGTATAGAAGAGTATATTCTATTTTCCTATTTACCACGGTGAATTTAAAACACAGAGGGTCAGATTAATTCAGAAATATAGTCTTAAGTAGTCGGGGAGTCATGCAAAAAGCTCTGAGTGCAGGGCTTGGATTGCCAGGAGGAGAAACCCTTTCAGTAAGAAGTTCCTGTGCTTTGACAGGGAGATTTTGCCTCTGATCTGTACCTTTTAATGTGCTTTAGCATGGAACGTGTCTACGTGCCTTTAGAAAAACCTGCAGAGCACCAACGGGCGGCTGAACATGAGCCAGCAGTGTGCCCAGGTGGCCAAGAAGGCCAAGGGCATCCTGGCTTGTATCAGAAATGGTGTGACCAGCAGCAGTAGGGAGGTGATTGTCCCCCTGTGCTCAGCACTGGTGAGGCCAGCCCTTGAGTCTGGTGTCCAGTTGTGGGCAGCTCAACACGAGAGAGATCTGGAGGGGCTGGAGCGAGTGCAGAGGAGGGACACGGAGCTGGTGAGAGGCCTGGAGAATAAGGCTTATGAGGATGGATTGAGGGAGTTGGGATTGTTTAGTTTGAGGCAGAGGAGGCTGAGGGGAGACCTCATCCCTCTCTCCAACTGCTTGAAAGGGCATTGCAGAGAGGTTGGTGCTGGTCTCTTCTCCCGGGCAATGAGCGACAGAAGGAGAGGGAATGGCTGCAAGCTGCAGCAGGGTAGGNTGGGAAGGGAGGAAATGGCCTCAAGCTGCTCCAGGGGGAGGTTCAGGTTGGATATTAGGAGAAGTTTCTTCATTGAAAGGGTTATTCAGGCGTGAAAGGGCCTGCCCAGGGTAGTGGTGGAATATTTAGATATTTAAGAGCCAGGCAGACGTGGTGCTGAGGGACATGGGGCAGTGATGGGTTTTGTCAGTGTTGGGTTGATGGTTGGACTTGAAGATCTGAAAGGTCCCTTCCCACCTGGGCAATTCTATCCTTATGGAATAGAAGAATTTATTTCACTTTTTAGCTTCTCTGCTGCAAGGAGGTTTCTGGTCAGAACTTCTGCAGTCGCTTTAACTCTCAGAACAAAATGTCACCGGCTCTGCTGTGCTCATTACAGAAAGCACTTGAACTCCCAGTGACACCCCCCCCCCGGCCCCGGTCCCCGAAGGCAGAGGGGTATCGGTCTGTTTGCACATCCAGTAACTCCTCGGAGCTGAGCGCTGTGCCAGGAGAGCGGGACGTTGCTATGGTCGCTCTCGTTTCCTTTAATTAAACCACGAGGCTGGTCGAGCAGGTCTTTTAAAACCTGTTCTCTTCTCCTGCTTTTCCTCCTCGTGGTGAGTTGGAGAAGGGTTTCTTTTCCTCACAGCCGGTGGTTTCTGTGGAAGTCGTTGACATACACGGCAACAAGCCAGGCAGCCATTCCTTTTTTGGTTGGTTTTCCAGCCTTTTTGTTAATATGTCCTGAAGCAGATGCTGTCTCTGAGGTGGTCTGAGCTGTACCAGTTTCCATTGCTGTATTTATAGCTATTTTAAGGAGAGGAACACGACAATGAGCTTCCGTAGCGCCTATTTTTCAGTACTTTGCAATTTCTCCTTGCTAAGAGATTCACAGAATCGTAGCATCACTCAAGTTGGGAGGGACCTTTCAGATCATCGAGTCCAACCATCAAGCCAACACTGAGGAAACCCATCACTAAACATATGTTACTTTACTGACATATAAGGATTTGCTCCAACCATTTCTTTCTGTAAACACACTGATAACCCCTTGGTTTTTGGGTTGTTGTTTGGTTTTGGTTTGGTTTGGTTTTTTTCTGGTGGATGCTCAGTGGAAACATTCAAAGTCAATAGTCTCCTCTGATTTAAACCTGTGTAAGTCCCTGTCCCAACTGATGAAGTTAGCAGATTTCACTCAATGGGATTAACACAGGTAACTGAGGTGATTTTCCCGCTGTGCTCAGCACTGGTGAGGCCACCCCTTGAGTCTGGTGTCCGGTTCTGGGCACCTCAGCACAAGAGAGATCTGGAGGGGCTGGAGCGAGTGCAGAGGAGGGACACGGAGCTGGGGAAGGGCCTGGGGCATCAATGTGATGAGGAGCCATTGAGGGAGCTGCGATTGTTGAGTTGGAGGAAGAGGAGCTGAGGGGGAGACCTCATCCTTCTCTCCAGCTGCTTGAAAGGGCATTGGAGAGAGGTTGGTGCTGGTCTCTTCTCACAGCGAATTGGGGATAGAAGGAGAGGGACTGGCTGCAAGCTGCCGCAGGGTAGGGTTAGGCTGGCCATGAGGCAAGAATTCTTCCCAGCAAGAGTTGGTCAGAGGCTGGACTGGTCAGAGCCTGGAGTCCCCATCCCTGAGTGTGTTTCAGAGTGGATGAGATGTGGTGTTGGGGGATGTGGTGTAGGGGAGACCTTTGTAGAGTGGGGCTGATGGTTGGACTGGATGATCCCAAGGGTCTCTTCCAACCAAACGATTCTGTGATTCTATGATGACTTCATTGATATGGTTTATTTTCGTGTGAATGGTGGTGAAATTAGATTTGAATTCTTACCTTCATTTAATCACAGCAGGTTGTTGCAATGTTGTCTTATTCTAACTTAAGTATCAAAGGCAAACATCCTCGGATCAGGACACACGGGAATGAAAGGATGAAGGAACCTTTGCCACAGTGCCTTGAGAGGTCCATTTCTCTCCGTGGTTTCTCTTTCAGTCTGTAATTGCTGTATTTACCCTTTTTTCAAGGGCAACGTGTTTATTGTTGAGAGACTTATTGCTATCCCCTAAGACCTTCCCCTGGATAAAGCTCACTGTAGGCACAGGATGAGGCTCCTGGGTCTCAGTCCTCCAGAGGCTGGCACCTATTGAAGTTCTTGAGCTGCTCATGTTGAAGTGTTTGAATGAGTAAAGTTCCTCCCAGGAGCCCAGCTACGGAGGTGTAATCTGCAATCACGCTTAGCTACGCAGAGATTTATAGATCACTGCCATAATAGTGCTGTAATTATAACCTGTAATTAGTATGAAATTACATATGCCTCTTGTGTTTTACCTCAGCTGCTCCCCCGTAACCAGAGCTCTTAATACGAGAGCAGAAGGCCTCCACCACTGGTGGTCATTAATAGTTCTACAAAAGCAGTTCATGGGGCAAGAGAGATATTAATCCCACTGATTACCAAATTGATTAGAAGGTCTAGTCATCCTCCAAGCATATCAGTGAACAATAAAGGGAAGTAATTAATGTCGGGGGGGCTGGCCGGCTTCTGAGCAGCCTTAATTTATGAAATGTTTGCCTTCAAAGTTCCTCAGAAGTTTTATTATGAGAGTTTTGTCAGTGTAAGCAGGACTTGGCCTTCCTGTCTCTCCTGGGTGGAGCTACAAGAAAGAGAGATCCCTCGGAGCTGAGTGTGGTGGAATTAAAATTCCTCCGTCTTGGCGCCTTCTCTTGGCGTCGTTGCTGGATGATGGTTGTGGACAGTCAACCACGGCTCTTCACGGGGCAAAAAAGCTTCTGACACAATGAACAGACTTTTTATTTTGTTCCTAAATGCCAGGTTCTGATGAGCAACCCAGGTTGGCAATTGCTGTCTTTTCAAGCTCTCACAGCAGTCGGGTCCCAAGCAGTTAATTTAATCAAAAGGAGAATATCTTGCCCAAATGAGCCAAAGCTATTTCTAGAAGAAAATGCAGCAACACTAAGCACTGAGTGTACAGTAAATTACCTTACATTGCTTGATGGATTATGATTATAGACTTGGAGCAGCAGCTTCCCAGCAGCTGCCAGCACCGAGGTCTCACAGATATTTTCACACCCCCCCACCACCCTCTAAAGTTTAGCTGAAATAAATGTGGCAGGTGGGAAACAGAAGAATTAAGATTTGAGAAGTATCCCCTCAATTTCATGGGATCAGGTAATTGTCAGGGTTGGAAGAGACCTCCAGAGATCCCCAGTCCCAATCCCCTGCTAAAGCAGGGCTGCCCAGAGCACAGCACTCGGGGATGGAAGGTCTCCAGAGAAGGGGACTCCACACCCTCCCTGGGCAGCCTCTGCCAGGGCTCTGCCACCCTCACCCCAAACAAGTTTCTCCTCAGGTTTCATTGGAACTTCCTGTGTTCCAGCTGGTGCCCGTTGCCCCTCATCCTGTCACTGGGAACCACTGAGAATAGTCGGGCCCCATCCTCCTTCCACCCACCCTTCAGATCCTTGTGAGCATTGATAAGGTCTCCCTTCAGCCTTCTCTTCTCCAGGCTAAAGTGTCCCAACTCTCTTTAGCCTTTCCTCATCAGGGAGGTGCTCCAGTCCCTCCATCATCTTTGTTGCCCTACGCTGGACTCTCTCCAGCAGTTCTGAACTGGGGAGCCCAGCACTGGATGCAGGATTCCAGTTGTGGTCTCACCAGTGCCAAGGGGAAGAATGACCTCCCTCCACCTACTGGTCACACTCTTCCCTACACATCCCAGGCCACACAGCCTCTTGGCCACAAGGGCACACTGCTGGCTCATGGATAGTTTGCTGTCTACCAGGACCCCCAGAAGCTTCTCCTCAGAAGTGCTTTCCAGCACGTCCACCCCTAACCTCTATTGCTGCCCTGAGTTCTTCCTCCCCAGGTGCAGGACCCTACACTTGCTCTTGTTGAACCTCACTGGGTTTCAACCTACTGTTTTACACCTGGTTTTGTTTCACCTCTTAAATTTTTACTCCTTTGCCATTAGTTAATCCAGTTTCCCTTTTTCTCCTCTCGGGGTCACCCGCATGGTGAGGCACCCGAAAGATTCTGATGCCCTTGACCCTGCTCCCCAGGCTGAGATATGTGCCAACTGAGTGGCTCTGAGAGCTGATAGGGATGAGGCACAGCCCTGACCAGGTCACAGTAATGCTTTTTTGGCAGCTTCTCTGTATTGTTTGGTTCGTGGGGATTATTTTTTTACCTGAAGTTTTATTCTTGTCACTCTTGCCTCAGGCGCCGTGAGCAGAGTGACAAAACAGGCAGTGCAGCTCCGTTAATGAGCCACCCGAGCTGCTCCTACAGGAGAGCAATCAGCCTTCTCTTATTCCCCTGGGACATTAAATTAAGGTTGACGACGCATGTATAACTGCTGCTGAGGCCTGATGACTAGGTTTAGTCCACCAGGCTTAATTGCATCTATACCTGCAAGCTTCTAAAATAGCCTGCTTGCACCCGCTGAACGCCTGGCCAGGCCCATGTGGAACCACCCAGGTACAAAAGCAACCTTTATCCTGATGGATGTGTTTATCAGAACATGAACAGGCAGCCTTGAGACCAACCCGAGTGGAACACTTGATCCCATCCTCCCAGAGGCAGGGGATGCCCTCCAGAGGGATCTGGACAGGAGTGGGTCCATGAGGAAAAACTCATGAAGTTACACAAAAGGAAGGGTAAGGTCCTGCACCTGCACAAGGTCCATGGCTCAGGAGGGACTGGGTGATGAAGGGATGGAGAGCAACCCGGCAGAGAAGCACTTGGGGATAGTGGTAGATGCAAAATGGGACAGGAGCTGAAAATGTGCAGTCACAGCCCAGAAAGCCAACTGTATCCTAGGGTGTAACTCTAGCAGTGTGGCAGGAGGGCAAGGGGGGGTTCTGCCCCTCTGCTGCCCTCTGGGGAGCCCCCACCTGGAGCACTGTGTCCAGCTGTGGAGTCCTCAGCACAGGAAAGATGTGGACCTGTTGGAGTTGGGTCCAGAGGAAGCCATGGAGATGGTGGGAGGACTGGAGCAGCTCTGCTGTGAGGACAGGCTGAGAGAGTTGGGGGGGTTCAGCCTGGAGAAGAGACCGTATTGCATACTTTCAATATATAACGGGGGTTCCTTTGAAAGATGGAGTAAGGCTTTTTACCAGGACCATTAGGGACAAGGACAAGGGGAGATTTAGACTACACAATGGGAAGAACTTCTTCGCTGTGAGGGTGGTGAGACGCTGGCACAGGTTGCCCAGAGAAGTTGTGGATGCCCCATCCCTTGAGGGGTTCAAGGCCAGGTTGGAGGGGGGCTTTGAGCAACAAAGGGCAACAAAACTGGTGAGGGGTCTGGAGCACAAGTTCTGTGAGGAACAGCTGAGGGAGCTGGGGTTGTTTAGTCTGGAGAAGAGGAGGCCCAGGGGAGACCTCATGGCACTCTACACCTTCCTGAAGGGAGGCTGGGAAGAGGAGGGGGTCAGCCTCTTCTGCCAGAGAACTCATGACAGGACTGGAGGGAATGGCCACCAGTTGCGCCAGGGGAGATGTAGATGAGATGTTGGGGAAAGCTTTTTCTCCCCCAGAGTGGTCAGGCACTGGGATGGGCTGTCCAGGGAGGATGGGGGAGTCACCATCCTGGAAGTACCTAAGGAAGGTGAAGATGTGTCACTTCAGGGCATGCTCTAGTGGCTGAGATTGTATGTGGTGGGTTGTGTTTTTGTGCCTGGTTGGACTTGGTGATCTCAGAGGTCCTTTCTGACCGTGACAATTCTGTGACCTTATCGCGTTTCCTATTGGTGTGCTTAAGGCACAGATGTTCTTATCAAATGCAGACTTCTGCCTGCAAAACTTCCTGTGCTGTTTTAGTGTTTCAGTTTTGTGTATTACCTGAGTTGTTCAGTTATGGGATTTTCAGGCTATTTCTTTCAGTTGGAAAGGTGTAAAAACCAGAATGGGACACGCCTGTGCACACCTGACCTGCACAGAACGGTATCTGAAATATTTCCTGTATAAACAAGAGAATAAGGCTTATGAGGATGGACTGAGGGAGTTGGGAGTGTTTAGTTTGAGGCAGAGGAGGCTGAGGGGAGACCTCATCCCTCTCTCCAACTGCTTGAAAGGGCATTGCAGAGAGGTTGGTGCTGGTCTCTTCTCCCGGGCAATGAGCGATAGAAGGAGAGGGAATGGCTGCAAGCTGCAGCAGGGTAGGGTTAGGCTGGCCATGAGGCAAGAATTGTTCCCAGCAAGAGTGGTCAGAGCCTGGATTGGGCTGCCCAGGGAGGGGGTGGAGTCCCCATCCCTGACTGTGTTTCAGAGTAGATTGGATGTGGTGTTGAGGGATCTGGTGTAGGGGAGAACTTGTAGAGTAGGGCTGATGGTTGGACTTGATGATCCCAAGGGTCTCTTCCAACGTATATGATTCTATGAACTGTATTGTCTACAGTACAAACTGGTGTTGCTGAATGAGCTGAAGGGCTTGGCTGTTTTTCTTTATGTTTCATAAGCTATTAAATTGCAATATTGCAGCTTCCCCCCCCTTTTTTTTTTTCCAATGGCTAAATCTAGATATACTCCACCCCCACTGTGGAATGTTTCTTTCCTTTGGAAGGAAACACAGAAGGAAAATTAACTCCATCTCTGGCTGCATGAATAGAGGAAAGGGACCTTGGGGTCCTGGTGGGNAAATCCCTTGGATTCTGTGATTCCCTGACTCTCTATCTCGTGCCTTAACTCTTTACCTGTTGTAGTGCAGAAACGGAAGGAGAGCAATAACAGCGGTAAAAAGCAACAAAAATATAACAGCAGCAAGGCGTTGCATTTAGAGGACTCGAACCATATCTCCTGTCAGCTCTCTCTTGGGGGGCAGGAACCCCATGACAGAAGGGTAAACCCTATTTCTTCTCTTTTCTTCTTTTTTTTTCTCTTCTGAGTCACAATGGATGCTTTTTCTTATTAATTGGCCTTTTCCTTCTCTCGGCTTCCAGTGGAGAATATTTTTAGCTGCTCCACATCCACTGAATATCTCCTCACAGCCACAGTTCTGGAAAGTATGACTTGTAGTAGTCTGCAGTACTTTGGCCGGACTTGATGATCCCAAGGGTCTCTTCCAACCTAGGATTCTATGACTGTTTTCACTCACGGAATGGTACAGCACCCTATCTTTATTTGGTCCTTAGATCCATACCCTGATGGAAGCCCTGCAGGTTCTCTCTCGAAGAATCCAGCCTGTAGATCTGTCTTCTTTGCTGCTTATGGTTAAAACCAGAGCTTCCCAAGTACAGGGATAATAAATGGGTAATTGTAACTCTTTCCCTATTGCCTTCATATGTATTCAAAAGTCACTGGGTCTGATCTTCCTCAATGGAAGATAGTAAAAGAGCAGTATTCAAAGTAGTTGACTTATTTTAAATAGAATTTAGTAATGTTAAGTCAGGCTTCCTTAAGAATATTCTAGCCTCATTGAAAAAAAAAGTGAAAATTACCTAAGTTACTTCTGTCTACTTTATTTTCCTAAAATATCTTTGAATAATTACTTAATAATGCTTCTCCAGAAATTCCTAGGGCTCAGGAGAAAATTGCTTCTGTAGATTAGAGGGAACTCTGAGACTGATGAATAACAAGAGAAGCTCTTTTCCCCTCCCTGCTTACAAATTCTGGAGAAATTCAGCGTACCCACCACCAGCCAGTTTGATCACTTCAGCGATCACCAGTTTAAACACCCCCCACCTGGGCACTAGTTGGAAGTGTCAGGATTTTGGCTGTTGGCCCATGGTTTATTTTCCCCCTTTCAGTTTTCGGTGTCCTCATTTTGAATCATCATCACCATCATCATCATTGAATCATAGGTTGGAAGAGACCCTTGGGATCATCAAGTCCAACCATCAGCCCTACTCTACAAGTTCTCCCCTACACCATAGGTGACCTTTGCACGGAGGTTTAACCAGGGTTTTAGGGGAACAAAATACACACACACGCTCCTCGTTCTTAAAAGGAAACCAAAAAACTGGCTGAAATAAAGGGAAACCAGCAAACTGGCTGAAAAGTGCAGCAGGGCCCATCATCTTTTAAGAAATACCCTGCTCTGCTGGTCGGGATTGTGCTCTGAGCGTTTCTGCGAGAGTCTGATGAGACTTGACAAGTGTAATTCTGGAAGGAGACTGGAATCTCAGCCTTTATTTTTAGGCTGTAAAATATGGGGTTTGCTTTTTTTTTTGGATGTTTCACGAAATAACTCCTTAAATCTTGGGGGGATTCGTTAAATCCTTACGGTGCTGCGGTTGGCCGCTGAACCGCCTTCATTTAAACCAGCTAAAACCCGGGACCTAAAAAGACCTTTTTGCTGTGCTTGGTTATTCCCTTGACTTTCGTATCTCAGCACGGTGGAACAAAGCCAAGCACCATAAGCATGATAAATATCCTGAAAAAGGAAAAAAAATAGGGTATCACCACGGCTCTAACGAAGCAGAAAAGTCCCTGGAAAAGAGACAAGGTCTTACCTGGTGGATTAGGCTGTAGAAAAATAGTGATCGCAGAGGAAACAATGGCAGCAATTTAATTAAGCGATTTTACAAGAAGGGAGCTTTTGTTCTAAATAGAAGCTGTAGGCATTTCATTCTTTCCAGTTTGAAATGACACAAAACAATGCAAATCAAATTCCAGACCCATGTGGAGGAATCCCGTGTGGGGCACATCATGGAAGACACTGACGACAGACGGAAAGCACCAAAGGCATAAAACAGGAGTCACAGTCAGAGTCTGGAAGTTCAACTCTTTTTCAATATCAGTGGCAGAAGAATTGTCAATAATTTTTGTGGCTGAAGCTTCAATGCAATTTCATAGAGTCCTAGAATCACTCAGGTTGGAAGAGACCCTGGGGATCATCCAGTCTAACCATCAGCCCCACTCTACAAAGGTCTCCCCTACACCAGATCCCCCAACACCACATCTCATCTACTCTGAAACACAGTCAGGGATGGGGACTCCACCCCCTCCCTGGGCAACCCAGTCCAGGCTCTGACCACTCTTGCTGGGAAGAATTCTTGCCTCATGGCCAGCCTAACCCTACCCTGCTGCAGCTTGAAGCCATTCCCTCTCCTTCTATCACTAATTCCATGTGAGAAGAGACCAGTACCAACCTCTCCACAATGTCCTTTCAAGTAGTTCTAAGATAAAGGTTATAAGGGGTGGGAGTGTTTCAGATTTTTTGGGGGTTTGTTTTTTTCTATTCTTCACCAGCCTGAGTTTGGATTTTTCTCTTCTTCACCAGCCTGAGTTTGGATTAATTGGGCTGCACTTGTTGGGCGTCCTCTGTTTTGACTTCATGTTTGTGCAGCTTCTTGTTCGGTTACGTGGCCTCGATGCAGGCCTTAGTGGGATGTGGGGTAATTAAAGAAAGGCAGGTGAACGGGTCAGTTGTCAGCCTGTGAAAGGCTTCCTCCTCATAGAAAAAAAAAATATCTCGTATTTTTTCAGGCAGAAAACGAAGACCAGGAAGCCAAATGATTGCCTTGGCTAAGCAAGCTCTTTCTTTTTGCCTGAACACCAAAATGGTTTAGCCACGGCATTTCAGGCCAAGAGCATCACCTACATGGTTTCTGCTTGGCAGGAGAAGAAATCTGATTCACTTCTCCCGGCTCCCTTTTCCTTCATTTTCTTAACTTCTCTTAGAAGAGGTGTAGGAGGAACCGTTGGGGTGGTGGGTGAAGGACCTCTTGAGGAAGCATCCAGAACATTGCAATTTCTACTGAGGAGCTAAAGTTGCTGTATTATGGTTTATTTTCCAAATAATATTCCCTGGTGCTCTTGTCATTCCTGCCTTATCAGACGCTGCTGCTGCTTCTTCTTCTTCTTCACTCCCTCATCCCATTTAATCTGGGTTTCCACTTTCCCCTGATAACTGGACCGGGCCAGTACCCAATTAGAAACATCTCTTGTCTCCAGAAGTGCATGTATAAGGAGGGGGGAAAGAAAGGTCAAGGGAATGATTCTTACCATGTATTTCCACACATAAGTAGTTAGTATATCAGAAATGTATTTATTAACCCCTCCTGGACCTTCAGCTACTGCTTTTGGAGAATTATCACCATTTTTTTCCTTGTCTCCTTTTTGGGAGACAATATACAGATATAGTTTGAGAGATTTCTTTTCCCTGATCATAGAGTCATAGAATCATAGAATCACTCAGGTTGGAAGAGACCCTTGGGATCTTTGAGTCCAACCATCAGCCCTACTCTACAAGTTCTCCCCTACACCAGANCAGACTCAAGGTGTGAATGTGAGATTTGATGTGAGATTTGCCCTGTGCTGTTTCTTCTGCAGGCACTGAGGATGGCCAGGTGCTATTGCAGCTCCTTCCAGGCATCATTTTAAAAGATATTTTATTATTTGCTTGGTTCAGCCGGAGTCGTGGATTTGAGGGACCCGTATCCCCTCAGCATCCAGCAGTGGATATTACTGTAGTTCTGCCTCGGGTGTAAATCAAAGTGGAATCAACTTCCTAAAGTATTATTTCTTCTTCTTTTTTTTTTTTTTTTAATTTTATTTTTCATACTCCTTTTTACTAAAACTTTCTGAAACCCTGCTTGTGAGGAACAGCTGGAGCTTTTGCACAGGTGGACTGGAGATAGGTAGCTACTGGCAACCGGGTCATAGCTGAGCTTTTCTCTCTTTCTTTCCCTTGGAAAGAAAAACTTGAAATAGCAATAAAGAGAAGAAATGATTTATTTTCATTGCAGATGATAAAACTCTCGCCATCAGGTAGTAACTTTGATGTGTTTGTGTAAGGGAGGTTAGAAAAGAACGTGTGAGTCATTCATCGTGAAGCATTCTAAAGCTCAAAGGTCACAGGCTTCTCTCCTCTGTGGGAAAACAAAGTCTCCAAAGCCAGGAGATGAACACATCCAGACTTGATTTCAACCATGGGGAAGTGCTGAAAAACCAGACAAATAAAGTAAGAGAAAGGAGTCTTCAGAATTGTTAAGGGGGGAAAAGCTGTTTCCAGTTGGGCATTAAATGGTGACTTCCCAAAATCATAGACAGCCCTGGAAAAGGCTGAATCCTGGTAAGACTTCAGTGCAGATGGAAGTAAAATACTCCTGCAGCCCGTGCATTGCCTTCTCTGGGTGCTTCATGGGATGGGAAAGTGGCATTAATTACCTAGTGAGTTGAAGGGCTCTTGGGTGCATCATCAGAATCTCAGGGATTGGAAGGGACCTAAATGATTCTATGATTGTATGATACAGACGAAACGAGGTAGGAGTTAGCCGTGTTTCATGTGGTGGGGCCTCTAGAAGAAGTAACTAATGAAACTGCTTACCCTGGGTGATTAGTCTGGGGGATTCTCTGCAGAGCACACTCAAGATCCAAAGAACCAGCCATGCACCATCCACATCTTTATTTGGGTTTGGTGGTTTGCATTCGTCGCCCTTCTGGAGGCACTTGGGCTTTTGGTTGAGCTGGTTGTATCGGAGAGATCTACTCTGGCCAGAAACATCCTATGGATTGTGGCAAATATTTTTGCTCATCATACTGGTGAAGGGAAAAGTCCCCAGAAGCAGTTGTGGTTGCTCTTCCACAGGTTTCCAAGGTGTTTGACACCTTACAGTAATGTAGGTGTCAAACACCTTGGAACAACACCGTGGTTGCTCTTCCACAGGTTTCCAAGGTGTTGAACACCTTACAGAAATGTCCCTGTGGTGACCAGTTTGGTAGATGTTTGTGAGGCTGGGATGCACCTTTGCAGACGGGTGCTTTGTCAGGTTGACTTTGACACTCTGTTTTGTTTTTTTTTCTTGTGTTCTCCAACCTCTTAAGGGTTTTGGCATTAGAATCACTGTGGTCCTGGGCTCTGGTGGAGACCTTGTAGCAGGAGACCTATAGACCTAAACTGGGCTTACAGGGGTGATGCGGAGGGATTCTTGGTCAGGACAGGACAAGGTGTAAGGATGAAAACTGAAAGAGAGGAGATGGAGCTGAGATTTGGGGAAGAACTTCTTTGGTGTGGAGGTGGTGAGAGGCTAGCCCAGGTTGCCCAGAGAAGCTGTGGCTGCTCCATCACTGGAGGGGTTCAAGGCCAAGCTGGATGGGGCCTGGAGCAACCTGATGTGGTGGGAGGTGTCCCTGCTTCAAGGTCTCTTCCAACCCAAACCATTCCATCATTCTGTGATCTCATGCAGAGCAGCAGGGAAACTCTTACATCTTAAAATCACTCCTAAGAGCGGTCCTGGCAACATTGAGTGCAGATACCAGCTGCTGAGAGCATGATTGTGAACCGCTGAACCCAGGACCACGCTCATAAATTACTGCGGGTTTGTTAAATCCATACGTTCGTGCAGGCAAAGCCTTGCTGTGGGAAGCACTAATAAACTTAAATTGAGGTGTTTTTTACTTCACCTTCCGTTCAGGAAATGAGTTTTGATCAGAATGCTTGGAATTCTGCGGTTGGTTTCCTTAAATTATGTAGTAAAATTATATCTTTCTGAAGGCTTGCTCAAGTATCCTAAGTAATACCTAGTAATAAACACAAAATCGTGCTTACAAGTTCTTCTATTTTTATGGGTTTATATTTCAACCATATTAAATAAACGGTGCTTCTATTTCAAAGGGCTTATATATATATGCAGGCTATAGATGAATATGAAACTATGAATCATAGAATGATTTGGTGCTCGATGGAGTTCAATCCAGCTGGCGGCCGGTCACAAGGGGTTCCTCAGGGCTCAGTGCTGGGGCCTTTCCTTTTTAATATCTTCATTGATGGTGTCGACAGGGACATAGAAAACACTGTCAGTGAGTTTGCAGATGACACCAAGTTGGGTGGGAGTGTTGATCTGC
>VZTM01013798.1:32748-54105 GCA_013400555.1 Jacana jacana
GACTTGATGATCCCAAGGGTCTCTTCCAACCTATGTGATTCTATGATTCTATGGTATATATACACAAAAGAATATGTCTCTTTCCTTTTCCATATTATTAATAGCATCTTAGATTAACACATTATTACATTTGGGTTCCCATTCCTTATTTTGCTATATTTCTATTTTTTAGACCGTTTTACATACTTTTAATCTGGATATCTTCTCGTTTCTTGGTGTTTTTCTCATTCCACTCCCAAGTTCTGTCTTTCTTTTAGATTTTTCCTGCGCTGATAAACATTACCGTGGGGAAGGCAGTCAGCTCCGGCCTCTGCCGTCACCTTGCAGACCCTCCAGGGATTTGCCAGGCTGTCTCCAGCTCTGACATCTCCTCGCAAATCTTTCATGAGTGGACTTCAGTTGTGAGCAAAATTCCTTCCGCTCCCAGTAGGGATTTTTTGCTGATCGCTTTACGTACGTGATGTATGTGCGTGTGTGTAGAGATGTGGATTATTTTAGAAGCAGAGAATTATTTTCCTCAGCTTTCTGATTTCATGCTGCTTTCATTTTGTTTTCTCCTCTTTGTTTGCTCCTATTTGAATTTTTTCTTCCTTTGAGCTTCTTCCTCACGCATATATATCCATATATATATATATGTATGTATAGCATCTTGCTGGCTGTATGCTCCTGGAAAACATACTCATTTCAATTTCCCTCCCTGGATTTTCTATTTCTACTGCTTGTAATGACAAACCACGGCGTGGGCGATGCCGCTTTCTGCCGTGCCTTTAAGACCCTTTATTTAACACAGACTGATGACCTTTACCTTTGGTGGCAAACATCCTGTGTAAACAGATGTGGTGTTGGCAGGGGGATCTGGTGTAGGGGAGAACTTTGTAGAGTGGGGCTGATGGTTGGACTGGATGATCCCAAGGGTGTCTTCCAACCTGAATGATTCTAGGGTTCTCATAAGCAGCCTTTCACCACACCTGTGTGTTATGCCCTGTTTTTCGGGGCACAAAGACATCTGGTGGCAGCTTCTCTAGGGCTTTGAGACCAATGGTTAACTCAAAGCATAATATTTAAAAAAAACACCCATATTTATTCACTCAGGGGTGTTACATCCCAGGGAAAAAAATGCTCTGTCTCTTCACCCGAGTCCCTTTCATTCTCCCAAATGTTGGGTGTGTTTTGCTCACCCCAGGGTATCCCTCACGGCCTTGGGGACTGAACCACTGTCTTCTCAGAAAACCTTTGGAATCTTTTCCATCAACAAGCTCTATGATTTAGGAAATGGCCCACAGGCTTCCAGAGCAGTAATTACCATTTTAGCCATCCTTGCCTTGAACTCAATTTCTTAACTTTGGCCACCTTTGTGCTGCCTCATCTCCTTTTCCTTATAGCTTCAGGCAGGCTGAGATACACCAGCCCTAAACATGTAGGTCCCTTTTCTGGACGGCGTAGGAAAGAGCTGTACGTGGCAGCACTAGCTCTTGGGTCAATGCCATCAGAAGGGCTTGAGTATGTTTTTTATAGCAAAGCTCCTCTTGGAGCACTCTACATAGAAAGGGAGTTAGGGAATCATGAGGACATGGTTGTTACAACCCAGATTCTGCATGTGTCCGGGGAGGAAGGATTAGGGAGAGCGGGGAGTGCTGTGGTTTCAATGGTGTGGGTCCCCTCAGTGGTTTCAGAAATGCTGGCTGATAAAATGCTCTGCTCACTGGATTTTTTCCCCACCAGCTGGAACTTAACTTTACCCAACAGAAACTTTTTAGCACGTTCTTCAAGGTTTTGGGGTTTTTTTTTGACTTGGGTTTAACCCATAGCATATGCTTCCTTGCAAGGGATAAGAATATTTTAGTTGATGTTTTGGAGTTAGTGCAGAAATTCTGGAGGGGGAAAAAATATATATATTTTAATTAGTTTTTAATTTATTAATTACAATTGTGCAGAATTTTCCATGTGTGTGTTTCTGAGATAAAGCAAGAAGCAATTTCTGCCAGTGGGAAGGATTGTCTCAATCTTAAGAACTATCAATTCTGCTGTAAAGGTAGCCTGTATGGTGTGTTTAATTCAATCTGTAGGAATGTGATCCCTGCACGTGGATCCTTACCCTGAAATCCATTTCTCTGTTTTCAAAAAACAGGCCTCATGTATATCAATACCAATTTTTAATTTATTTTCCACTGTGAATGTGTTTGCTGATGATACCAAACTGGAAGGGCTGGCTGACACTCCAGAGGGCTGTGCCGCTGTCCCGTGTGACCTGGCCAGGCTGGAGAACTGGGCAGAGAAGAACCTCATAGAATCATAGAATCATTTAGGTTGGAAGAGACCCCTGGGATCATCAAGTCCAACCATCAGCCCTACTCTACCCAACCTCATGAGGTTCAACAAGAGCAAGTGTAAGGTCCTGCACCTGGAGAGGAAGAACTCCAGGCAGCGATAGAGGTTAGGGGTGGAGCTGCTGGAAAGCACTTCTGAGGAGAAGGATCTGGGAGCCCTGGTGGACAGTAAACTATCCGTGAGCCAGCAGTGTGTCCTTGTGGCCAAGAGGGCCAATGGAATCCTGGGCTGCGTAGGGAAGAGTGTGGCCAGTAGGTGGAGGGAAGTCATTCTCCCCCTCTGTTCTGCACTGGTGTGACCGTGACTGGATTCTTCCTTCTAGTACTGGGCTCCCCAGTTCAAGAGAGACAGGGAACTACTGGAGAGAGTCTGGTGTAGGGTAACAAAGATGATGGAGGGATTAGAGCATCTCCCTGATGAGGAAAGGCTGAGAGAGCTGGGACTCTTTAGCTTGGAGAGGAGAAGGCTGAGGGGAGACCTTATCAATGCTCACAAGGATCTGAAAGGTGGGTTGAAGGAGGATGGAGCCAGACTCAGTGGTTCCCAGTGACAAGACGAGGGGCAACAGGCACAAGCTGGAACATGGGAAGTTCCATTGGAACATGAGGAGAAACTTGTTTGGGGTGAGGGTGGCAGAGCCCTGGCAGAGGCTGCCCAGGGAGGGTGTGGAGTCCCCTTCTCTGGAGACCTTCCAGCCCTGAGTGCCGTGCTCTGGGCAACACTGCTTTAGCAGAGGAATGGAACTGGGCTATCTCTGGAGGTCCCTTCCAACCCTGACAATCCTGAGGATTTTTAAACCAGTCAGATGTTTGGTCAGAGTGTGGTACCTGTGGTGTGTTGAGCTTTACTCTTGAATTTTGCGGTTCTCAAAGCACGTATTCCTGCTTTGGATCTTGAAGAGAGGTGAACATGTTGAATCGCTCAGCTAGGATAGAAGGGCTGGGATGGATGAAGCGGGCACTGGAAGGTCACAGCAGGCAGCTGACACAGCCACTGACGAGTTGGGCAGCAAAACCTTTTTCTGTAAAGTGGGTTTTTTTGGTGGTGGTTTGTTTTTTGGGTTTTTTTTAGTAAATGCAAGTGAACACATCAACAGTTTGAGAAAGATACACAGCGTATTTAGAGACTGTTAGAGCTGGAGTATCATGACTGTCCCATCTGTAAGTGTAATGATTCATAAAGGACTTAAGAGAAGATACTAATGCATTCTTTCTGTCCAGTATAGCAATTTCTAGTAATGAGAGTTTAATAAAAGAGACTATCGAAACGTACCCACTTACTGCTGCGAACCCACGAGTTTTACAGAAAGATATAAACAGAAATTACAGATAACAAAAATGTTTATTCCATTGGCAGCACAAAATTACTCACTGCCAGACCTATAGAATGCTTAAAACTCCCCAAATTGGTTCATGCTGTGCCTGATAGCATTGGATGCTAACTGCCGGCCACTGCTACATCCCAAGGTATTTATTCTTACCACGCAGTTTCTCTCCATAGAAAAATATTAAAAAGAACAAAGATTTAATTTGTTTTTCTTGCAGATGGATCAAAATAGCAAGAAAATAGAAAAAAAAAAAGCAGTATTCTCCTCATACCCATTTTGTTTCCTGAATAGCTGACATCTGCTTGTCTAGAAGAGCAGATGGAGATTGGACATTAGGAACAGGTTCTTTGCTCTGAGGGTGGTGGAGCCCTGGGACAGGTTGCCCAGGGAGGTGGTTGAGGCCCCTTCCCTGGAGATCTTCAAGGGGAGGCTGGAGGAGGCCCTGGGCAACCTGGTCTAGATGGGAGTGTCCCTGCTGACTGCGGGGAGGTGAGACTAGATGACCTTTGGAGGTCCCTGGCCTGGGACCTGGAGTCTAGCATATAATCTAAGATGACCCTAGAGGTCCCTTCCAGCCTGGACCATTCTATGAGGATTCTATGATTCATTGGCCAGTGGCCAAGAAGGCCAATGGCATCATGGCCTGCATCAGGAATAGTGTAGGCAGCAGGAGCAGGGAGGTGATCATCCCCCTGTGCTCAGCTCTGGGGAGGCCGCACCTAGAGCGCTGGGTTCAGTTTTGGGCCTCTCACTACAGGAAAGCCATGGAGGTCCTGGAACGTGTCTGGAGAAGGGCAATAAAACTGGTGAGGGGTCTGGAGCACAAGTCCTGTGAGGAACAGCTGAGGGAGCTGGGATTGTTTAGTCTGAAGAAGAGAAGGCCCAGGGGAGACCTCTGGCACTCTACACCTTCTTGAAGGGAGCTTGTGAAGAGGAGGGAGTCGACCTCTTCTGCCAGAGAACTCATGACAGGACTGGAGGGAATGGCCACCAGTTGTGCCAGGGGAGATGTAGATGAGATGTCAGGGAAAGCTTTTTCTCCCCCAGAGTGGTCAGGCACTGGGATGGGCTGTCCAGGGAGGGGGGGGAGTCACTGTCCCTGCAGGGTTCAAGAAGCAACTGGACGAGGTGCTACGAGACATGATGTAGTAGCTCAGAGGGTGCTGTTGGTGGCAGGAGGACGGTTGAACTGGATGATCTTGTAGGTCCTTTCCAACCTTGAGTTTCTACGATTTTTATGATAAAGACAAATTAAAAAGAATATGATGTCAAAATACTTATTTTGTGGGTTTTTTTCAACCTTGAAGTGACTTTGAGGTCCTCTGTGGAATGAAGAGTAATTTAAGTTCCAACCCAGGGCAGGGGGGTTGGAAATGGACGACTTTAAGGTCCCTTCCCACCCAAGCCATTCTGTGATACCATGAAATCGAGTATTGCCCCTCCTTCTTGGCCTCTTCATCTTAAATGTGCCTCAGCTTTTAAAAAATCCCTCTCATTTCGTGCTGGGTTTGCTTAGATTACAGCTCTAATGATGGTATCTATTAATCTCTGATAAATCAGTTGACACAGTCTGCGTGCTGGTGTGTCTGTCCAGCCTCAGACACAGCTACACATACCAAATATGTTATTAAACTTGGTCCTTTTAAACTCTGCATTTCGTTTAGGAGTTCACAAGTAAATATTTCTGTTGCATGATTATAATAATTCCCCCAGGGAATAAAGGGACCAAACTGTCACATACATAAATTAATGTTTTTCCGTATTTACTTTGATTTTATTAAATCTCTTAGCAGTCAACAAGCCTGAACTCGCTTGGTGGCATTTTGTTTCATGACAGGAAGGGGAAGGATAATTCTGAATATGGTTTTCTAATGTCTCAACTGCTGCAGAATTAAGTGACTGACCGAAAACTTAGCAGGACAAAATCATAGAACCATAGAATCACTTTGGTTGGAAGAGACTCTTGGGATCTTTGAGTCCAACCATCAGCCCCACTCTGCAAAGGTCTTCCCTACACCAGATCCCCCAACACCACATCTCATCCACTCTGAAACACAGTCAGGGATGGGGACTCCACCCCCTCCCTGGGCAGCCCAGTCCAGGCTCTGACCACTCTTGCTGGGAAGAATTCTTGCCTCATGTCCAGCCTAACCCTACCNGATCAGGTGCTTTGCTGGTCCTGGGAGCCCATCATTTCTTACCTTCTGTTTAGTGTCTGTCTGTTTTGGGATTACGGCGAGTTTCCCCTCTGTGTTTCAGCCCCCGGGGATATATTTCAAGCAGAAACATCGTGAGTTGCATATATTTGACCTGATTTTGTGAAAAATGTGTGTGGAGTATGGTGTTTGCAGCCAGGGTTTGCAAGCTTCAGCAGCTCCAACGGAGCAGCCCAGCCCAGCCGGTGCTTGGGGAATTAGCGGAGTTGGGGGATTGATTCCTCTTAGCTGAAAATCTCCCAAGATCACCCGTTTCACAGTCAAGATTCCTCACAGGAACTGCAAAAAAAGTGCTCTGCTTTTCTTCTCACCTGTGGGTAGTGATGCTGGGAATCACCAGGTTTCTAGGTGACTAGCCACCAGGGGGCTAAGAGAGAGTCTTCAACAAGTTTGGCTACCTCAAACGACGGTGCAGTTACACTTCCAAAGACCCTTGAGCATGCAAGATGAACCAGATCTTTCATTGTGCTCCTGACCTAAAATAACTTAGAGCTCTAGGTATCTTTGGTAATCTCTTTCGGTGTGGAGAACCACACACAGGCAGCTCCTACACCTCAGATCCACGTACTGTGTCCCTACGGCAGGATAAGTCCCTACGTCACCGAAACTGCCTTGCTGTTTTCCCAGGATTTTAGTTATGGGAATGATAAGTTGTGAGATGAAGAAAGCAGCAGGTTCCATAGTGTCCCCAGGTGGGAACTCTTTCAGGAGATGATAGTCACTTGTGCGAAGTAGGAGATAATATTATCTTGGAATCTTTGGTGTGAGGGTGGTGAGAGCCTGGCCCAGGTTGCCCAGAGAAGCTGTGGCTGCCCCATCCCTGGAGGGGTTCAAGGCCAGGTTGGAGGGGGCTTGGAGCCACCTGATGTGGTGGGAGGTGTCCCTGCCCAGGGCAGGGGGTTTGGAACTGGATGATCTTGAAGGTCCCTTCCAGCCCAAACCCTTCTACGATTCAATGGGTGTTTTTTTTTGGAACAGTATCAATCCAAAGATGATTGTTATGTTTATTTATGAGCCTAACTGACCTTCTGAGCATTATTGGAGTGTCTTTCTTTTTGCAGATGCCACTCTGTCGTCGAGCTGCTTCTTTCGGAAACATAAATCATGCAAAGGGTGACTCCAGAGGTCAGGCCTAGCCGTGGTGAGTATGACTTTCTAGAATGCATTTAAAGATTCCTGATGATAATGTTTGCCTTTTGTGAATTGAGAGAATGTGATCCTACTCTAAACAAAACATTAAAATGGATGGCTTCCAGAACCTGAAGATAAGGCGTTACTTGAAGTGTGACAGGGTTACCAAACGGCAGCTGGGGGCTTTGCTGCTGTCAGTAGGAATAAAAAAAAGAAAAAGGTCAAAGAACTTGAAAACATGCAATTTGGAGTCAAATATTGTTGTCTGGCCTTATAGAACGTGAATGTTGGAAGTGGGGAATTCTCAAGAAATCCTAGTGGTTGAAGTGCCGGGCTTTTTATGCCCCGTAAGTGCTGGAGTAAGTCATTGTGTGTAACCCAGAGTTATACCCAAAGCAAAGGTGCCTTCATATACTTGAATTATTTCTTATTATCAATATGGGAACCGAGTTGTTTGGCTTTCCTGTGCGGCAGCAGTTGGGGACTTGCCCTGAAGTACCATCCAGGTGGCAAGAGAAGCCGGTGGCGACAAGTCTTGGCAGTAGTTTAAGGGCTGCGCTTTTCGGCGTAAGGTCTGGAATCTCTCCTGGTGCAGTAATTTCTGAGGGTCTGAGCTTAAAACCCTGCAGTTTTTTTCAGTGCAGGTATCCTTGCTAAATCGATAGCATTAATTCTGCACAGTTTAGCTCATAAAACCACCCATTTCTTTGGGTTTTTTTTCATTCTCATGGAGAGTGAAGAGGTCCCCGGGTGTTACCAGCATTCCCAGGTTAAAATGCAGTCTTGGCTTTGATCTCATGCATAGGTCACTCCTGCCTACCCACTCGTGTGAACTGAAAATGTAATGAAATTTCATTTAAATGCACTGGATTTTTGGCTCCCAAATAGGAAAAGCAGCAATTTGGCAGGGTGCTCCGGAAGGGCAGGTTGGTCCCTGCTCTCGGGAGGGTGTCTCTGCAGTCTCACCTCCTGTCTTCTTCTTCGCTTGTATCTTTTCTTTCTAACTGTTCTCAGGAAAAACAAAAAAAAAGAGAAAAACAACAAAAAAACCCCCACAAACCCAAACATTTTGACCTTTTATATCTGTCAACATTTTTGTTTGGAGATTTGGAAGGATGGGTGCTGCAGAAAGTTGTTTTTTTTTCTCATAAGCTTCATCCAAATGCTTCTTGAGACGTCAACAAAGACATCCAATCTGTCGCCTAAAATTTTGTCTTCTCTGGATTATTTAAGGAAAAATGTTCTTATTCTCATTTTAAAAGTATTTTTAAAGTCTCTGTATGCACATTGCTGTATTGTGCATAATTTAGTGGTAATTCTTTCTTCTCAGCAGTAAGACCCTGTAGCCTAAACGTGTATAAAGGAATGCTGGGGTAGCAGAGGACCACACCAGGTGTCACTGCTCTGAGACCACTGGTGGAGCGAGCCCCGTGCTGCTGATGGGTGCAGACCTGTAGACAAATTTAGTAGAAATTTAACAGGAAACAGGCTGTAGAAGTGGGTGTTTAAGGTGCATGTTAAGGATTCCTTACCTGATAAAAAGGATTCTCGGTTTGCTGCCTGGCGAGGCGGTGGCATCCTCAAACGTCCTTGTCCTGGAAGCCTCTGGAGATGCTCTCATGAGATAGATGAGTTAAAAAGGCATGTGACAGATATCTGCTAGTCACCCCTGAGATCCCACCTCAGAAGACTGGAGACAGGCTGGATGCTGCTCCGTGGTGGAGTACTGCTAGGTTTGAGCTGCAATTCTTTCTGCTTTGGAGCATCACTGGCAGCCAGGGCTCCCTGCAGCAGACAAACATACTGCCTTTTATTTTTTAGGGGGGGGCAGGGAAGGAAGAACTCTGAATACACTGACAGAAGTGACAAAAAACCAGGAATGACAACCATCAAATGCTGATACTCTGAATGGAAAGGGAAGTTGCAGTTTAAGCCCCCTTGCTGCCTCCGGACTTGGCTTTCTGCAAGGTGAAAAATGTGACTGAATTCAGGCTTTCCCCCTCTCAGCCCTTCCCAGGAGAGTTAGTCCCTTAAATGGTTTGATTTCTTGCTGAGTGCATCTGGTTCTGCTCCTGGGTTTGCTGCCATTTCACACAGTCAGGAATCAGGGAATTCTCAGGGTTGGAAGGGAGCTCTAGAGATCCCCCAGTCCCACTGCCCTGCTAAAAGAGGGTTGCCCAAAGCACAGCACTCAGGGCTGCATCCAGGTGGGGCTGGAAGGTCTGCAGAGAAGGGGACTCCACACCCTCCCTGGGCAGCCTCTGCCAGGGCTCTGCCACCTTCAAGGGAAAGAAGTTCCCAACATGAGGGCGTGTTGAGATGGAACTTCCCATGTTCCAGCTGGTGCCCGTTGTCCCTCGTCCTGTCACTGGGAACCACTGAGAAGAGTCTGGCTCCATCCTCCTTCCATCCACCCTTCAGATCCTTGTGAGCAGTGATAAGGTCCCCCNCCCCTCAGCCTTCTCTTCTCCAGGCTAAAGATTCCCAGTTCTCTCAGCCTTTCCTCATCCGTGAGATGCTCCAACCCCTCCATCATCTTTGTTGCTCTACGCTGGACTCTCTCCACCAGTTCCCTGTCTCTCTTGAACTGGGGAGCCTAGAACTGGATGCAGGATTCCAGTTGTGGTTTCACCAGTGCAGAACAGAGGGGGAGAATGACCTTCCTGCACCTACTGACCACACTCTTCCCTACCTCCCTGTGGTCCTCTTTGCCACAAGGGCACAATGCTGGCTCATGGATAGTTTACTGTCTAACAGCACCCCCAGACCCTTCTCAGGAGTGCTTTCCAGCAGGTCTGCAAAAGACCTAAAGATGGGGCACATCCATTGCAAGGGGCCTTGTTAATCATCATCCCTGAACCAGTACCACCACCATCTTTCTGCCTCTCGGCCATCACTGTGAAATGATGTACTTTTCCCTGGTTCTCCCCGGAATGGCATGTTTTATGGTTAGAATTAGCCAGGCCTGTTGAGTAAACCTTGCTCCCAGCTGAAAGCAAACCGCCTTTATTCTCCAGGCGTGCCCATGAATACATCTACTAACCAAGGAGGTCTTTGCCCCACGGTACCAGAATGAGCAGGAACCCGAAGAGCACCCCTTGTGCGATACTCTGCAAGGAATTTGCAATTCTCATGCTCAGGTTGAACACGAATTTTATAGATGTGCATTTTTTATTGTGACAATCATTCCTCTTTATGCTATCACAGTACTTTTTCACTTTAAATTTTGTCTCTTGGAGCATATCACAGGATCAATCACAGAATCACATCAGGGATTGGAAGGGACCTTGAAAGCTCCTCCAGTCCAATCCCCTGCTGGAGCAGGACCACCCAGAGCAGGTCACACAGGAAGGCCTCCAGGCGGGTTTGGGATGTCTCCAGAGAAGGAGACTCCACCACCTCCCTGGGCAGCCCCTCAGCCAGTGCTCCCTCACCAGGAAGAGGGTTTTCCTCATATTTAACTGGAATCTCCTCTGTTCCAGCTTGCATCCATTACCCCTTGTCCTATCATTGGATGTTACCGAGAAGATATATCCTCTAATATTTGACCTGTGCTGCCAGTCACATTTTAGCTTGTTCTTTATACCTTCAGATATTTGACTTTCCACTTTTTCTATTGGAGAGTATATTTGGAACGTGTAATTTCGGTGGTTTCTTCCTGGCCACGGTGTCGATTGGCATGTTATTTACTGGTTATGGCATGTCATTACCAGGTATTGAGACAATTCAGCAGCGTGAAATTCATCTACAAAGAGCTTTGGGAGATGCTCTGCAGGAAAGCTGGTGGGGAGATAAATATACCTTTTTGTTATTGTTGTTAAACGGTCATTTAAAGCATTTTGAGAGAGTGCTATAGCAGGAACGGAACTAAATAAAGGAAAAAGCCAGCAAAGAGATCACCAGCCTGGACAGGTACAGGTTTAAAACTACAAATTATACCAGCTCTGCATTGCAGCTGAAATTTTCATAAGCAAACCTCTGCCTGTCCCTGTCACCTGTGTTTTCTGGTGGCCTAGATGCCAGGGAAAGGGCTACTTCACGGGACCAGAGTTTGCTGCCTGGAAACCCTTAAGATTGTGATTGACAGAGGTAAGAAGACAGTAATAACCACCATTGGTCTATCGAGCTCCACTGACCTTGAGTTTCTTCCTAATTAGCCTCAGTGCTGTGTTTAACTTAACTAATTACCTGTGTCAGTCATCCACAGGGATCCTTGCCTGCCTTGCATTAATTTGGAGGGCCACCCCTTTTGATCAGGTGTGGGATTGTCCAGCCTTCTTCTCTGGGGATTTTGTGTGTTTTATTAAAGAGAGGGAAAAGCCAAGCTCTAAGTTTGAGGCTTCCTTCCTTCTACACCCAAATAATTTTTCCATGACTGTGGCCCAACTTTCAAGGGCTTTTTTGCTGGTGAGGGAAGGAGGGGGGTGTGTGAGAGCAGAGTAGGAAGATTGATCCGCTGAACAGTAAAAATATACAGGATTTTGGCATCCAATACAGCTCTGCTTCCCCTGTACCCTCAGAGAACAACAACAACAAAAAAACCCCACTGCAGTTAATATATTACATTTTTGGTGTAATAACCTCTAAGCATAGGATAAAAAACGAGGTGGGAATTTATTCTGCATCTTTTTAATCTGCGCCTTAGCCCGTGCATCGTAATGGCTTCGTTCTACAGCACTCTGCTGCTTCTCCTGAAAGGTTTCATCAGTGGGGGCTTCTTGGGTTGTTTTTTTTTTTGTAAAGAAGCTGAGAGACGAGGCCATATTAGATTTCAGAAATTGAATTTGGATGAGCCCAGATTTCAGAAAGCTGGGTATCTAATGCAATTTCCAGGCCGCCTGTTTGACTGGCAGCCAAAGGCCGTTGTGCTTTGCGGACACTGAAGAGGAAGCTGAAAAGGAATCTGTAGCCAAATCCCTCAGTTCACCTCCACGGGCTAAGAAATGACGGGTGCAGCTTGGTTAAGATCAAAAACTTAAGTGGCCCAACTTTGGAAAATAACAGGAGAAGAATCTGTTTGTCCAAACTTCTTTAGGTCTCGTGGCTGCGATGGGCCAAGTCAGGTTGGTTGATGTACCTTTGCAAAAGCTACTTCATGGTGCCGTATTTTTTCCTGCTAGACATAGTTTTTAGGATTTCTCCCCTCTAGGCTGCTTTAAAAATCATGTATGAGGTGGTAGAAAAGAGTAGGGAGAGTTACAAGGAGAAATATTTCTGTGGAACTATAGAATGTGGTACGAATTCTATATTTAGATCAGGGACTCTCATCTAGAGAAGAAAAAAACGAGAAGGAGCAAGCCCCTGGGGGAACATATTCTCCAGCTGTTTACTCTCAGTCGGCAAATAGACTTCCTCAGGAATTTGGGATGTTGCTCAGTTGGAAGTTGGAGCTGATTATGTGGCTAGAGATGGTTTTGTGCACTCCTTTGTGCATCACAAAGGGAAACTATGGAAGGTGCATCCTTTGTCTGATGCCTAGCACTTGGCATCAGCAGAGAGAGGCCATTGACCAGAGTCTCCAAGGAAGCCACTGAGAAGAGCCTCTTTGGTCTCCACAAGCCTGGGCTGGGACATGAATAAGATGGAGCGGGAACATTCTAGTGATATGCAGGGGAGCTGGAAGAGCCAATCCCAGCCTGGGCTGCGTCAAAAGGTGCGTTGCCAGAAGATCCAGAAAGGGGGTTCTGCCACTTTGCTCTGCTCTGGTGAGACCTCACCTGGAGCACTGTGTGCAGGTCTGGAGCTCTCAGGAGAGGAAGGACATGGACCTGATGGAGCAGGTTCAGAGGAGGGCCACCAAAAGGATTAGAGGGTTGGAGCACCTTGGCTATGAGGACAGGCTGAGGGAGCTGGGGTTGTTCAGCCTGGAGAAGANAGAAGACAGTAATAACCACCATTGGTCTATCGAGCTCCACTGACCTTGAGTTTCTTCCTAATTAGCCTCAGTGCTGTGTTTAACTTAACTAATTACCTGTGTCAGTCATCCACAGGGATCCTTGCCTGCCTTGCATTAATTTGGAGGGCCACCCCTTTTGATCAGGTGTGGGATTGTCCAGCCTTCTTCTCTGGGGATTTTGTGTGTTTTATCAAAGAGAGGGAAAAGCCAAGCTCTAAGTTTGAGGCTTCCTTCCTTCTACACCCAAATAATTTTTCCATGACTGTGGCCCAACTTTCAAGGGCTTTTTTGCTGGTGAGGGAAGGAGGGGGGTGTGTGAGAGCAGAGTAGGAAGATTGATCCGCTGAACAGTAAAAATATACAGGCTTTTGGCATCCAATACAGTTCTGCTTCCCCTGTACCCTCAGAGAACAACAACAACAAAAAAACCCCACTGCAGTTAATATATTACATTTTTGGTGTAATAACCTCTAAGCATAGGATAAAAAACGAGGTGGGAATTTATTCTGCATCTTTTTAATCTGCGCCTTAGCCCGGGCATCGTAATGGCTTCGTTCTACAGCACTCTGCTGCTTCTCCTGAAAGGTTTCATCAGTGGGGGCTTCTTGGGTTGTTTTTTTTTTTGTAAAGAAGCTGAGAGACGAGGCCATATTAGATTTCAGAAATTGAATTTGGATGAGCCCAGATTTCAGAAAGCTGGGTATCTAATGCAATTTCCAGGCCGCCTGTTTGACTGGCAGCCAAAGGCCGTTGTGCTTTGCGGACACTGAAGAGGAAGCTGAAAAGGAATCTGTAGCCAAATCCCTCAGTTCACCTCCACGGGCTAAGAAATGACGGGTGCAGCTTGGTTAAGATCAAAAACTTAAGTGGCCCAACTTTGGAAAATAACAGGAGAAGAATCTGTTTGTCCAAACTTCTTTAGGTCTCGTGGCTGCGATGGGCCAAGTCAGGTTGGTTGATGTACCTTTGCAAAAGCTACTTAAGGATGCCGTATTTTTTCCTGCTAGACATAGTTTTTAGGATTTCTCCCCTCTAGGCTGCTTTAAAAATCATGTATGAGGTGGTAGAAAAGAGTAGGGAGAGTTACAAGGAGAAATATTTCTGTGGAACTATAGAATGTGGTACGAATTCTATATTTAGATCAGGGACTCTCATCTAGAGAAGAAAAAAACGAGAAGGAGCAAGCCCCTGGGGGAACATATTCTCCAGCTGTTTACTCTCAGTCGGCAAATAGACTTCCTCAGGAATTTGGGATGTTGCTCAGTTGGAAGTTGGAGCTGATTATGTGGCTAGAGATGGTTTTGTGCACTCCTTTGTGCATCAAAAAGGGAAACTATGGAAGGTGCATCCTTTGTCTGATGCCTAGCACTTGGCATCAGCAGAGAGAGGCCATTGACCAGAGTCTCCAAGGAAGCCACTGAGAAGAGCCTCTTTGGTCTCCACAAGCCTGGGCTGGGACATGAATAAGATGGAGTGGGAACATTCTAGCGATATGCAGGGGAGCTGGAAGAGCCAATCCCAGCCTGGGCTGCGTCAAAAGGTGCGTTGCCAGAAGATCCAGAAAGGGGGTTCTGCCACTTTGCTCTGCTCTGGTGAGACCTCACCTGGAGCACTGTGTGCAGGTCTGGAGCTCTCAGGAGAGGAAGGACATGGACCTGATGGAGCAGGTTCAGAGGAGGGCCACCAAAAGGATTAGAGGGTTGGAGCACCTTGGCTATGAGGACAGGCTGAGGGAGCTGGGGTTGTTCAGCCTGGAGAAGAAGAGGCTCCGGGGAGACCTCAGAGCAGCCTCCCAGTTCCCGAAGTGGCTACAGGAAGGCTGGGGAGGGTCTGTGTTATCGCATTTGGGATCATAGAATCATGGAATCATAGAATCCTTTGGTTGGAAGAGTCCCTTGGGATCATGGAGTCCAACCATCAGCCCCACTCTACAAAGGTCTCCCCTACACCACATCCCCCAACACCACATCTCATCCACTCTGAAACACAGTCAGGGATGGGGACTCCACCCCCTCCCTGGGCAGCCCAGTCCAGTGACTAACCACTTTTCCTGTGAAGACTTTTTCCTTCATGTCCAGCCTAACCCTACCCTGCTGCAGCTTGAAGCCATTCCCTCTCCTTCTATTGCTAATTCCCTGTGAGAAGAGACCAGCACCAACCCGACTCAAGGGGTGGGCTCACCGGTGCTGAGCACAGNCTTTATCCTTAAATATCTCACAAGTAAGATTTATCCAGTCCCACACAGATGGCTCTCAGCATCTTGCAGATTAAGGAGCAATTTACAATTAAGAGCTGGAATTCTCAAACTTGGCGTACCCGCAGTTGGAATCTTCACAAATACATATTAAATGTGCCCTGTACACATGGTTAATTTGCCTCCCCGCAGTTGTGTGTTGGTGTGACTGTGCCATAGTTAATACAAAAAAAAAGAGACAGAAGAAAAAGCAATGCTGTGTTTTCTAAGGGATCCTTCTTTAAAGGCACAACGGGGTTTGGGTTTTTCTCTCTGCTGTGAAGCTATGGACGACTCTTCTCCTGTAGTTTGTAGGAAAATGCTAAAGTTTGGCAGAATCCCACCCTAAACGGTTGCATGGCTTTCTTCAAAGACACCATAATCATGTGAAAGGGTATGAAATAGAAATTTGATGAAAGAAGAGTTAAGATGCTTCCCGTTTTACTTCCCATAACCCATCCTACTGCAACTGCTGTAGGCTGGACATGAGGCAAGGATTCTTCCCAGCAAGAGTGGTCAGAGCCTGGACTGGGCTGCCCAGGGAGGGCGTGGAGTCCCCATCCCTGACTGTGTTTCAGAGTGGATGAGATGTGGTGTTGAGGGATCTGGTGTAGGGGAGACCTTTGTAGAGTGGGGCTGATGGTTGGACTGGATGATCCCAAGGGTCTCTTCCAACCTGAGTGATTCCAGGATTCTATGATTGTATTGGATGAAGTCGTTGTATGTGTATGGGTTTCTGGAAGTGCCAGCTGGTTATTGCAAGATCCTACCTGTGTTGAAGAGGGAATGGCTGCAAGCTGCAGCAGGGTAGGTTTAGGCTGGACATAAGTTTTTCCCAGAGAGAGTGGTCAGTCAGTGGAATCAGCTGCCCAGGGAGGGGATGGAGTCCCCATCCCTGACTGTGTTTCAGAGTAGATTGGATGTGGTGTTGAGGGATCTGGTGTAGGGGAGAACTTGTAGAGTAGGGCTGATGGTTGGACTGGGCGATCCCAAGGGTCTCTTCCAACCTATGTGATTCTATGATTCTAAATCAACACACCTATCCCCAATGAAACCTGAATCAAAAACATGTAGGACTTGATATTGGGACTCAACCATCCCTCTTTCCTCATGCTATAATTGTTCTGAAACATTCTTGGGGTGGGGGTATAGCTCTTGAGCTGATAACATCTGGGTGAAGGCAATCTCATGATTGGAAAACCTAAAAATACCCCTAAAAACCAGAAGAAAAATTAGCAGTATGCTGAAGTACGAGTCTATCCAAAAGAGAGGCCTTAGGACACAGTTTAAAGAGAATTTATGTTCTTATCCTTATTGGGAGGAAGGTCGTCAAGTGAACGTGACTAAAGAAACGTTCCTCAGCAGATTAGTCTTGGGATAATGCCTCCCACAGAAGGGAATAACCACCTGCATTTCTGCTGAACTGTGGGACTGCAACCCTGCCCTCACCTCTATAGCTACAGTAGTCTTTCTGTTTTGGGTCTGCCTGCTCAGAGAGAAGGTTAAAGAAATTGTGAAATGCCAGGTTAGATTTATGTGGTCTTGCTTAACAGCACGCAAGGTACATCTTTAATACCAGTTCAAGGTACATCTTTAATACCACTGCAACCACCTTCAGTGCTGACAGATGTGTTGGCAAATGCTTAGAGCATCAAGAATTTCCTGGAGCTCCAGGAAATTAATGGAGTTACCAGAAAAGGGGAGCAAACTGAAATTCTGTACCACACGGAAGGGAGGTTTTTGTGCTCGTAATAATAATGCAAAAGCCATAGAATCATGGAATGGTTAGAGTTGGAATGGACCTTAAAGCCCACCCAGTGCCACTCCCTCCCCTGGGCAGGGACACCTCCCACCAGACCAGGTTGCTCCAAGCCCCATCCAGCCTGGCCTTGAACCCCTCCAGGGATGGGGCATCTACAGCTTCCCTGGGCAACCTCTTCCAGTGCCTCACCACCCTCACAGCAAAGAAGTTCTTCCAGTATCTCATCTCCATCCCTCCTCTTCCAATTTAAAGCTGTTCCCCCTTATCCTGTCCCTCCACTCCCTGACACAGAGTCCCTCCCCAGCTCTCCTGCAGCCCCTTCAGGTACTGGAAGGCTGCTCTAAGGTCTCCCCAAAGCCTTCTCTTCTCCAGGATGAACAATCGCAGCTCCCTCAGCCTGTCCTCACAGCAGAGGTGCTCCATCCCTCTGAGCATCTTCATGGCCCTCCACTGGACCTATTCCAACAGTTCCATGTCCTTTCTATGCTGAGGACTCCAGAGCTGGACACAGTGCTCTAGGTGGGGTCTCACCAGAGCAGAGCAGAGGGGTAGAATCACCTCCTGTGACCTGGTGGCCACTCAGGTCCATGTAGCTCAGCAAAGCACATAGACACTTGGTTATTGCTAGTCGTGCAGGTCTTGTCACTGAAAATAAGATTGGCTCTTCAGATTACAAGTCTGGACTAAGAAATTGAATTTTTTGAGGTGGTTTTTTTTTTGGTGAGGTTGTTTTTTTCCTAATAGAGAAAGAAATGTTCTTTCAGACATTTTTTAAAACATATTTTCTGCAGGGAGAGAATTGCCATATTGAATTAGGAACTGCTAATGGCTCATGTAAGGAAGAATAAATCCAATTTTCTCTTGAATTAGAAATTCCTCTTTTCAAATTACGAAGTGCAGGTTGATGGCAACCTGTGCTGACACTCACCCTGAAAACGTTGAGCGACGATGAGCTCAGCTCGGCTTCTTAACTAGCACTTCAGCCTTTGTCTCTTCTTCCTTTAATCCTCAATTCATGGTCTGCCTTGTTGTTTCCCCTCTGTTTTAGATGTTAAACATCTGGGGACCCGGACTGGCTTTTGCCACAGTCTGTGACCTCTTAGGACACAGAGGCCTCACAGAATCACACAGAATCACAGAATCTCAGGGATTGGAAGGGATCATGAAAGATCATCTAGTCCAATCCCCTGCCGGAGCAGGAACACCCAGAGCAGGTCACACAGGAACGCCTCCAGGCGGGTTTGGGATGTCTCCAGAGAAGGAGACTCCACCACCTCCCTGGGCAGCCCCTGCCAGTGCTCCCTCACCCTCACCCTGAACAAGTTTTTCCTCATATTTCAGTGGAACCTCCTCTGTTCCAGCTTGCACCCATTGCCCCTTGTCCTATCGTTGGATGTCACTGAGAAGAGCCTGCCTCATCCTGCTACAGCTTTTCAGTTCCAGTGAAATACTTGGGTTGGTTGTTTTTGGGTGTCAGGCAGCGTATTTGGGTGGTTTCCAGCTCTGAGGTGGGTACTGGAGTTTTCAGATATTGTGTGGTCATCTGAACTGATCTTCTACTCCTTTGAAGTGTGCCTGTTTCTAACATTAGTCCCAATTCTGGATTATTTCAGTGTCAGGAGTTGCTAGTAAGAGTGTATTAAATAATGTGAACTCTTCCTAAGCTTCTTAGTCAGAAGAAGGCTGAAGAATCCTTTTCATGCTAACTTTTCATACTCCTCTTACAATTTGGTCACGGAAGCCTGGAGAGAAACGAGACAGTTTCCCTACATCTTTAAAGAAAACTGTAGGAAGCCCAGGATGACTTTTTGCTCTTCTTTCTGCAGAAAGCTCTCAACACGGCCCTCTTCTGCAGGAAAAATAGTAGCCAAAATCATTCTGAGCAGCAAACATTCCAGCTTTATCCCTCACTTGGCACACAGATAAAAGAAGAAACCACACGTGATGTGGTTTTATGTGTTGTTTGACTTAAAAGTCACTTACACCCAAATGAATATTCATCAAGCCTGGATTTGAGGAGGCTGTGTCTGTGCCAAAGTGAAACTAGTGATGGAATGGCCCCAAAATGGTGCTCCTTCGGTGTCACAATGGGTTATTAAATCCCTCTTCCTCCTTCTAAAGTAGCAAAGCGGTGACGACTCCAATTCCTCTGCTCTCGTTGCAGAATCAGCTTGGAATCAGCTGCCCAGGGAGGTGGTGGAGTCCCCATCCCTGACTGTGTTTCAGAGTAGATTGGATGTGGTGTTGAGGGATCTGGTGTAGGGGAGAACTTGTAGAGTGGGGCTGATGGTTGGACTTGATGATCCCAGGGGTCTCTTCCAACCTAAATGATTCTATGATTCTAATATCAGGGATTGGAAGGGATCTTGAGAGATCATCGAGTCCAATCTAGTCATTAGCACCGGCTAATTGAGCCCACCCTTTCGCTGGTGCTGGAAACCAGTAAGGAAATAACACTCGCTGTGTTCATTTATGGGGTTGCTCGTTGGTCAGAGTTATGAAAACCACCCTGCAGCACGGAGGCAAACCAGAAAATGAACTCTTCAGCTCTCTAGAAGGCACAAAACTTGGAAAAACCTGTGTTATGGAGGCAGTGGTTTCACTGGAGTTACGGGCGCGGGGGTTGAGACCGTTAATGAGTATCTATTCCCTATTTTGGAAGGAATAACGTAGCAATTAGAAAGCAATTATAAGCCCATTCAGGTGGAAGATGATTTAAACTGAAATAGGGTGATATTAATTGGGAGCAGCCTGAGAACATTTAATTGGATGCCCCCAAAGCCCCAGTTCCATAATTGGAAGGCAAAACCATGCTGTTTAAATAAGAAACGAGATTACATAGGGAATAAACCTTATCTATAAAACAAAAGCCAGAGAAGAGGAAGAGGAGGTGGAAGAGATGGTAACTTGATAGGAACCAGCATTACCATAAACGTTAGAAGTTAGGAAATGGAGGGAAAAAAAAACCAGAAACAGACTGGAAAAAACTTAGTGACTGGTGGAGTAAAGGAGGATATAATGGCTGGAGAACAGCCCTGAGGAGAAGGACTTGGGAGTGATGGTGGAGGAGAAGCTCACCATGAGCCAGCAGTGAGCACTGGCAGCCCAGAAAGCCAACCCCATCCTGGGCNTCCAGTATCTGAGGGGAGCTACAGGAGAGCTGGAGAGGGACTCTGTCAGAGAGTGGAGTGACAGGACAAAGGGGAGGGTTTTAGACTGAAAGAGGGAAGATGGAGATGAGTTACTGTAAAGAACTTCTTTGGTGTGAGGGTGGTGAGAGCCTGCCTGGTGTGGTGGGAGGTGTCCCTGCCCAGGGCAGGGGGTTGGAATTCGATGATCTTGAAGGTCCCTTCCAACCCAAACCATTCCATGATTCTATGATCTTACTTTCTGAAGTTTAATAGCAATCCTGTCTATCCATCCAATTCCCTTAGTAACTGCAAGTTCAGGAAATCTCCATAGTAGTGACCAAACACAGATATTTTGTTTGATAGCTATTAGTGTTCCGTGTTTGTGGGTGGGATCCAGAGACTCCTTTAAGTCCTGATGAAGAAGAAACTGTTTTCTTCTCAGTTGGAACTCTTGTGAGGGAGAAACGACAGCTGGATTCTCTTTAATTAGGAATATGAGTGTTGCATTATTTTTTGTTGTTGTTTGAAGAATAGCAACATTTCTACTTGAACTGATCTGTCTGATTTGCTAAATCAGGGTAGGTGTTAATGATGACACTTTGATATTAGTAACTTGGTGCAAACCCTTTCAGATTCCGGGAGGTGTCACTCTGCCTTAAGGACATAAGGAACTACCTTGTAACATATTTTCTGACATTATTCTGGTAATGGTGGAAAACCATAAGAATTCTCTTTTGTTTTATCTTTCCAAGCTATTTTCTTCAGAATTTCAGTATAGTTTTATACTTGTTTTTTGGGGGGAACATCTTGAGAGACAAAAAGGGCAGTGGAGTTGTTAAATGCTTTAGAAAAGGTAAAGAGAAGGGAGGATTTGTTGAGTTAGAAAAGGTCATGTTTGGACAGATTGTATTTGAGATGATGAGACTGCTTCTAAAATGGGATGTCTGAGAGGAAGAAATGCAAAGAAACACCCCTGAAGCTCAATTTTACAAGATTAAATCCAAACTAGAGGAGAAGAGATGAGGGAAGGAAACCATTTTCAGACCCGTATTGTAGCTCATGTAGTGGAAGTGAGAATTGTTCCACGGCTTAAAAAAAATCAGGTTTGCCTTTGTAAGCCCTAATGATCCTTTTATTTGGGAGGAGGAGTTGGAGAAGCCTTATATTTAAAAGGCTCCCACGCTCCCTTTTAGCCAAATCCAAAAGCTTTTTCTTCTCACTGTAAAAAGATTTAATGAACCACTGCACAGAGGTGTGTCCTTGGGTTGTCTGTGAAATTCACACCAATTTATAGAGTCATTCCAGTTGGGAAAGACTCTTGGGATCATCGAGT
>VZTM01013806.1:0-10630 GCA_013400555.1 Jacana jacana
CACTGAGATTCAACAAATGAAAAAAAAAATCCAGTCACCTTCCCTGTTTGATCTGTTCCATTGTGGTCTGTAGGATATGAGTGAGATTCCAAATAGTATCACTTACCATGCCTTTGATTTCAGTTCTGATAGATCTACAATTTTGAGTGCCATTTGAAATAACAATCTGAGGATTGTTGAAATTGTTGAAATGACAATCTGAGGATTGCTGGTCCATTTGTCTTCAGACTGGAACATCAATATTTGCAGGTTTTATGGTCTGAAGTAAAATGGAATCACATTTCTTCAGGGACAATGTTAAGACACAAAAGATAAGAATATGGCCCTGTTACCTGAAGTTTTGGAAACTAATAATGTGAGGAAAAAATCTCAGAAAATAAGAAAATTTTTCATTTAAATTGTAACAAGTCAGGTTCCCTAAAGGCAAAATTTTAGACTTCACATGTTCGAAAGTAAAACAATATTCCATTACTAAATACCAGACAGAGTTAAAGCAAGACGTATACAATAACTTTCCTTAAGTATTTCTTAAGGAATGTTGTGAAATGCAGTAATATGCAGATTCTTAGCAACCCAGCTGTGTACATGTGTTGCAATTTCTAGGTGATGTGAATGTATACCTGAGATTAAACATTCAGAGTTGACACAGCTATAGGCAAGTTTTCAGAAATGTTTTTTTTTTTAATTTATATACATATATATGTATGTATCTGTTATAAGTAGTCATGACCTGCATGAAGAATGATAAAAAAAATATTTTCAGTACATTATTCCTTAAAATAAAAGCCTAGTCCTATAAACCTTTCCTCCTAAGGAAAATTTCTTAACACAAGTACTACCTTTTTAATTAATAGGCATTAAGGGTTTAAACTGGACTCAAGTTTACTTCTCAGTTGTATTTCAGGAAGTTACAGTGCTTGTAATCACAAGGGGTATGTTATTTGGACGACTCAGTACAGTACCAGGCACACAGTAATATATACATGGCTTCATAGTAATCAAAACAATACTGTTTCACCCTGGCCAATGAAGTGCAGGATCTCAAAGTGCTCTACTGATTACTGGGTTTATGAAGTATAGATAGGGGGAATAACTCTTCCAAGATCCAACAACAGGCAAGTGGCAGGGATGATAATAATATGCCTCTTGAAATGTGCAATTGTGCATAGCTTTCAAAAGCTAATTTGCCTACCAAATCCAGGTGAATATCTTGAATGAAACCTCACTGGTTTTTAGGCCCTGGCAAAAAAATATGCAGCACAGTAATGTAACTGTTAATACAGCTTTTCTGTTAGAGGGTAAAAATGTGAAATCAACTTTGATTCCATTCCTTGTTTGCACAGGCAAGTACTTACAGGATAATAACTCTTACCAACTTTAATGTTATTGTGCCCTAATAAAATGGAGTTATGGCAGCAACAATCAAAACTGAAACTTGCAAGCTGGCTGAGAGTACAGTGCTGGCTTTCTTTTTACATAGTAGTTCTAATACTCGGTCATTTTATAGAGTCAAATGAAGTAAGACAAGATTAATAATTATTTAATTTCATTGCCGTATTGGATCATAAGGACAAATATGTGCATAAAATAAAGCTATCAGTTATGAGAGGTATTGTTGTAAGTGACTTGAGAAAAAAAATACATAGGTCTAACTCATTTATTTTTTTGAAACCTCAGCATTTTAGAGAGAAATTATGGGCTGTATGAGCATATTGAGGAACATGTCTTTTCATCTTAAAAGAACTGTCTGTTCCAGGTGGATCAGAGGCATGTTAATGGTGTGGTAATTTTAGTATTTTCAACCTCAGAGCAGTCTGAAAGGCAGAGGAAGTGGACCTTAAACCTCTCTTTATCCATTCTCTTCTTTTTATGCAGTACATGGCACTTTCAGCGACATAGTGTATGTGACAAGTAGAAGTGCACCCATGATGTCCTATAAATTCTGGCAGTATATCCAAGAGGAGAAGATTTTGAGCTGTAGCTTCTTTTGCTTAGTTACAGTCAACTATCCAGTCATCTGAACTCTAAACCCTGACCTGTGATTTCTGTGAGGTTCCTGGGTTTTGTAGATTAAGAAAAAAAATAACTTAAGTCTGAAATGTGCTTGTCTGATTTTAATGCTGTACTGATGATGTAAAGGAGGAATGCATTTTTGCTCCTATTAAACATATTTATGTTCAATGTCTATTCTAAATTGTCTATTCTAAATTGTATAATATGTTAGTGCAGAGTTGTCCATGGTATAGAACATTCTATGCTTGTGTAAGCATAGAATCCATGTTAGAGTCAATTTATTTTTTTTCTGATGGCTCATCCACGGTTCATTAAAACTGTTCCAAAGCAAAAAATGACATGATGTCTGCTAAAAATAGCTGCACATTGCGCAGCCTTGATATCAAACATGCAAGATGGAAGCTGAGTTTCAAAGGGGAAAGGAATTTTTCACTGTTTTCATGGACATATGCTTGAGTCAGCAGCTAATGTATCAAAAGATTCCCTAATGTCTAACCTAAAATGTTGCTGTTACTGATTAGGTCAGAGTTTTGACCTGGTGACAAGAAAGCAAGTTTTCAAGTCTCAAACAAACTGACATTTACCCTTGGGAAGGAGATAAAAACGGCCCATGAAATTTCCATCTGCTGATAGTATAAACATCTGTAGTACTCATCACTGGCATGAGTTCAGTAGCAGTGGAGCTTGCAGTGAGTGATCTCTGGCCTCCTACATTACTATCGCCAGTAATGAAGCCAGTAATGGCTTCAAATGGCAATTACCTTAGAGACTTCTCAGAAGACTGGATTCTGTCTATCAGAGATACCATAAAACGTAGAAGTTCAAGCATGCACAGAGTTTAAAGACTTACATGAAGGGTGAACATGAAAAAAGAATTGGTCACAGAAATATACACCGAATGCCCGCAGGTAACCAACATGAGGGCTATTTAGAAGGTAAATATGTTCAATGACTCTTAATGTGAGCACAGGTGTCTCGTAGTGGAAATCACAGATTCTATATGCATTATGTTTTTCTATCTCTATTATAAGGATTCTTTTCATATATTAAAGAATAATAAAATAAACTTCATTCAAATATTTTAGCTCTTTTGTGTCCAAGGATAAGTTTTATTATACTGTAACCAGTAAGCACATTGCTTCACTGTCCTGAAACCGCAGATTTTTCCAGGAAAGCTTAGAACATAAGCCATTTAGCGCTCCAAAAGAAGGAGGCACAAGTTCAAAGGGGAAGAAAGTTCTTCTGATTTAAAAGGAAAGCAATTTCGGTTAGTAAGTCATCTACCTCACAAATTTCTGAAGTCTTCTGTTTAGGAAAACTACCTTTTTTAATAATAAAAGAAACTATAGACTATAGCAAACTATACAGCAAACTATAGACCTGTCAGTCTGACCTCGATATGAGGGCAGATTATGGAACAGATCATTTTGAGTGCTATCACTAGACATGTTATGAGCAACCAGGGGATCAGGCCTAGTCAGCATGGGTTTATGAAAGGCAGGTCCTGCCTGACAAGCCTGAATTCCTTCTATGATAAGATGACCTGATTGTTGGATGGGGGGAAGACAGTGGATATAATATATCTGGACCTTAGAAAAGCATTTGACACTGTCCCCACATTCTCATGGAAAAACTGGCTGCTCATGGCATGGATGAGCATACGATCTGCTGGATCCAGCACTGGCTGGAAGGACGATCCCAAAGGGTGGTGCTCAATGGAGTTAAATCCAGCTGGCGGTCAGTCACAAGTGGTGTTCCTCAGGGCTCAGTATTGGGGCCTTTCCTTTTTTAATGTCTTCATTGATGATGTTGTTAGGGATATAGAAAACACTATCAGTAAGTTTGCCGATGNACAGAGGAGGGCAATGAAACTGGTGAAAGGCCTCGAGAATAAGTCTTATGAGGATCAATTGAGGGAGTTGGGATTGTTTAGTTTGAGGAAGAGGAGGCTGAGGGGAGACCTCATCACTCTCTACAACTGCTTGAAAGGGCATTGTAGAGAGGTTGGTGCTGGACTCTTCTCACGGGCAATTAGTGACAGAACAAGAGGGAATGGCTGCAAGCTGCAGCAGGGGAGGTTTAGGCTTGACATTAGGAAAAAGTTTTTCACAGAGAGAGTGGTCAGTCAGTGGAATGGGCTGCCCAGGGAGGTTGGTGGAGTCACCATCCCTGACTGTGTTTAAGAGTAGATTGGATGCGATGTTGAGGGATATGGTCTCGGGGAGAACTTGTAGAGTAGGGCTCATGGTTGGACTTGATGATCCCAAGGGTCTCTTCCAGCCTATATGATTCTATGATTCTATAGGCCTGATTCTTAAGCCACAATATTTTATACAACCTACCCACTGATACTACATCTAGAAAAAATCAGGAGCCCTAGACTCAACAGTGACTAATATTAAGAAAATATCAAATAATTTGAAAGCAGTATTAAATCCTTTTCTAGTCAAAATGCAAAATATAAAAGTTGTCAATGGCAGTAAACTCAGTCAGACAACTCCAGGCTGTTGCGTTCATTCATTACTTTCCACCATCACTGTTGTATAGACAGATCACTGTGCTAATTGCAACATACACTACTAGAAGTACAATCTGCAAGGAACACAAATAAAAGAGTATTTAAAGAAGTCTTATATTCTGACTTATAAATACTGAAATGTATTTATTAATATATAATGTAACATTAATATTTAACATGGTGGTAGTTCCTAGTCCTAAAAAAATGTCTATCCCTTAAATGATATGTAATTATTTTGAGTTACTCTATTTGAGCACTGAACTAATTTGGGAGAAAAAAAAACAAAACCCGACATGAACAACTTGAAGTTGGAAAATGAAAATTGGAAACCAGCAACCTGAAAAAATTATAAATTGAAAAATTGAGAACTACTTAACTTTCCATCAAAAATTTTGCCTTCCAGTTATTCAAGTATGAAGACTGATAAAAATATCAAGTATACAATTATGTACCAAGTATGCTTTTATTTTATAATTCTTACCAATCAAAAAGATGGATACTATCAAAACAATTCCATTTCCTTATTAATTTTTATTTCCTGCTTTTAATCTATAAATGAATGTTCCTGATTGTCTCTTCCAATCTAGGTGATAGAGTCACATGGTTCTATGACTCTATGAATAATTAATTTGTAGTTGGGGATCTACAGAAATTTATCTGTATCAAAAACATTTCATTTTTTATTTTTATGATGATACTGGATAGGCCTTTATACCTTCAAAATTCCTCTTGTTCTATATAAATCAAACTGTCTCATAACTCATTTGGGAAACAGGGAACACAGGCTTTCACATGGCTGCTCTTTTGCCCTAAGAGGTTGATGGTTGTCTTAAACACTGCTGCTGTTTTCCTGAAATTACTTTTTTTCATCATTACACCATACTAGAACCCAAGGGAAAAAACCCTACTCATCATCTTCCATAGAAGGCTCATTTCCATAATTAACTCAATGATCTAAACAACAAGTTGAATGCACATTTGAATCAATTACATAGACAAACCCAGCTGTTTAAAGTCAAACCATTCTACACAGCTGTGAATAGAAATGATAACATGGATTCCCTTCCATGCCTCTCACATCTCTTGCACTTTATTTTGCATGCTCTATATAATAACTTGGCAACTAAGTGTTCAAATGGAAGAATATAAAGAAGGAAGACTTCATATGGCTTCCATGCTTTACAAAGTGCAAAGGAAATGAACAGAAAGTGAAGTTACGTCCACGGAAATTGTATGGAGATTGGGACTGAAAATTAATTAGGTTCAACATTTCTTCTGTTTAGAAGAGAGAAAAGACACAGGTGTATGCTCAGCTAGAACATATGATATTAAATGTGCGAGGCATAACTTTACACTGCACCTTGAATGTGGGTTATGGTGTTGCTGCACATCTTCACAACCAGATCCCAAGACTTTACTCTTGACTTGGGAAGCAGCAGATAAATTATTCACAGCGGAGTATTTCTTCCAGTTCTATGTCTGGTTATCAAGTCCATGGCTGGTAAATGTTAAGGCCACTGCTTCTTCTGGGAATATTGGATGTTCAGTCCATGATCTTCTCACCCCAGCTTTATAAAAACAGCTGTGTACATCTTTCTCTCCTGCTTTTTTCTGTGACACAATGAAGGCAGTGGTCATTTGGACTGTCACTGCAGGATTAAGGGGGATATCTAAATATTAAATTGCTTATAATTGCCACTCTCCAATGGGCATTGAAATACACATATTTTGTCAAGTATGAAATATATGTTTTCCTGCAAAGTTATAAGGTGAATAAATTCCAATAATTATGAGTTAGAATTTTTCAAAATGTGGACTTTTAGTCTGTACTTAGAATATAGCATGCTGTTGGTCCCGAGTAATTGCTAAAGCCATTAAATAAAAACTCGAGAGAAGAGGCATGTGATTTTCTGATGTGGACTGTGCTTCTCTTTAAAATCAAGGTGATGTTTCTTTTTTCTTAAGAAGCCATTCTTTCTGTAAAATTGTGAATTTTGTACCGTCCTTCTTACCACCTGTGTCTTGGTTCATTGAGGTTTTAAATGTGGTGATGGGTGAACACATGTGACCATCTTAATATTAAAGGATTTGTCTCCTAAGGGCCTTGAAAGAGGATTGGAAGGGGAAGGGCCTTATTCTTCAGCCACGTAAATTTCCAGTTTGACTCATTCCTTTGCTGACAGCAAAATACAGGGGTAAAGTACACAGGCCATTTTGACCAGCACTGCTATTGAATGTAAAAGCACAGCCTACCACTGTAGAGTCACCACTAACTCAGGAAAACAACAGAATCCCTGCTGGAACTGCAGTTAGTGTAGGAAACATCCAAAGATAATGTACCACAGTACAAGATAGTGCAGACAGAAAACACCTCGACAAATAACACTTCAATCCCTGCTCTTTTCTCCAAACAGAAGAAAGCTATCCTGAAAGATCTCATAAGCCACAATCTCATGATGCAGCTCTGGAGAGCAGACCTCAGTCCTGCAGAGGACCCTGCTTGCTGTTAGTAATGCAGGAAACTATGGAAGACAAAATACATTGGAGTTGCATGTTTTCCTAGTTCAGTACTATTCCCTGACAAGTGTGTTGTCCTTCAGCCAGAGCCCCCTCTAGTAACTTTCCAAATACCATGGCCACTAGGGTGATAAGTTAATAACCAGGTTTTCTCCATGTCTTGACTGAGATACATTCATTAATTTAACAGTACATTCTCTGAGACATATATAGTCGTATATTTTGTTAACTGAGTTGCACAGTTTAACGACTAAGATATTATTTATGATTCTTCTTTGTATGTACTGTTAGTGAAGATGAATACACTCCTGATTTAGTTTAATTTGTCAAAAATCCGGGCACCTGTTTCTCTGGCTGATCTCCTCCATATCTCAGCTGTGGATTTTTTGAAGTACTTTGGCAACTGAGCTACATCTTCACTAGTTGAACAACACACTTCAGCTGCAAAGTTATTTACAAACTTTACTGATCAAGCTGCATGTTCTTGGGCTGAATTTGCTACAGACAACACTTTGCAGATGGAACTGAATTCTTTACTAATCATGGGAGATGAATTAATTTATTTGATTAGCAGTAATTTGCATTATTTACCGATTATGTTCTTCAATTACCACCCAAAAGAGCTGTGTTGTGTTGCTAGTGCTGGTTAATCACTTACTACACTCTACTTCAGAGGGGAAGGCATTTGGTTGTAGATAAAGACATCCTTCTGTCTTCAAATACTTCCTAAAAAACACTCCTTCCACGTCACCTACGGGATGATATTAAGGTCTTTTTATTCAAAAAAGAAGGAATACACGTGAAAGAAAAATTTCCTATCAAGGCAGTCTTGTGTTACCATTTGCTTTGTTTTCTCATTATTTATTATGGTTATGTAAGTACTATTACTATGGCTGTTACTTTGACAAAGCCATTCTTTTCATAACAGTGCCATGAAGGGTTTCATGACTGTACGAGTGCATCCACTGAGGTTGCGTTCCCTGTTGGAACAGGGTGCAGTGTAAGGTCACACCAAGCTGTAGTCAGATGTTCATGGCAGGGACATGGGAAGATATAGTGTCTTGCTTGCCAGTGGTGAGTTAGAAGGGTGCCCCAGTGTACTCTATGCAATTCACTGGACCGTGCTGCCTTTTTTTATCTGCTTCAGCATGTATTAAAGCATATGGTGAAATTCCTCTGTAAATAAGAAAAATTAATGCAGGCAACAGTGTACAAACTTGTCTTCATAAAAATCTACCTCTACTCTGCCCTCAGTCTCTCTGCTACGTAGTTTTTAAAATATTTTTTTACAAAACATCCTTGAAATCCCTGAGAGTCTCTGCCTCAGGCAATTAAGTCTTACCCCCACCCTACACAAGGAAAGTATTCTTTACTTACCTATGTAGTGCTTAGAGTAAGAAATTTTTCTGAGTATTGAGTGTTCTCACCAATTTAAGTGGTTCCTAACCATGATTCACAGAACTTAAAACTTATCAGGAAGTTTACATGCATTTGCTGGCTGAGAGGGCTGACACAGAGACATACTTACCAGCTAGAGTTTTACCCTATTATTACATTAACAAGAGGAAAAATTATCTCACTGATAAATAATTGGAAGATTTAAATCAGTCTTGGCCCATAAATTGCATCCAAGTAGGTAAATGAATTTTGCATATTTGACTTGTTCATAATATGGTATAAAAAGTCTGAGAGTAAAGACTGCAGATGAGGAAAACGTGCCTTTTGCTTAATAAAGGAAATAAAACACAAGTGGATTCTGAATTACAAGGAATACAACTTAGTCACATGCATGAAAATTCAGTGATTAATTTTTTCACTTGGCAAAACTTTATTGGAAATACTTTCATTTTTCATGTTTCCATTTGGGACAGCTTATCTCTTTAAGGTTAGTTTTGGTTCCAAATTTTGGTTCTTCTGCAGCACTGATCAGAGATTGCTGGAAGACTAGGATTTAATTTGTCAAAAGGACAGAGGTTTCAAAAATGTGGTCCGCATCTGAAATAAAACAAGTGCTTTCCAAAATGTTCACCAAAAATGTGTATGAAAAATGCAATGCAAATTCAAAGTCCTAACTGTATGTCTAAAGTTACAATTGTTTTCCCATGTGCATAACTTTAGATTTTTGTACATTAAATCTTGTGTACTCTTTTATAGCTTTATCCTTCAGTGTGATACAGCTAGATCCTTCAGTGAAACTCCCCATAGTTGGCTTTCTAGTCTGTAGTTCTCCAAATCCCCCAAGAACTGTCTTGAAATCTTGGTATCACATTAGCCACCTCTATTTTTCTGGCACCAGGGTAGTTACAAGCAAAAGGTTATATATTACAACATTACAGTAATTTCATACCTGACTACCTTTAGAACATCTTACTGAATATCACTTGGTCTTGGGGATTTGTTGCTTATTCATTTTACCAATTTGTTCCTAATTCTGTTCTATTCTACTGACACGTAGATTTGAGATGGTAAGTTTGACATGTCAATCATAGAGGAATTTTGTGCTATAACTTAACTAAATTCATTTTCAATGAATGTAGGAGAAAGAATTCATTTTCTTGACTTCTTTAAGGATCTCTTTCTTAACTGTAAACCTGTATTTGCCTTGCAGAATCTCAGGCAGCATCCCATCTTCTGGCATGTTTGAAAGAAGCTAGTTTTAGATTTTATGCTGCTATCAAATTCATCAGTGGTTTTAGTCTTCCTGTTCTTTTTTACATCTATCTTTCCTATATTTATTCTTTCCAAAACCTTCTAGTAACTAATGTGCATTTTCTCCAAGTCTATAATACTGTAACGGTTAGTCTATAGCACCGTAACTGTTGTAAACAAACTTTGTACACCTAAAAACAATTATTATACACCTGAAAACACTTTATCCTCTTGAATGTAGCTTTTAATTAAGTTTCCATAATAAAAGGAAGGATGCCTTCTGTTATAAACTTAACCATTTTCATGTAGCTCCCCTGTGGAAATCAAAAACTGAGAAATCAGATCTCTTGGCTGTTTTTTATGTGATCCAACAATGATATTGGATGCAAATACTATATTATTATATAGTACATATAGTGGTTCGGGGGGTTGTGCATCACTTAAATAGGATTTCTTTACAACATACCTCCTCCTTTTCCTTCTTAAGTTTTGTTGCCTTCGTTCTGCCCTTCAGTTTGCACCTACAAGAGGCATCTGGGGTTGGCTTGGGCTTTCTGCCCTTTCATATTCCTTGGCTTCCCCGTAGTGTTTTGAGTGTCTGAATTACTTGCTAACACAGACTCTACTTCCAAATGAAGAATATGTGGGATCCAAACACTCAGAGATGAGGGGGAAAGCTTTTAGTTCTCTGAATTTGAGTGATTTTTACATAAAGATACTTTTTTAAACCAGTGGGTCTCTTTTCCTTAATTCCAGTAGGTTTTGTATCATATTCTGAGTCTTTCATGTTCACTCAATTAAATTTTAGTAGCTAATTCTGATATGCCCTCATTCTTGATGCTATTTTCTTAGCGAATTTTTAATTTCTCTAAAATCTACCAAAATAGTAAACTTGTAAGGAAGAAAAAATATATCTATCTGCTTTAAAAAGAT
>VZTM01013807.1:0-11334 GCA_013400555.1 Jacana jacana
TTTTTTTTTTTTTAAATTTTTAATAGTATGGATGCACTAACATTTAGTTGCTTTCATGTTATGCTAGGTTTTTTTCAGATGTTTGTGCTATTTTTCTCAGATTTGTTAAAGACTTTTGTGTTACTGCTTCAGATCACTTATGTCACTCTCATTACTAGCATAAGGCCATCATCATGCCATTCAGCAGTGGGAGATGATTTACCGAGGACATTGAATATTGCTTATCCAGTGACATTGGAAGGGAGCAGGGAAAAGCAGCTTTGCTCTCTGTTTCTTCTGCAATGTGCTTACAGGTGACAATGCCTTGCCTTGTATTTTGCCTCAGTGGAGTATTTGTTTGCACAGCTTTGCATCTGCATTTCATCTCAGGTGGGAGTTGTGTACAATCTACCAGCAGAGCTGGAGGAAGGGAAGCCTCTCTTCAGATGGGAGAAGACACTTGAATTATTTGCCAGCAAAGGATGGTGTAAAGTTGCCATATGTGTTTTACCTTCACATGTGAGATGCTGGGAGGAGGAACCTGTTTAGAAATATATTACTCCCTTAGGTGTTCCCTCTCATCCATTTTCACAATAAACAAAACTGTTGAGAAGATCAGCACATGCATTTTCTAAGCACATACATGATAAAGCACATGAAAATTCTAACATATACATAACAATGCACAGATGATCTCATTGATGTGCACACAATTATTTCTTCTTAGTACAGTGAACATATATGAGCACTGAATATTCTTGAACATAGAAACACCAAGACTTTTATAATACTGCAAAATAGTGAAGAGGATGTAAATGAGCGATATAGATGTTCTAATGCACTATTATGGTTCAATCTCAACTTTAAAAGGAAGTTTCTACAGGCATTCTGCCAGACACATGCAGAATAGATATTTCTTCCCCCTTTGTTCCAGGGCAATTAAAAAACACCAGGCGTTGTTACTGAGCTGTTATTTATTAGGAGCTACAAATACTTGGATGAAGATTCTTTTCACAAACTGCAATTAATTCATTGTATAGATTTAAAAGAAATAATAATTCTCAGTTGCATCTTGGAATAGCTCCAAACATGAGACTCCACGATTTTAGTTTTCCCTGTCTTAATTTCTATTTTTGCTGCTTGCTTTCCCTATTTTTTCCTCTACTATTGCAGAGAGGAAGCAGGGGAAGAGAAGGAAAACCTGAAAACAGAAAAATTTCATTTTATGCAGTGAAATTTTCAACACATTGAGCAAAACCCAGGAAAGTTAAAAACATGAGAAAGAAAAGTGATTATGTGAAAAATTCATAAATTTCTTGTATTTTCACAAGCTGATGGGAATATATACTTAAATATCTTCAGAATTACTAAGCCTGTAGTTTTGTTAAAGCCATTTGTAGGGTATAGAAACTAGATCACTGCACAAGACTAAAATGCTTTATTGAGAAATTTATGATTGCTTTCAAACTTTCCTTTCTCACAGAGACCATCAATGTTAGTTTCTTCTCTAATGTTACCCTTTCTTCTCTACGCAGACAATCTTAGTTATATACGAGAACAAAAAACCTGTACATGTTGTGAAATTGCCTCTTATGACATGCATGCACAGGATCTTGAGAAAAACTGAAAAAAGATCATGAAAATTCAGCCCTGGGTAGCTTTTTGTTAATTTCTTTTTTCTGTTGGACTAAAAACCTATTCAGGTAGCTGGAGGTCAGAGCAAGTAGTGACTTGCAAAAAAAAAAAAAAATTGTGTCACATATTTCACATGTTTGAGGTGTAGCATTCAAATCCATATACCTTCTATTTTAAATTCTGAAAGATTTCACAACTTTTGGGGCTGAAAAGTGAGTTTGCAAAAATGTATAGCTCATTCCAGAGACAAGTGATTTTTAATATGTGCCAGTCTACAAGTATGATAATTTTCTAATTCCAAGATTTTGATTAAATTTGTAAGAAACAAAATACAGAGATATATGGAGAGGTCTAGAAGAACAAAATGTTCCTACAAAAATACTTTCATAACACTACTTATTTTCTTCTGTGTTGATTGTCTTTTGTCATTTCACCTGGATAGCCAGTCTCACAGTCTGGGCAAGTATAGAGTCCTGCATCTGGGCAAGAACAACCCCAGGTACCAGTATAGGTTGGGAAATGACCTGTTGGAGAGCAGGACAGGGGAAAGGGGCCTGGGGGGTCCTGGTGGACAGCAGGATGACCATGAGCCAGCACTGTGCCCTCATGGCCAAGAAGGCCAATGGCATCCTGGGGTGTATTAGAAAGGGGGTGGTTAGTAGGTGGAGAGAGGTTCTCCTGCTCCTCTACTCTGCCCTGGTGAGACCGCATCTAGAATAATGTGTCCAGTTCTGGGCCCCTCAGTTCAAGAGGGACAGGGAACTGCTTGAGAGAGTCTAAGACAGGGCTACCAAGATGATGAAGGAAGTGGAGCATCTCCCATACGAGGAAAGGCTGAGGGAGCTGGGTCTCTTTAAGTTGGAGGAGACTGAATTAATGTTTACAAATATGTAAAGGGTGAGTGTCAGGAGGATGGAACCAGGCTCTTCTCAGTGACATCCAGTGATAGGACAAGGGGTAATGGATGCAAGCTGGAACATAGGTGGTTCCACTTAAACATGGGAAAAAAACTTCTGATACTCTGTTTGATACATGGCCACTCTGTCTACTCATTTGCCACTGGCAGAGATTTTATAATTGAGAGATCCATTAATACTTCAGCAAAAGCTTAAGAATACAATTTCCAAGTTAAAAAAAAAAAAAAAAAAAAAGATAAAAAAGAATATAATTGTTGTCTATAATATAAGTATTTTATGATTCAAGCTGTTTGTGGACTCCTTCATAAAGAAGTGAACCATGAGTCCAAACAGCTCACTCTGGTAATAAAGTGCCCTTTGGCTTAATGGGTAAAACTGCTGTTGAAAAGCCAGAAGTCGTGTGGAACTACTCATTATAAAATAGTTTACTGGGAAGTTATTGAGATTTAAATATCTTGCAGTACTTTCCTGTGGTTAACATGATCCATGAAATGATGGCTGAATCTGTGCTATGCCTTGGGAAAGAACACAGCAGGATAACAAACAATGAGGAAATCCTATGGAGAATGTTAATATTTCCAGACTTCCAACTAAGACTGTCACTGCTCTGTGACTGAAGAGGGACATTATCTACCACATAGAATAGGTACATAGCATCCTCTCCTAGCATGGAAAAAAAAATTTAAAAGTGGACAAAAATCTCTCACAGAATATTAGTTCCTGCTGTTCCATGACAGCAGGTTTTGTGCTTGTTTCTACATCCTTCAAATATATTTAAGATGACAGGGTTATTTTAACCCTGACAGTGATTAACATAATACTACCAATGCTTTAGTTCCACCTGCAAAATCAATGTTAGGCTCTCTCTGGATTTGTTTTGAGCACTACAAAAAAGCATTGCTCACTGCATTTTTACCTCTGCTCTGCATCAAATTTTCTTCATAATCAACATATTTCTGCCAGCTCAAGGAGTCTTAATCTCTAGGGAGATTGCTAACAATGTGCTTGGTGCTATTACAGGCTTACAGAGAAGGATGCTAGCAAATCACTTTGTTTTCAGAGATGTTCAAAATATGCTGCAAGCCTAACTCTGAATTCACTGAAAATCTCAGGCCGAATTATTAGTGATCATTTATGACGGTTCTTTCCACATAATTGATCATGTCTCCAGGACGCAGCCTGGCTCTTGCGCACATTGCTGTCTGTAGCTGCTCTACTTAATACTTCAAAGTAGGCAGAACTACCCTATGGATCACCATTAATCGGGTCACCCAAGTTTAAGGGACTCAGAAAGTCCATTCTAACATTGTTTTATTTATTTACTTCCTTTTCTGTTTAGATGTGGAAGTTTGGACTGACAGATATGACACTTCTGTGTTTAACCCCAGGGAAAAGCAGATGAGGCTGTGCTGTGCAGGTCAGCAATTCCCTGCCTTTTAACTGAAATATGCTAGAAATTACATGAGAATGAAAGCTGCCAAGAAAGACATGGTTCACCTGGAGGTGTAGTCATCTCAAAATATGAGAAGAAATCCAACTTTCTGGCCCACTTATAGTATGCTTTAAGGTTTGGAAAAGAAAATCGTTAAATCACCAAATCACCAAAAAGTCAGAAAAAACAATACCTCAACACCCCATGAAGCAGTATTTTGAAAAAAGACATTGCAAAAAGACGTTGCTAATCTCTATTTTGCAAAGACATTGCAAAATAAGGTATTTACATAATTTCCTGTGCATAGCTTTAGGAGTGATTGATATTTAAAATGGTCTGACAGTCAATATTGCACATAAAATTTGCAAGTAACATTTAAAAACCTAGGCTTCAGTTTAGGTCAGTTCATCTCTTTTTACAAGACTTTTGTTCATACTGTTGACCATCTACACTAAACAGAACAGGACTTGAAAAATTACTTGCAATTACTGTTGCAGCCACACATGCATATTTTATTATGCTCAGTGAATCCAAATACAATGTTTTGTTGCATTATAGAATGTTTTGTGTCATTTTTATTTCTGAATCATAAATAACTTTACTGGACACACGCTTTATTTATTGAAATGGTCAAAGAAATTAGGAAATTTGTTGTGTAGATAACAACAGTTCCTGTAACACTTCCAGGCAAAAGATTTCCATGACAGAAATTCTGCTAATACACAGTATTCCTGACAAATGTCCTTATTCCTTATTTTGATTAACTAGTTGGGGTAAACCAGTTGAGACTGCATTCCTTTTATTCAGTCCTGAGTCTATTTTTCACTTTGATATGCCTGTTTTGTCAGGCCACCGAGACTGTTAAAATACCCTTTTTATAATAAAATAAATAAAATTTATAATAAAATTTATAACAAAAATTATAATAATATGATTAATTTTTTATAACATAAAGAAATAAAATACTTCTTTACATATCGTAAACTTCTACTACTGCACCTTCCCAAGCTAGTGCTGCTTTTCAAGCTTCTTTGACAAAACAGCCACAAGAACGGTAAAGAAAAAGAATTGTCAGCTCTTAGATATTGAATTAGTTCCATTTCCTTGTTCTATTTGTATAAATGCTGGTTTCCTCTTCTAGGTACATATGTACACTCAAATGTAAATACCTGTGTGTGTGAGAAAGAGAGCACACTGCTATGCATGTGTGTGTCTCTGTACATCTCCTCAAAGGCTAACTTCCACAAATGTAGAGACCATTTTAAATACACCCTACTGGCTGATTTTCAGACAATAAGCACTTAGTTAAAGGAGCCGTAGCCCTTAATCAGTCCATATTTCAGCACTCCATTCCTATTCACATAGATCTTTGATTTTAGGCATAATTTGAATTCCTGTTGAAACGCATGGGTCTTGGGCATGTACTAGCAATCACCCATAAACTGAAATGTTTTGCTGAATGGAGAGGAACTGTATCTAAACAAACAAACAAGCAAACAAAAAGTAGATTAACATAATGAAGAAGAAAACCAAAATGAACCGTTATTAAAGACAGAGATTAAATCTATTTATTTGATGGGATCTACTGTTGCACAACACATGAAAAAAGAAGAAATGTCCACAGGCTATTTTTTTCCATTATAATTGGGTACCTTGTGAGTAGCTTAACAATATCAAAGGGGTTGTTCAGTAATTAAATATCATACCCAACTGGGTACTGAAATACCATCCAAACTACTAGCCTAATCAACAAGCTAGTTTTACTACATTAAAATACATTGGTTATATGTTTAAATGGGAAAGGGACAAGGGTGAAAAAATGTGGGGTTTTTTTGTAAAAACACCTGTAGCAATAAGAACATAGGGGAGCAGACCATTGTTAAAAGTGGCTGCTTGAATATTTTATGATAAGATGCACCTTGCTCACCTGATGAAGCCCCAGTTTTGGTACATCATCACCACGTGTGAAGCACCTGCCAGAGCTAAAAGCTAGAAAGAACCTGGGCAAAACTTGGCCTGATGCTTGCACAGTAAGTCTGCTTCCTTGACTGCTGCTGCCTGCACTGGCTGGGCCTGGCATGGCAGGGGATATGTAAAACATGTCAGGCCAAAGAACAGGTTATGCATTTAATATACACTAGTTTTTCTTTGGGACTCAGACAATTCTCACTTTTATGACCATATGTAGTTCTCATTTTCCTTGTTTCAAAAGTCCTACCTGTAATTCTGTAGTCATAAAATATAAACATTTTCCTCAACTTCCACTTTTCAATATATGAGTGTTTTAGAAGAGTCCAAACACATTGATTGGCTCTTATTATTTTAAGTGCAATGGTGTGCAGCAGTTCATGACCAGTTACCTTCAGTGGCTTCTCCACACACCGACCCATGGGGACAACTAACTCTTTGCCTCCAACTTCCAATATCTGTTGACTGTCAGGACTTTTTCAGTTCTTTTTCAGTTCACGCCAGCTAAGGTATAGTGTTACACAGACTGTCAGCTTGTGTTGTGCTCTGTGGAACAGATGGTCTTGGAAGATGCCATATTTTTTCTTGGGACTTCGTTGGTTTGGGTTTTTTTTACATGCTTTGTTACATCAATTTTGATTATTTTACTATTTTGACAATAAGAGAATTCAGAAATCTGATTGTGTCCCAGAAACTTTAAATTAAGGAGCCAGTTGTTGGTCACCAGGAAACCACACAGAAAACACCTTCTTTCTTCTAAGTAGTCTAAAAGAGAATTGAAAGAGAATGAACACAAGAAATCTGAAGTATATATTGATTGAAAATACAATTTTAGGTGCTGAGGGAGAATACACATTTGTTTCTATTTAGTTAAGTTTCAGATACTGTACAAGGTTTTCAAATTCAAGAATTAATCAGGTTTCCTGACAAAAAAGAATATGACAATATTTCTATATCAGAAGTGGTGATCCTAAAATTTTTAACAGAAATACATTAATTGTAGCAAAATGCTGTCAAACTATTGTAATTATTTTCTTTCCCAAAATTATCAGTTATAACTGTTAAGTCTTGTAAGGTTTGATGGGATGTGAGTCTTCTGATTAAGTAATTCCAGTAATTTTTAAAGGAAATGTTTCCTAAAGCCTTTCACAGAAATGTCAACATTTTGCCTTTATTTGCTTATTTGGGAGGAAAGAAAAATGCTAAACATCAAAATTGTAGCAATAGGGCAATACTACATTTGAGCATCTTTACGGTTTACTATCCAATATGATATACCTTAAAGAGGCCTAATTAAGAATACTGAATGCTTATAATCTGGACTTTTAGTTACAAAACACAAAGATCCCTCTTTTCCCCTGGAATGTTGTGATCCCCAGAAAGAAATGCATCAGTGATGGAAACCAGGAAATCAGGAAAACCTGATCCTGTTTCACAGTTTGTTCACACATATTATATTTCAAGGCAAGTCTCCCAGAGACTTCCCTGTTCCAGCTTCCTTTTAAAGTATTGTGTCTTGGCTGGACACTAAAGAATAAAGGAGTGACAGGATTCCCTCTCCTCTGTCATTTCCCTCCAATAGAATCTGCATTCCAGTCTCTCTAGTCATGCTGCTTCTCTGTTCTTGTTTTCTGCTAAACTACAGTTATTCAAAGCTTTTCAGTCACAAGAAGTCATCATTTCTGGTTCAGACCTTTTCTATGCTTTGAGGTTGCCAAGTCTCATGATGAAGACCAAACATCAGTAGACCCCTTATAAGAGTTTCCGGAGTGACACACTTTCACTCAAAAATACAGCTGCAGCAGTATTATTGTATTGGCACTGCTCACTGATAGTAATCACTGCTAAATATTCTGCAGGGAAAGTATATGACATGCAGACTGGGTTGTATTTGCTTTCCATCTTCAAGCAAGAACTGAATTAGATGTGTCATGTTGGCTTGCCTTATTTGTATCTTGTGTGTGTACATTGGCCAAGAAGGCCAATGGCATCCTGGCTTGCATAAAGAATAGTGTGACCAGCAGAAGTAGGGAGGTGATTGTCCCCCTGTACTCAGCACTGGTTAGGCCACACCTTGAGTATTGTGTCCAGTTCTGGGCACCTCAGCACAAGAGAGATATCGAGGTGCTGGAGCGAGTACAGAGGAGGGCAACAAAGCTGGTGAGAGGCCTGGNGCATGTGTACATAGCCATCTTATACGGAGGCATCTGAGATTTGGACATGAAATATTATGTGAAATGATACAAAAATATTGCACTAATTCCTTCTTCAGCATAAGAAATAGCTGCTCACAAAAATAAAAAAAAAAAAACAAAACCAAAAAAAAACAAAAACACCAAAACAAAACCCAAACCACCTGAGCAATTAACAGCAGAAATGAAAAGAAATTCCCAAGCTGCCAGTTCTCATCCTGCTCACTTCCCTCCAAGTAGGGTCACGAAACAGGAAAGTAAACATAAAGGCTATCTGGCCAAAGTCCTGGGTTTGACTGTTGCCCAAAACAGGAGCTCAGGTCTTCCACTTCTGCTCTTCCTGGGGAGCTGCAGCGAACTGGCAGAAGACTACCTCTTCACAGCTCAGGGCACCGATGCCAACAGCAGACAGAGAAGAGCCTGCTCAGTGTGTCACACCAAGGCTCCAAACAGCCCAGAAGACTGATTAGAAGGAAAGAGTAAATTTTGATAACAACTTGGGCTCAGGATGGAAACCGCATCTACTTGCCATCAAGATTGGATGTATTTGGATGAAGCAAGGTAGTAGATTCAGGGGATTTTCATAGAGTATTTCTTGACAATAATCTCTCCTCTTGCACCTCTTGAGCACTTCACTCTATTTCAGCAGTGAATACCTGAAATAAGCAAATATTCACCGTCTTAAGGATTGTAGTATGTACAATTGTTAGTCTCCTTGCTGTATAGAGGCCTCTGGGTCAGGAATAAATAAAAGTTTCAGCAACAACTGGGGTTGTGTCTTTCCCTCTAATAGTAAAAGGCAGCTATATTTTTTTCTAGTTATTAGTTTTAATTAAACTAAACTAGAAGCAGTAAGTTTGTTGCTTGGTAGCTAGTCAGTGCACCACAAACTAGGAAAAGAACAACAAAATCAGAACCTGTAAGAAAAGATATAAGTTTTAAGCATTCTACTATTGCCCGCTTTGTTAATTTCCATAGTCTTTATCTATAATAGATATTCACTAGCAACACAAATTTAAAATGGCAAGAATTTTAAGAATTTTACAAAATTGGGAACTTGAGTGTAACTTCATGCAACACCCCCTTCACCTTAGATTGAGCGCCAGCAAAGTCCTGAAAATGGACAGGAGGAATTTCTTGTTGAAATTCAATTTTTTTCTTTAACTTCAGTTTTGAGACTCTTCAGCTGGAGAAACATCCATGCTCTAAAAAGTTGCAACTTCATTGACTCTCACAGAATGGTAAAATATTGGAAATTATAGCAGGTTGTTAGCCCAGTTTCAAGAACAGCTTGGCTTTTTCTTGGGTCAGAATTTTTACATGTTGAATGCAAGTAGCTAACATACTCTGATAAAGCTTCAGCTTGCTCATAAATCCTGAAGCTTGCAGCGACAATCGGTGTGTGCTCATGTGGCAAAGCCTCGGCCTTTTTATCAACTCTCTTGACAGAAATGCTGTCACATCATATCTGTTCTTTTCTTAATCCCATGAATTTATTTCAAGAGGCTAGTAGTTATAGCTCACATCTGTCTATGATGTGGCATATCAGCCTAAAGGCACCACATCTTCTCTGTCTTCTGCTTGTTTCTACACAGTGTGGAATATGTGTCAGTCACCAGGTTGAGTCAAGTACACAAAGCGAGAAGATGAGATGTCTGAAAACAACCTGTACCTACAAGATATCTGGAATACCATCAACTGCCCTGACACTCCTCGGGCTTTCAACACAAGAATCAAGGGGCATCTGTTGTCACAAGATCTCCTTGGTTCATCAGGAGGGCAGCATCAGTCACTGTGAGCCCTTGTACAGTTTGAATCTGTATCTGAGTTGCCACAGGAACCAATGGAAGGTACCAGGGTGAAAGGAACATACAATAAACGTGAATGAGCTTCTTCTGAAGATTTTCTCTACCTACTAATTTTCTTTGTAAACTAACCACATTATTTTCATCACATCTTATCAGCTCCAACAAAATTATAATTTTTAATCTCATAGCTACAATTTCTATTGGTTCCTAATATTTATCAGGACCTTTCTTTTGGACAAGTCCACCTAAATCAGGTTGTTTTCCTAAAACCAAAGGTGACAGATTGTTCAGAAGCCAGGTAGCATGTGCCTCTCTGGTACAGTCATCTCATTGCAAAAGGACTTGGAAAAAAGAGGGACTAATTTCGCTCTCTGAACTTTGCTCTCTTTGGCAGTTGGCTGGTCAGGCTAATCAAAGGTCACCACACCTGAGAAAAGCCCAGGAAACTGCTCAGGCTGAAAACTTCTCTGCTAAGCATGCAACCATGGAAGGAAAGTAGCTCTGATATAAACTAAAGGGAAAGGACAGGAATTCACAAACTTCTTCCCTCATCCTTCTGACAGTACCCATATCACTTTCCTAACAATATTAAAATCACGAGATATTCAAATACTTTTTTTTTTTTTTCTCCATGCATGACTTATTCTAGCTACCAAAGAGAGCTTTAAAGCCATGCTGAGGAACACTATGCATATTCTTTGAGTTCATCCTTGCCTGGATTCACCCCAATTTATATCCCAGAAGATTTTGTTTAAAAAAGCCATAAATAGAACTTCTTTTTTTTTTTTTTTTTTTTCTTTCTGTATCTGCTGCCCAGTTCTATCCTAATATCATGCATATAAGATACAGTGTGACAAAAAAGACCATAAGAATCCTCTGAGAAATTAAGGATTATAGAAGTTGGCACTTAGGTCCTTCAGGCTCTCAGCTAAGTGCAGTAATCTTCAGTATATCCACAGTAATGGGCTGAGTCTGGACTAAGGTACAAGACAAACCTGCAACAAGGTGATAAAGGAGCTGATGTACTTGATGACAAATAGGAATTAGGAATCAAAAGTTGAAAGCAATGATCCAAGATCCAAGGCATTTTGGAAATTTCTGTGCTTACCCTAGTAAGGCCCTAAGTGTGACAGAAGAGCTGGTCCTCAGCCCATTATGAGACAGGCCTGCATTAGGTTGATCAATAGGTGTTTCCTGTTAAAGCTTGGAAACAGAATTTTCAATACATTGGTCAGACTATGAGTTCTTACAAGATGGCAGCAATTTTTAAAAGAAGGAAGGAGCTTCCTTCTTTTAAAGGAAGGAGCTTCCGTCTACCAGCACAGATCAAGTATCTGGGCAACCTGGTCTAGTTGGGTGTGTCCCTGATGACTGTGGGGAGGTTGGACTAGATGACCCTAGAG
>VZTM01013809.1:7236-23482 GCA_013400555.1 Jacana jacana
TTTTTTTTTGTCTGATGCAGAATCCCAGTATCTAGGCAGCTCCCTCTTTTCTTCCCTTCCTTCTACCCCCTCCCTATGAAGGAAGGGGGAGACATCCATGGGAAGACTGAAATACGTGTAGATGGACTTTCAAATGCCTTTTTTCCTTGAAAGAGGAAGATAAATCCCAGTTGCCAGCACATTGACTTTTTTGTTACTGCTTGTTAAAAATGGGGTTCGCTTACTCCAGCTAAATCCGTGGAGCCTTTCAGAGAGTTGCTGTTTTTTTTCATCAGAGGAGCCACATTGATGTTAACCATTTTTTTGTAAAATGGAGAATGAAATATTCACACCCCTTTTGGAGCAGTTCATGTCTAGCCCTCTTGTCACCTGGGTAAGCATTCATTTTTCCTCACACCTTACTCCTTTATTTGCTCATTGTTTGGAGATTAATGCCTGGCGGCTGAGAATGAGGTGGAGTTAGTGTCACGATGGTGATGATTATGTTTTAGGTTAAGACATTCGGACCGTTAGCTGGAGGAAATGGGACCAACCTGGAAGAATATGTGGCACTAGTGGATGGTGTGTTCCTGAATGAAGTCATGCTGCAAATGTAAGTGTGTGCAACTTGTGCCTTGGGTTTATTTTTTGCTGTTGTCTTGGTTCTCTTGTATGTTTTGCTTTCTTATGAAAGCTCCTTTTTCCCCTCCATGTTGACCTTGGTAAATTTCTTTTATACTTGAAGTAGTCATGTGGTCAGTGAAGAGGAAACTTCGAAGCATAGCAGATACTCTTCCCAGTTTAACATCTGAGTGATGTTATTTGCAGGATGTATAATGTAATACAGGCTGAATCATGATGTATAGAACTCACTGGAAAATTGAATGACTGTAAATAGCTTCCTAGATTTTCACTGAGAAGCATAAAGGTTCTTTCTACAGTAAGTCATGCTCATAAACAAAATTTTGAATTAATTTGCTTGGCTAGTAAGATCCTAATACATATCTTAGTTCATGTGACATACAACTTAAGGATCCTTTTCAAGTCATATAATGTTGTTTAATGAGCAAATGGACCATCCTTTAACTCCTTCCTCTTTATTTTTCAGAGTCCCAAATTAGAGTAGATAGAAGTTGTGCAGCACAGCTGATATTTTAATTCAGAGTATGGAACATTTGTTGGCTATGAACCACAGAAAAAATGCCTTTCCATGGTTTTATAATTTGTTTATTGAATACCAATCTTTAGAAAAATTTCTTTATAATCACAGTGACTTTTTGTTAATCATAGTTTTGACTGGAATGTTGCCCACTGCTGTAATGCTACAGAATAACACTTCTGTCAAGTGTCTAGCGATAGAATCATAAAATATTAGTAGGGGAAAAAATTCTCCATACTTTTTTTTTTTTTCCCAATACTTTAAGTCTTCACAGAGAAATATGTTGCTTGTTTGTATAGGTATGAAAAAGTATGGTTTATGGATGGCTGGATAGACCCATCACTGTGTGAGCAGCTTTTGATGACAGCTGTTCCTCAGGAGCAGCGCTCAGTGATGGGCATCCTTTTATTCTGTTTATAGTTTTTACTCATATTTAGTACTTTAAAAGTTTTTGCTGTTGCTATTCAGCTTGTATAACTAATCCTTGTAAAAAGATCTGCATGTTACTACATTTAAATTTGAATCTTTACCCTCTTGAAACCAGGATTTTCTTTGTCACCTACTTCTGTGAATTCCTAGTATTCTGTAATATTAAGAAATGTGGAAAACTTGATGGAATTGGACTTTCTGAAAAAAAGCTTGAGTGTATTTGTGGCAGTAATTAGTAAAATTTTAAGTGATGCATTCACTGAGGCATAGTATTTCTATTTTACAATTTATTTTAATTTTTGTTTGGCCTACATATAAATTAAGTAGCTTGCTGATTATGACCATGCATTTAAGAGGTAGAGCTTATATTTGTTAAAAATGTTGACAGCTTGAAGGTATATTTAGTACTGGAACTGGAACAGGGGGATTTTGAAGAGTATGGTCTTGAAAGTAAACTTTCTCATCAAGTTTTTGGAATATTAACAGTATAAATTGATATCTGATCCATTATAGGGGATGTATGTATGTGAAATGGAAAGCTGCAGAGAGGGAGACATTCTCATGCTTAAGTCACTGTGTGTGGAATTTGACTTTGTATGTGCATCTTTGACTCAATACTGTGATTACTGCAGTTTACTTAGGGGAGGAGTCTTGTATGTGTGTATTGAATACACATGGAAGGTGTAAAATTAAAGTAAAATTGTTTGGTAGTCAGAACAATTAAAAACTGCTTTAAACTAGAGGTGGTGTAAGAGGACTAGCGTACAAATAAAATTCATATATTCATTACAAATATGTAACTACACTGAAAGGTGTTTATTTGAAATACATTTTTTGGGGGACTGAGATGTGTTAACAATTCATTACTGCTTAGAATTTAAATTTTAAGGACTGTGTTCTTTTTTTTGGAGGGGTTTTATTTGTTTTGGGTTTGCTTAGTTTTTTTTTGCCAGGGTTGAAAGAGACAGAAGTGTTTCATGTTTTGCAGATATTCCATTTCTGGTGAAGTCACTGTGGAAATCTGTGTTAATTTCTAGTCCTGTGCACTTTGAATATCCACCTAATAAATAGGTATCTTCATTTGCAGAAGTATTTAAAAGATGCAGCTGCAACTAATCATCAATATTGCTTATTTTCAGAATTTTCCATTTTATTAGTATTTCTTTTTTTTCCTTTCACTCTTAACTACCATAAGTTGAGGAAATGCGGCAGAAAAATTTGTATCATGTGACTTCAAAACCAAAATATTTTTCTTCAGAATGTTTGGTTTGCCTTGGTTTTTTTTTTTTTTTTTAAATCTCTCACTGTCTGACTTCACACGAGAGCTCGAGATCTGTGGTTAGGAGCTGTGGCACTCTGGCAGTCTTAGAAGCTCTAGAGAAATGTTGTTCTTGCAAAAGTCACCAGGAGTTGCATTCATAGAAATATGTGGAAAGCACCACTATAAGTTGGATTTTTTACATAGTTTGTGTTATATGGTGCTTACTTTTTACTCTAGTTCTGAGTTATTTGAGGCTGTTAATACTTGGGTGTGAGAATACAGGCAGTGTGTACATACCAGCCAAGGACTTTGCGGTGTGGTAGCGCTGTGGGTTGGTTCCTATGGTTGGAAAGCGGTTCCAGCCTTAGATGCAAGGGTGTTAAAAACATGAACGAGTGGAGGTTGTTAGAGGTCCTGTGTTCCTGCTTTATGTATACTTGCTTTATTTTTGCATAATGTTGAAAAAACAAATGCTATGACCATAAAAGTCTGAGTTAATATTGAGTTAGGCATGGTTTGTAAACAGTCACACAATCAAAAAAGTGTCTTTGTTACTTAAGGAAGGTTTTTGTTCAGATAAAAAAGAGTTTATCCTGCCCTCTGTCAGTGACAAGTGAGAGTTTGTTAGTACAGCATTTGTTTCTTCAAAGTGGATGTTGGGATTGGAATAGTTGCAGGATAATGGTACCGAAATGGTCAGGTTTTATCAGCATTGATTTTATTAGTGCCTCATATGTGAGAGACACTAATTAATTGGACTCCTTGTATGTCTTTTGCTTTTGACTTTTTTAATGTTTCAGTACATATGAAAATGACAGATTCTGTTCAGTGTCCAGTTACATCTGAAGATCTCTTCCTTTGTTGGAGGTGCTACAGGCTAACATAATTATTATTTTTAATTTTATTTTAATTAAGGAGAGTTACAGGGTTATAATATTAGCTCCTAACTTGAGAGAATGTCTCTCATTTCCTGTTTAAATTTAGGTCCAGTTTCTCAAAAGTATTTGGTTACGTACCTTCTGTTGGGATCAGTCAGTATCTGATCGCTCTGGATAGAAACCCATCTGTCCTTCTAAATCTGAGCCTTTATCTTTGTGTTCTTTGATACAAAAAGGGGTCATGCTTCTTGGAAATAAATCAGAATGCAAGAGATCACTGCAGTGGTTCTGCCAGGGTAAGGAGGTGGAGGAAAATACCGAAAATACTTAATACCTTTGCTTTACCTTTATATCATAATACTTCTAACAGTATTAAATGCTCATATACGTGAGTAAAATAGGTTGTGTATACTGCTAAAATAAATGAAACAGTATAATTCAACAGATTAGTCACCTATAGAACATCTAGATGCAATTACAGTAAAATAATCCTGAGCTTTCCTAGAGATATTTTTCCAGAACCTGACTAAGAATACCTCTCTTTTTTTTGTGTCTTAGTATTGTACAGATGGTATACACTTTGGATCCAAAAAGTTCGAAGTATTCTTAAAGAAACACTAATTTTCTGACTTCTTATATTCATTTCTGATAGATCTTGATGTCTGATATTTGTTAATTGAATTCCAGTAGGATTGTGTACAAATGCTGAAAGTCTTGTAGTTCAAAACAGTGGGCTCCAAACTGCCAGGAGTCTTACTGGTTCCTTTGAATGAAATAGCTGCAAGTAATTCCAAGTTTGGGACTTCCACTGCATTTAGCGTCTCTATTAATATTTGGTCAAGTAATAAATACTTGAAACTGTATTTTAGTTTTAATTATTTCATTATACTTTATATTAGTGGAAATGGATCTGTTTTAAAGGGACTATTGGACGCATACTGGATGCAGAATTGATAATGTATAGAACCAAACTCTGAAACTGAGTTAATCTAATCTAGCACCTGGAGAACCTGTCTGCTGTCATCACGGTGTTCCATTCATAACATTTTGTCTTGATATAGATAGTATGTAATAATGCACTCAATTAATTGCTGTGTCCAGAAATGCTGAAAACTACTTCAAAGGATGAAGTATTTTATTGTTCTCCTGTTTTTCTCCCTTTTGCCGTTCTCCCACTGTTTTCACTGACTGGATTCACATGCAGGCCTTTCATGCCAGTAGAATTTTCCAGGTGGACTGGCTGACTGTTTTCTTCCAGCGCTCTGGTGGTGTGTGCCTAGAATGTGTAGACTGCTTCATTGACTCCTTTTCTGAGCTCTTAGTCTTTAGTTGTATGCTCTTTTCCAAACAGTGGAGCTTGCCAGCCCATACTTCTGGCTTGCCTATATCCTTCCCTGAAAACTGGACTCCATCTCTAGTGCTTGAGCCAGCTGCCTGGCTCTGTGAAAGAGCACAGGAACATGCACTCCAATCCAATTTTAACTCTTACAGTGAAGAAGACCAAATAGCAAGAAGCAGCTTCAGCCAGGTTCTGGCTAGGTGGGGAAATGGGGGAAAAAATATGGGGAAAATGAAATTGGTGAGTTTGGCAGTAAAAATACAAGCATGTGTTTTAGAAAAAAGTACAATGTTATGTATCTGCACTTTTCTTACTTTCTTGAACAAATGGATTTGATGAATGCTTTTCAGGTGTGCTCTGTCAGGCTTCCACAGATGCAAAGCAGTTACCACTCTAGCAGTTTGTGAGAGTGATTCTGCAGCAGTAGTACCTAGATTTTTCTTAAGGAAAGCTGAATTTATAGCACCCTTTTATTTTTTTTTTATAGAAGCAAACTTTTTAACAAATGGTCCAGCACAATGTGCACTGTGGTCAAGACTGCTGGAATTAAAACACTTTTTTTACAAAAAAGGAAAAGATAGTTCTTAGAGTATAATGATGATTAATTTTGGACTCAAACATTTTCCTGCTGTGGGCTTTGAACTGGGCAAATGAGGTGGATGTAGGCTGATGCCTGTACTTCTGAGGTGCTTTGTTTTTTGATAGCTAAAGGGAGAAAAGTGTGGCTTGAATGTGGAATACTTGAAGTGTTTGATCTTCATTTATGTCTCTGCTTTAGTAGAATATTCTTTCTATCCTTTTCCACAGTTGATGTCCACTTCCCTCCACCCTGGTCACTCTGGTTTATTTCCATGCAGTAAACTCTTCTGTGGCTCACTATCGTTTCTTGCAGTATTTTGAAGATCAGGAAGTAAATAATCTAATTTTTCTCTGTGTGTAACATACACTTCTTTGCTTTCTTCTTAATGTGCTATTTTCAGTATCTTTCTTTGACTCTGGCTCCTTATTTCTTTGGGTATTCTACTACTTATCCCATCCTTAGTCTAGGCTAGTAGTAAGGGCCAGGGATCTGAAGGCTGAGTTAAAAAACATTTCTTAGTTTGTACAGAGGTGCTGTATGGAGTCTACCTACCTGTTCCATAAACAGCAATCTTAGCTGGAAGACCTAAATACAAAAATAACTTGTTTCAGCATTGAAAATTTTCTGGCAAGGAAACAACGTATATTTATTCACTATGACTTTACAGTTTCATTTTCAGAGTGTTTTGCATTTCACTCACATTTTACATGTTGTTTCAAAGCACTGCATGAAAATAATGAAATAAGCTTACAAATAATTTTCTAGGCATATATTTTGTTTCATTATCAGGAAAAGTAAGTAAGAGTTTACTGACAAGCTCTTATCTTTTTATGACATAGCTTAGTTAAGAGTGTTTTATATGTAGAGACACATGTTATGTTGAAGACTACAGAGCAGAGGTACCCGAGGGAGGTAACAGGAGTTAAAGCCACAGAGCCTGGTGCAGCACTACTGGAGAGCTGCCCTTACACAAGGCAGAGTCGGCTTAGAGCTGAACTCACAGGACTGTGTGGGGAATGACGTGTGTGTGACTTCGAGCCAGAGGAAGACATACCTTGGTTTTGCACTAGTGGCTGTGCTGTATGCTTTAGTGGTTCAGGGATGATGGTTGTGTAGCTCATCTAGGCATTATTAGACCTTAGCAGCAGCCAACATTGTGAGGTCAGGTGAGCTTTCCAGTTCCAGTTATGGCTGGCTGTAATGTTTCTGTTTGCAGGGCTGACTACTCTTTACCTGCCTCTGCTTCTGTGCTACCACTATCCTGGCTCCCAGTGTTGTAAGGAAAGACAATACACAACTTTTTTGGCTTTATTTTTATACTAGAAGGGTTGGGTTTATACCAGAAAGGTTGGTTTGCCCAGGTAGCTGAGATGCATGGAGCTGCCCTACTATCTTGCCATATTTGCTGGTGGTATAGCGGTAGGAAATTCCAGAATTTTTGAGTTAGCTACAAATATCTTACCTGGGCTGATGAGCTTGCATCTTTCACTGGCAAGGCTGTATTTCTTCAGGTACCATGGCTCATCTGGGGATCTCTACACCACAGACCTTTGCAGAGTATTGCCATGCTGTGATCTTTCTTTCAAAAACTAATCTAGTTAACTGACAAATCGGTTGCTAAATCAAGCATATCTTAATCTTATGCTAAATTTGAGAAGCTTAGTTCTAGATTTTCCTTGTTTGTTTCTTAAGAAGGGGCTTTTTAGCTTTATGTTCTTTCATGTGTTCCTCTTATTTTTTGGTTCCTCCTCCTTTTTTCTCTAAATACCAATTTGTTGCCTTCCTTGTCTTTCATACTGTACCACTTTTCCCTACATAGTAGTTATTTAAGAATCAAGACATTTTTTCAAGTGCTGCTTTGTTTAGAGCACATGACTTCAGTGGTCAGAGATTATTTGGTAATAACTGGGTGGCAGTCTCTGTTTGTTTGCTTTGTTTTAGAGTCCAGTATTTATACCTTAAGATGCTCCAAAGATTGGTGGCCTTTAAGAATGTTATTATTATTAAGCAGTATTTACAAAATGCTGCCCCTTCATTTCATTGGACTGACTGATGTTAGTCCAACTCTGAACGGAAGCAAGGCTAGTGTTTGACTGAAACTGGCCCGGTGTGCTTTCCCCTTAGCTTGCTCTGAGGAAAAAGCAAAAGCAAAATCTTATGTTGTATTTTTGGTTTGGGAAATAGTAAGGAATGAACTTGTAAGCAGTTTGTATTTTATATTCCTGACAGTTGAGTGAATCCTTTATTTGTGTTGCACATTTAGATATACTCAAAAATTTCCTTCCTTTTTTATAGTGATAGGAGGTAGAGGCCACTTAAGATTATTACAGAACTTGGTCTTACTTAAAGCTGCAGGGAAATATTTGCTCTAATTTTAGTTTGTGTGGTGTCTTTGTTTTTCTTAAATGAGCTCCTGAGCAAAGGTGTCTGTGTAATTTCCTGGTAGCTTGGGAATGTACTTGCTGTATATTTAAAGTATTGTGTATGCCACACAAAAATAAAGTACAGATACTAGTTGATGATATAATATATGTAATACTTACAAAGTGCTGGTTTGCATCCTAGCAAGGATGTTAAAATATTAAGATAAAAAGAATGCACCTCTTTTATAGGTCATTATATGTGTGTTTATCTTGTAGCTTTGGGTAGTTAACAGGGGTAAGGTCCTTCATGTACTGCACTATTTACATCTAAATCAGTGGGGGATTGTACATGTATGATGTGCATTCAAAATTCACAAGGCATTTCAGCTACAGTGCTGAAGCTATGAAGCTGCTCATGTGGATAATTTTTTTTTACAAGAAATGAAACTTATTTGGCAATCCCCTTATATCCAGTAGCCTTGCTTTTGAATTTGTCTCTTTCTCTGGAATAATCTGCACGCAGGACTCAGATCTGTCACTTGATATTCTAAAAATAGATATGGAAAAAGTTGGTTAGGGTAGAAGATAAATACTTGTATCTACAAATTTAATTATCTCTAAAGATTATTTTTTTTTAAAGGTTAAAGAGTGCATAAATGTGCATTGCTTTAAAATCCTACTTAAGTTATTTTCCCTTATATTAATATTTTAAATATCTTAGAAAGCATGTTAGCTACACAAGTGTCATTTGCTAAGGGCAATAAATGTTTAGTTGCTTCTGTGTTCTGTACTGCTTGCTGCTTCCTATCTGACAACTTTCTGTCCCTGTTCTGGTTCTTCTACAACTCTTCCTGATGCTTCTTCCAAATGACTGTATGTTTGCAGAATGTTCTTTCCAAGGTAGGTTGTAGAAACGTTTTCTGGCTTTAATGCCCTCTGATGTTTGCTATCAAGTCATGCTCCATCTTGTGATCCAGATCTGTGACTGCTTACTTACGTAAAGCTAATCTTACTGTTGTCACAGGATTATTGTGGGTGTCAATGTTTGCAGTGTTTTAATGTGCAGTTACACTGAGGTGTTAATCACGAAGTCAAATAGTTTTCAAGTACTCTGCTAATTAGTACCGGACTCAATAGATCTTAAAATTTGAACTCATTTGAGAAGTAAACTTCGACCCTGAGAGGGGAAAATAACACACAGTGCTTAAAGTAGAAAGCAAAGCTTCAGCATTCGTTATCCTGTCTGTCTTCTTGCTTGCTTGTCCTTTGTAGACTGTATGCTCTTACATCCTGTGCTGCCCTTTTGTTTCAGTTTAACTTGGAAAGTAGTACAGTGCAAATACAGCAGTCTAATCCTGCCTTTTCAGACAATATTTGCTACTGGACCTTTTGCAATTAACAAAACAAAACCAAGCAACTAAGAAAAATAAAAAACGGAACCAAAACCCAACCCAACCCAAGAAGACCCTTGTAAGATACTTAGATTTGTTGAAGTAGTAAAGTGTGTTGATCAGACTTCCTGGTCATTTGTGTGCTCAAAAAAGGGTTTGTTTGTCAAGTTGTTTCTTCTAGGAATTCTCAATTATTTAATACCCAGGAGTGTTTATTTTGTGTGACAGTAGTAAGTGTTCTGTGAGACTCTGAATTCTATAGGTTTTCTGTTCCATCAATGAAACTTTTAAGTGGGTGGAAACTGTCTGACATTTTGCTAGCTGCAGAGCAGAGGTGGCTCTGCGTTGTCATTGATTGTTGCAGGGAGCTTACCCGGGTTACTTGGTGTAGTGAGCAGTGGTTCACTGTATTCAGTCCTTGGCAGACAGTTGTTGGTTTGGTTGGTTGTTTTTTTTTGTTGTTGTTGTTGTATTTTTGATTGGTTGGTTTTTTTTGTCATAGTACCTTTTAGTGTGTTATGAAAAGAGTACATAGCCAAGTTATATACTAGTAAAGCTATACAGTACTAGTAAGCTGTTCCGTAATGTGTGATGATGTTGCTCTGTAAGCTTGGAAGTTACAGATTTGTTGAGGGGTGGTAACTTGGGGATACATGGGTGTACTTACTTAATAAATGAGAGGTGAAGCCTTTTATTTCCTCTTTTATTATCCCCTATGTTTTGCTCACCTGCATGCATCTACTATTAATCAAAACATAAGCTGGCAGTGTGCCCTTGCAGCCCCAAAAGCCAATAAATCTGAAGTGTGCCCAGCAAGTCAAGGGAGGAGATTCTGCCCCTCTGCTCTGGTGAAATGCCCCCTGCAGTGCTGCCTCCAGCTCTGAGGCCTCAGCACAGAATAGACATGGACCTGTTGGAGCAAGTGCAATGATGATCAGAGGGCTGGAGCACCTGTCCTTATGAAGACAAGCTGAGAGAGTTGGGGTTGTCTGCATGGAAAAGAGAAGGGTCTGAGGAGACCTTGTAGCAGCTTTACAGTGCCTAAAGGGGGCCTGCAGGAGAGATGGGGAGGGACTCTTTATCAGGGAGTGGAATGGTAGGACAAGGGTAACAGCCCTTTGCAGCACTACAGGTTTGGGGAAGAGTGGCTGGAGAGCTGCCCAGCAGAAAAGGACCTAGGGGTGTTGGTTGACAACGGGCTGAATATGAGCCAGCAGTGTGCCCAGGTGGCCAAGAAGGCCAACAGCATCCTGGCCTATATGAAGAACAGCATGGTGAGTAGGACTAAGGAAGTGATCATCCTCCTGTACTCAGCACGGGTGAAGCTGCACCTTGAGTACTGTGTTTAGTTTTGGGCCCCTCGCTGCAAGAAAGACACTGAGGTTCTGAAGCATGCCCAGAGAAGGGCAATGAAAGGTGGTGAGGCGTCTGGAGCACAAATCTTATGAGGAGAGGCTGAGGGAGCTAGGGTTGTTCAGCCTGGAGAAAAGAAGGTGGAGAGGAGACCTTATTGCTCTGTACAACTACCTGAAAGGAGATTGTAGAGAGGTGGAGGTCAGTCTCTTCTCCGAAGTAAGAAGCGACAAGAGGAAATGGGCTCGTGCTGTACTAGGAGAGATTTAGGATTAATATTTGGGGAAAATTTCTCCATCAAAACACTGTGACAGGCTGCCCAGAGAAGCGGTTGAATCACCATCCCTGGAGGTATTTCTAAAAGGTGTGTGGGCATTGTTTGGTGGTGGTTTTGTCAGCATTAGGTTAATGGTTGGATTAGATGATCTTAAAGGTCCCTTCCAACCTAGATGATGCTGTGATTCTAAGAGGGGGAAGATACAGCTTAGAAGTTAGGACAAAATTATTTACTCTGAGGGTGGTGAGACACTGGTTGTGTCTCAGTTTGCCCAGAGAAGCTGTGGATGCCCCATCTCTGGGGGTGTTCAAGGCCAGGTTGGATGGTGATTTGAGTAACCTGGCATAGTGAAAGGTGTTCCTGCCCATGGCAAGGGGGTTGAAACTAGATGATATTCGAGGTCCTTTCCAGCTCCACCAATTCTGTGATTTTGTGAGAACAGGATGCAAAAAAAAAAAAAAAGGCCTGTTCTGGTCTCTACTTCCTCCTTCCCAGGGTTGCAAAAAGCAAAGATTAGTCACCAAGTCTCTTGAATATACTGTGATTTTTATTTTTTTGTGTCCAGCTGTTTGCCCATTCACATGTAAATGTGTGAGTGTACAGATGTGAGGGATGTCCCTTCATGCAAATAATACCACTAGCAGTGAGACCACCCAGCAGAGCAGTTGCTGGTCAGAGCAGCCCTGAGGTCACGAGGTGCAGTATGTTCATATTGATGGAGAAGGGAGAGATAGCTCAAGGGCTTGTGGCGCTGTTTCAGATACAACTATAGCGTGCTTCAACTGTGAGTAATTAGGCAGCTCATCTGCTGTGAGCACCAATCAGGGAGCACAGGCACTGTGCAGCTACCCTGTGAGTAGTTCAGCCTGGTCAGATGCTGCAGAGCTAAGGCAGGGAGCAGGAAAGTTGTCTGCATGTGCTCAGTATCTACTCATCTATCTGTTCTTGGTGGTATTCCACGTGATCCCCACCAGCCAGCGGATTTGTTGTAGGCCACTTGACTGTGGTTTTGTTGGTTTTGTTTTTTTTAAAGTAGGCGTAGGGCTTCAGCATCCTGACAGTCTATGATGTTGGACGTAATCCTAGGAAATGGGGTTTTGTGCAAGGCTTTTGGTGTTAGACCTACTTCCGACAACTCGCATCAGCATGAGGCAAATAACCCTTTGATACAGCTGTTGAACTTTTGGCACATATAGTCAATCTTTGCTAACTGCAGAGTTACCAGAGTATCCTTAAGTTGATATGAATCTTATTTTGTGGTAAAGGATGTCTAAGCATTTCTAATGATAGCTTTAGAAGTTTGAGCAGATGTCTGCAGAGCTGCATGACCGTTCTAACTGTGCATACATTGCTACTCAAACAGTACTGTCTCAAGGGTAGAAATCCAGGCGTGTTACAAGTAAGAGGCAAATTGCCTTTTTAGTGGGCATTTATGACAAATGGTGGTTAGTATAAATCACATTATCTCCTTGATTATTGCAAGTTGGATTAGAGCATCCTTTTACTGAATCCTGTGTAAGTGCATGAAGCTACAGTGGCTAAGCAGGATTCAAAAGCGAGCACTTGGGTAACTCTGGAACGTTCATCCCGTGTGTCTTCAGCAAATGAGACAGCGACTCTCCAGTTGAATAGCCGTGTGTGCATTGTGTAATAGTACCAGCTCATCGTCTTGTTCAGTAGCATCAATGCATTGCACCTTCAGGGCTCGCATGTCTTGCATGATGCTCTTCAAGAGGTAGAAGGATTTTATTGCCATCTATTTTTCAGATAAGAATGTGCCAAGCTCGTGCTCTGTGTGCTTCAACAGTGGATAGTCTGTGTAATTATTCTTGAGGGAAGTCATCCATTTCAATCCATTTCTATCAACCCAGAGCTGATGTAGGTGCCAGAGGGATAGCAAAGGAGTTACAATTTCTTTCTTTATGTTTTTGGTAGGTTTAGTGTGGAAGTAGTCTTCAGCAGCAGCAATTGGTCATATTGATAGATAGAGGAGGAGTTTGAAGTATGCCATCCTGTACCAACATTTCTAGAACTTGTGTAATCGCAAGGTACAGATACTGACAGTGCTGTACATCAGAATGTGCCCCTTTCTCTGACACTAACTCCTGCAAACCGACCCTTTTACTATGATTTATGATTTAAAAACTGATCAAATCGAGAGGTGCTTCTGATAACTTCATTGCCTCAATGTACTGCTTTGTCTGGGGTTGCTTCAAACATTTAAAGCAAATTTGAGTTATTGGTTATTCTCCAGTGAAAGCCCTGATGTTGTTTTAGCTTTCACAGTAAAAAGACACTATTCAATATCTTTGTAAAACACAATTTGTATGTGTTTGTTCTTCTTGCTAGTAGTAAATAATGGAAATGCTGCATTATTATTGGAAATCTGTCAAAAAATTCTGGTATCAGTGCTTATTGAAATACTTGGCAAAGAGCAAGAGTGAGCCTCAGTATTCCAATTAAAGGGATTTTGTAAAAAAATAATTTTATTACCCAAGCAAGACTTAGGTGTAGGTGAGTACTGGTGAGTGCTGTGCTCCTGTAAGCTAAAACAGGCAGAGTAACAGTAAATATTTATTACCCTTTGAGATGCACACTTGTGTAGAATTTTTTCTGAAGTGCTTGTTTCAGCATTTCACTGTACATAACAAATACATTGAAACAGTGATATATTTAAAATTAAATATTAAAAATATTTTAAAAAAGGGTGTGTTATAGTACTAGACTTGATCATTAAGTACCATCAAGGAACAGATGGCAAGAGAGGACACAACTGGTTTGCAGTCTGCATAGATTTAAGCATGAAGCCATTAAGCTATCACATTCCCATTTCTGATAGATTTTTGGTCAATGAAAAATTAAAGACACATAATCCCTGATTATATGAGGTCTCAATCTGTAATTCATGACACGGGTAGTATTTCAAAATCACTGAAGTTCCCTCTGTAATCAGTAGTTTTAAACTAATGCATTATTGGGATAGATGCTTTTGTCTGGTTTTATTGCTATTGAAATTAATGTATCTTGTCATAAGTAGGTTGCTCTTAAATGTAAAATTGCTTAAGGGTATCTTTTACTGCTCTGCTTCCTATTGACTTCTAGACAGATTTGCCCTATTTTGCTAGGCTATTTGCAACTGAAGCAGTTCAGTACCTCCATCTAATGAAAGGAACGATTCAGACTTCAGAGTGTGTATTGCCTTAAAAATGTTTATAGTATAACTAGCACAGTAGCCACTAGAATCTTAGCTTTAAAAATGAGGGTTTTAAAAATGTCTTTTACAAAGGACTATTTTAGAACCTTTTTATTTTCAAAATTACTTTCTTTGCATCTTCTCCTATCCCCAGCAGCATGTACTCATTTATTCCAGTGGTATTGGACCAAATGCATTATAATAAGCAGAATTGTTTAGTATTAATATAAAAGTAAAAATTTTCATGGTCATAATGAAACAGTTCAACATATGGATAGAAGTAATTTATTAAAATCTCTGATAAATCAGTTGCTCAAAAATGTAACCTAATTTACAGATAAGTGCCTTGAAAGCAGTACACTTTGATTTCTCTTTGGGGTTTTATCTTTCTGTATGAAAAATATTTGCATCTTACAGTTCAGTAGTTTTCTTGTTAGCATTTCAAATGCATGATACGAAAATTGGTATGTCTGTTCCTGGCTTCAGCCAGTCTGGCAAAATATAGGTATACAATAATATAATGGAATATGTGTAGCTAATATCATGCTGTGTTGTTTCCCCTTTGAGAGGAAGAGTTAAAACATCAATTCTTAAACTACCTTTCTGAGAAGATGGACTGTCATGACTGAAGATTATTTAAAATGGTGTTTTGTGAATTAAGACTACTGAGCTTTAAAGTTGGAGGCTTTGAGAGAATGAGGCCTGGTTATCAGTATTGGGAATGAAGGTGGGTTTATTTTTTAAAATAATAAATCTCCTGCTGAAGGACCTAATCACAGTTCTTTTGGTAACAGTGCATGGTGTGAGAAGCGATCTGTCAACCCTGTTCTTGGCTGTTCAGTATATTTTGCAAGTCAAAACTGACAGTTCAAACATAATCTGAAAGCTAGAAATCAGTGACTGAACATTAGGGAACGCTGGTAAATATAAAAGCTCAAGGGATTCTTCTACCAGGTGGCCTCTAGTTTAAATTTTTACATTTCAACATGCGGGTCATTTTAGTGGCTAGTCTATTAATATTCTGTGTTTATAGAGTATAATCATATAATGACATAGTGTGGTTAGGAAGATTTAAATTACTGTAGTCAAGAGATAAAAGTCCCATTTGCGCTGGAAGGTATTGAGAGCAGGATTTAACTCCCAGAAGAGTTAGACACAATTTTTTCCCAAGTAAAAGCCATCCTAGGCATCGCTAGCATGTTGGTTAAGAACATAAAAGACAACTTGCCTCTCTTGTTTAAAAAATAATGGCCCAACAATCTTTACAAAAAAAGTTATAAAATCAAAGAATTACAACTTCCTTCTAGCTATGGTGGATTATTGAGGCTAGATGTTTAATAATGTTAAAAATGATTTGTAGAGATTAGTGTTAGTAATGATATTTAAGTAAGTTAATTTTATCATTCCTCAAGAGCCGAGAAGTTAGAACTTCTTGTTACCGTAACCTGTTTAAAAGTTCTGCTGAAAGGAGCTCTGAGTTTTAGGTTTCTGTTGGACCTGTAGCCATAGTGTTTTGGAAAAAGATAAGATTATTAAAATAAATGTATTCTATAAACTGGGTTGTTGTGAGGCTGACAATCCAATTTTAATTGTTGATAGTCTGCACTAGCAGGGGATCATATAACTGGACTGTGAAGTTTTTTGAAGTGATACAGTTCCAGAGCACATCTGTGACCCAAGTTTTCTCAGCAAATTTCACGGTCTCAGTGAACTGTTTCCTGCAATTCATGCCAAAAAAAAAAATAAAAAAAAATTCAGTGCTTTCTGTTTTAAGACACAGGAATGATGAATTTTGACCCAAACCAGTGTAACTTTTATCAAAAAAGAAGCCTGGAATATCCATAAAATATAAGGAACATGTGCAAGCTGTTGAGTTGGTCTTGATAGATGAAAACATAGACCATATAAAAAACCAAAACATATATGGGGGAGGGGGATGCATGGGGTGAGCTGGTGGAAATAGAGGAATATTACTCTCAGCAGTAGTGTTAGTTAACAATTAATAACATCTTTGTTACATAACAACATGAACTTTCATAAGACT
>VZTM01013809.1:23513-35801 GCA_013400555.1 Jacana jacana
AATACCACAGAATTTGTGATTTGTTAATGCATAATATGTCACAGTTGATCCATATACTGTTGGATTTCTAAGGATTGAGAAGGAGATGGAACATGAGAATGATTTACTGTAGGAACGTTGACAAAGTGTTCTAAAAATGCTTAATAAGTATCTGTTTGTGCATCATTTAAGAGACATGAATTACTTGGTTTTGTACTGGAAGGAGAAATACAGGAATCAGGAGCAAAGGCCAGGTATGGGTATAATGACACCCTACAGTTCCTGACCTTGGCAAGATATTGTGACTTCTGATCTAAAAATACTTTCAACTCATCTAATAAAACACAAAGCTTGTGTGTTGCCTCTTTGATGTGCGCAGGTCCCAACTAGTAAATGTTGTCCTGCAAAACATGAAGATGGCAGTGATGATAAAAGTGTGGAAGTAAGAATTTGTGTCCTAAGAAATCTTGAGCTCTAATTGCCCAATTTTTTTTCCTCCTCCACATGGGTATCTTTGTGGTGGTGGTTTCTGCTGTTCAGGAATTTTTCATTGGTGTTCATTTGCTGTTTGTTGCATTGTGCTAGTACCAACTTGTTTGTCTTTAAAGGTGTGTAAAGATTTACGTTTGCTTGCTATTATGAAGACATAGTGCTATGGGAATATTTCTAAGGTTTCTAGTACAGTGAAATGACTGTATGAAATGAGAAAGTGTAAGCCTGAGCTTTTATGATGTTTGTGTTTTGAATTCTGGTGGTTGCACACTAATTTTTGTGTTGATGCTAAAATAAGAGCTATTACAGTATCCAGGAAACTCTAATGCCCTCTGTTTTGAAGGCTCTAAAGGGAGATTCATCTAAAATGTATGGCAGTAGAAATGCTGCTGAAGATGATGAAAAAGCCTGAAGATAATCCGATAGTCATTAAGATTAAAGATGAAGATTAGGGGCCCAAATCGGCCTTTTGGAGATACGAATGTAGAAATAGGAGACTTCAGCTGATCTCTGTATGCCATCAGGCAGGCAGGATTTATCATGGATTTTCTCCTCTGATTTTAACAAATTTGGATGAATTCAGTTTGGAAAGGAGTTCAGTTTGGCACATCTGAAAAGCATAATTTTTAGCCCGTTTAGTTCATTTTGCAGCTACAAATTAATTTTTGCAGCTACTGAATTAATAAGCCCAGTGTGACACCTTAGCCATGTAGTTTTGGCTAATGTATTCTAAAATGTATTTGTTTATAATATTTTTAGGAACACAGTGATGAAAGTTTAGGAATGAGGCAGTTGACACCAGTGTTGTAAGAACAGTGTCCTAATTTCCCTGGATTTATATTCGTATATATGAGAAAGAAGATACTATGCTTACTGCTTTTCTTTTAAAAATTACTGGTTTGGAGGTGCATTTAGCAATAAAATGAAGAAAAAACATGAATTTATCTTTTGAAAATTATAACATGCTGAAAACCAAGCTGTGAAAGGGAAATAAAGTTTAGATAACTTATAGACAATATTTACATATTTTTCATTTACATATAGCAATACTGGTACAAAGAGCATGTGAAGCTACCAGTTGAAGTGATAAACTGCATCAAAATAATTTGTGATACTGCTGTATCTGGGCAGTAGTGGGAATAGCTCATTTGGGGGGTTGGTTAGAACACTTACACATTACAGTTGAATTGATTACCTGTATAGAAACATATGAATCGTGTGTATGATGATCTTGTAGATACTCACATGTAGTTTCTTTAGGTAAAATATATTTGTTCTGTATGATGCACATTATTTTTCTGCTATCCCCTGCACAGCCTTCTGTTTGTGTGCACAAGCAGCAACTGGCTTTCACATTGCAGATCCCAGGTGTCCTGCCAACATAATTCATACTGACCTCTCTCTTGCTCCGCTCAGTCTCCTCCTGAGGAGCTCTGCTGTGATTGATGTGCAGTTCCCATTCTCCAGGGGCAGATGTACCTGTATGTCTCCTGGCAAGACAGGACATCTGAGTAATTGATGGAAGGCCTTTGCATACTGCTTGAACCCAGGTGATTCACCTGTGGAAAAAGTACAAACCCAGACCTTCCCTGAAGAGTGACTCTGTAGTGACTGAAACATCGTCTTCTACTGTGCATGGAATAACTACCTCTCTTTCAGACAACACTTGGACTAAAAAATTGAAGAATGAGGTTGTTTTTTTGTTGTTTTTTTTTTGGCAATGGCATTTCTTTTCCCTTGGTAGCTGGTTGTGTCCACTACAGAATTCAGGCCATTTTTTTTATTATAGCAAGTTACTCCTATTTCTGCATTTAATTCCTGAGTATAATCCGTTGCCTGTATGTGGTGGAATTGAATTCTGTTGTAGTGCTGTTGCACCACTTCTGCACTTTATCAGGATCATCCTCAAATGCCATAATGTTCTTTGTAGGGGTTTTTTTGGTTGGTGGTTTGTTTTGGTTTTTTCCATTCCTCCCAGTTTTTGCCAATGGCAGTTCTGGTTGATGTATTCTGTATTCCATTGTCTAAATCATCAATGACAATGTTGAACAAAAACAGACTCAGTAGGCACACCCCCTTGCAGGAACCTCCAGTTTGACAGTGAGAAGTTGGTAGTTCCTTGTTTGAATGCAGTATTCCAGCCAGCTGCGCGTTTAGACGACAGTAATACCATTAAGCGTTACAATAACATCATTCAATAGCAAAAGTGGGGTTGTGAGCTGTATCGAGTGTCTTTGTAAAAGTTAAGAAACTTTGCATTAGCCAATTCTCGCAGTGTTTTGAAGGGTGTTGTGGGGAGTTGCATTGGTTCTGCATTGTTTTCCTTGAAAGATCACGAGTGATTGTTATACTGTCTTGTATGTGGTTAATAACTTAATATGTTATGAGGCAATGAAAAAGGCTGGCACATCTGCATTTTCTCTGCTCCTTTCTAGTTTGTGAAGGAAAAAGGGAGTGATTTTCTCTGTGAAGGCAAAACAGACCAGAAAAGAATCTGGTAGTACGTGAGAGTACATGAGAAAAACTTCCATTAATAATCCCTTTGTTGACAGATTTCAGTCATCTGTAAATAAATTTAAAATAATTTAGTGTGTGTTAACGTAATGTATTTCATGTTTTTTGTTCTAAAAGTTAAAACTTAGATTCTGATTTTGTGCCTCCTGATAGTAAAATAGCATTGTATATTTTTTCAGTGTATAGACATTTGTTAGTGTAGCCAATGTGAATTCTGTTATTTGTAATTGTCTGCATCAGCAGGGATAATTCCCGATGTCTGCAGTGTGTGCTGGAATATTTATGTTAGAGCTGTGTTCTGCTTTCTGTATTCTGTCGGGGATGGGGGCTGCTTGTGGAGAACTGCAGAGCCACAAAAACTTTCTTCTTATATTCATTCTCCAGGAATAGTGAGGGGTGCTCCCGATTACGTACCGCATCAATAACTAAAAAGGGTGCTAAGCTGACTACCTGTATCAGAGGCTGATATTTCAAGTTACTTTTTTCCTGTCTGGCAGTCACTTCTACAACTTCTTATGTACTTGTGGAGGGGAAAAAAGGCATGGTAGCAAAGGCAAAAAGTTTTTACGCTGGTACATTAACTATATCATTTGCTATATACAGAGCTTTGCAGATTAATGTTCAGTGTGTTTAATTTAGTCCCTTTTTTGTTTGCTTGTTTTGCAGTAATCCAAAGGCTGCTAATCAGAGGATAAACAAAAAAGTAAACAACGATGCATCGTTAAGGCTTCAAAATTTATCTATTTTGGTGAAACAAATAAAAACTTACTATCAGGTCAGTAACTCTCTTGTGTGTTACGTTTTGTCTAGAATTGTTTTTAAGTATTCTTTTATAGTTATGCCTTTAAAGGTAAAAAAATAAGATTCATATTTTAAGATACTTGTACTGATGGTTGATTATAAATCTGGTCAAATTCTTTTATCACACGGTTTACATCTTTAAACTGTGATAGTAGTGTAGTAGTCTGGAAACACTTGGATGTGAATGATGGTCTCCATATAGTGAATATTCTGCATGTTCGATTACTTAGAGTACATTAAGCACCAGCCATTATTGGTTGGTATTTTCTGAATCGAAGTAAGGTTTGTGCCTGTGAGAGAAATTAGCATGTGTATTTACTTTGTCAATGGAATCTTTGTGAGAAAAATGTGATGAAATTTATTGGATTTAGAATTAATATGATTTTCAGTAGGAAAAAAATCAGTGAGGTGATAACAATCACATGAGATTTCATAGTAAATGCAGCGATGAGCTAATTTAGAGCTGAAAATAGCCGTTTTTCTGTGGTAGGGAAGAGCTTGTACTCTTGCCTTCTAGATGCAGAGCTTGGACAGAGTGGTGTACAAGTACACATGGACATGCTATAGTAGGACACTACACATATCACCAGTGTCCCTAACAGTGTGTCTTTTAGTGTCCTTCCAGGCTTCCCTGCACCTGTTTACTAGGAGAGTCTCTACCTGGGAGAAAATCTCCTTTGGCCTGCCTCTTAAAATAAATGCATCATGACAGAGCCTGTAGTTTTATGTTTTTTCTCATGTGTATGTGCAGAGTATATGTCTTCAAAAACTCCAAAGTACAGTGAGAATTCTTGGCTGTCACTGCAGTGGTCAACCACTGTACATCTTTCTAGCTAGCACTTTGTGTGTGGGTATAGTTAACACTGTTCTTTTCTTGGCATATACTATTAGTGGGTGTAAGTGCTGCCTGCTAAGACCAGTATGCTTTTCTGTTTCCCTGATGGTAGTAATTTTCGACCAGGCATTAGCATGTCACAGCTGGTGCAACAGAAGGCATAACCTGTGACAGGATTGATCTTTATTTGAATACAAGTCATTCCTGTGCATCTCAGGCCATACAGTGTCAGCCTGTTCTACTGCAACTGTACCAGGCAGAATTGTTTGCTTCTAGGTAGCTTACCTTTAGAATCATGGAATAGTGTGGATTGGAAGGGACCTTTAAAGTTCATTTAGTCCAATTTCCCCTGCAGTGAGCAGGGACATCTTCAACTAGATCAGGTTGCTCAGAGCCCTGTTCAACCTGATGTTGAATGCCTCCAGGGCTGGGGCATCTGCCAGCTCTCTGGCAACCTGGGCCAGTGTTTCACCACCACCATTGTAAAATAAAGTCTTCCTTCTATCTAGTCTATATCTAGTTTAAAGCCATTACCCCTTGTCCCAGTGCAACAGGCCCTGCTAAAAAGTTTGTCCCTACCTTTCTTATAAGCCCTCCAAAGTACTGAAAGGCCTCAATAAGGTCTTCCCTGTAGCCTTTTCTCCAGGCTGAACAATCCCAACTCTCTCAGCCTGTCATCACAGGGGATGTGTTCCAGCCCTCTGATTATTTTGGTGGCCCTTCTCTGGATCCTCACCAACAGTTCCATGTCTCTCCCACGCTCCAGAGCTGGATGCAGTACTCCAGGTGGGGTCTCACCAGAGCAGAGCAGAGGGGCAAAATCACCTCCCTCTCAACCTGCTGCCCATGCTGCTTTGCATGCAGCCCAGGATGACGTTCAACTTCTGGACTGTGAGTGTTCATTACTGGCTCATGTCCACCTTTTCATCCACCAGTACACCAANTGGCTCATGTCCAGCTTTTCATCCACCAGTACACCAAATCCTTCTTGGCAGGGGCTGCTCTCAATCCCTTTATCCCACAGCCTGTATTGGTGCTGGGGTTGCCCCGACCCATTTGGATGATTCAGGATTGTGAATGTTGCTCCAAACCTTTGTGTTAGGAATAATTTATTGTAGCTTTTTTTAAAAAAAAAAGTATTCAATAAATGTTGAAATCAAAGGCCGTGCCTTTAATGGCTCAAGTAATCCAGAGAGACCTGAACAGGCTGGAGAGGTGGGCCCAGGTGAAGCTCATGAGGTTCAACAAGAGCAAAAGAAAAGCTGGTTGCTCATGGCCTGGATGAGCGTACGATCTGCTGGATCGAGCACTGGCTGGAAGGACGGTCCCATAGAGTGGTGCTCAGTGGAGTTAAATCCAGCTGGCGGCTGGTCACAAGTGGTGTTCCTCAGGGCTCAGTACTGGGGCNTTAATAAGTAGAGCAAAAGCCCCATGCATAAGCAAAGCAAAACAAGGAATTCATTCACTACTTCCAATTGGCAGGCAGGTGTTGGGCCATCCTCAGGAAAACAGGGCTCCATCACGTGTAACGGTTACATGGGAAGACAAACACCATCACTCTTGAATATCCTCCACTTTCCCTCTTCCCCCAGCTTTATATGCTGAGTGTGATGTCATATGGCATGGAATACCCCTTTGGTCAGTTGGGGTCAGCTGTCCCAGCTATGTCCTCTCCCAACTTCTTGTGCCCTCCGAGCCTGCCCACTGGCAGGGTGGTGTGAGGAGCAGAAAAGGCCTTGACACTGCCTAAGCATTGCTCAGTGGTAACAAAACCAGCTCTGCATTGTCAACACTGTTTCTAGCACTAATTCAAAACATAGCCACATACTAGCTACTACAGACGAGGGGATGAGGTATTAGAAAGCAGCCCAGAGGAAAGGGACTTGGGGATGCTGATGGATGAGAAGCTGGCCATGATCAGGCAGTGTGCACTTGCAGCCCAGAAGGCCAATCACATCCTGGATTGCATCAAAAGATATGTTACCAGCCGATCTGGGGGTTAGAGCACCTTTGCTATGAAGACTGGCTGAGGTAGCTGGCATTGTTCACCCTGGAGAAAAGGAGGCTCTGGGCAGACCTAATAGCAGCCTCCCAGTACCTGAAGGGGGCCTTCAGGAAGGCTGGGGAGGGTCTCTTTACACAGGCCTGCAGAGACACAACGAGGGGCAATGACTTCAAGCTGGAGAAGAGCAGATTTAGATTGTATATTGGGAATGAGTTCTTTACTGTGTGGGTGGTGGACCACTGGAACAGGTTGCTCAGGGAAGTGGTTTGAGGCCCTTCCTTGGAGATACTCAAGGTGAAGCTCAATGAGGCCCTGGGCAACCTGGTCTAGTTGGGGGTGTCCCTGCTGACCTTTGGAGGTACCTTCTAGCCTGGACCATTCTATGATTCTGTAAGTTTGTCCTGTGTAAGTGCAGGGTATATAGAACTGCATATACTTTTTCCCCTTTCACTTCCCAGTCTCTCAGGCTTCTAATCTTGTGAGATGCCAGCTTCTTCAGATAGTGCAAGGGAGGGAACTTACAAACATTACAGGTCTGGCATTTTAGTAGGAGTAAAGGCATTTAGTGGCCAAACTGGAATGCTTGTTCAAATTTAAAATTGCTTTTAGCACGTGTTGATGTTCACTCAGATCTGCTGACATGCATGCAGGAGGCTTGTACGCTGTGGTCATTTGTTGAGTTTGGAGAGAATTTAAAGGACGGACCGTAGCCTTTGTTTCCTCTCAAACGTAGCGCAACCTGGCAGCAGGTGTTTTCCCACAACCTGGCATGGGTTAGCAAAGCAGTAGCAAATGTGGTTTCAGGAAGGGGTCAGTTTTGTTCCCGTCATCTGTGAAGTCACCCAAGAGAGAAAAGCCTAGTGCTTGATGGATGCTTTGGAATCACTCTGGGAGGCCTCTTGTAGACTGGGGTTTGCTTTCACAGGGGCATGAGCCTTCAGACCCGAGTGCTGCCGAAAGCTGTCTATACAAGCATCGTGTCTGGTAGATGTTCTGAATGGATGCCTGAAATCTGAGAGTAGGGAAACATGGAAAGTAATCACTGTATTGAGATACGAGATAGATTAATGCCTGGAATGTTACAGTAGGAATAAGCTATTAGTAAGGAGATTTTTAATTTTTAGCTTTATGTTATCTTGACTTACAAAACCTTTTATTTTGAGCTTGTCCCTGCTAGGTTACTCCAAGTATTTTTAGAACACGTGGAAAACATTCTCTCAATTTAGCAAATAATGGCATTAGTGTTGTATATGTACTTGTCAAAAAACCTGCACCAATAGAACATAACATTCAAAATTAAAGTGTTATGTTAGATTATACATTTTTTTGGTTCCTGCATCATCTTTGTTCTTCTCTAATTACAATTGTGTCTTCTTGTTCCAGTGAAGCTTCTTTACCTCTTTCCAGCATTGCCAAACTCTTTTTAGGTCCCAAACCAGTCTTTTGAGCCTATACATTTCCAGGCAATGTAGGAGTGTGGAATTGTTCTCAGCAGCTGAGTCAGGAGAACTGATCCCCTTTACATTTTGGTGGGCTTGGGATGTTTAATGCAGTGAGCTTCTATGACTCCCATGGGTGCTCTCTCAGTGTCACTGGACAGATGATGTGTGAGGCTGTAATAAAATAAATGCTAACAAACTGTAAAACTTTGTACAAGCGAAGCAGAAATTTGTAAATAGACTTAGTTTATTTTTGCAGGTTAAACAACAATTAAAAGGAACACATGAATTTGGGACACACAGGTTCGTTTCAGTTTTTTAATAGAAATAGTAATTTCCAAAGTAAACACCACTTGAGAGCAGTGGCACAAGCTAACGCAGTGTGACACAAGGTGGTAGACGTCTTTGAGTAAAGGTGGAGGTGTTGTAACAGAAGAGGTAATATGTCCTTAGTCCATAGAGGACACATTTCTTGGCTACCCCTGCTTGGACTTTGCTTCACAGTAAGAAAAGCTTTATAATAGCATCAGGAAATTATTTGAGCTATTAGAAAAAAACTCACAACAAAAAAGCCACCAAGGCCCCACTTTTCAAGTATTTGTTTTTCTTTTGTAGTAGCTGTAAGTACACACTGAATTAAGGAATTTTTATCTGTTCTTTATTGATTTAAAGCTTCCTATGGTTGACTTCATACCTTTTTTTTTTTTAATTTGAAAATTGTTCATATCAAGATCTCAGAAGCACAAGAGTCATAGTTGGTTGAAATTAATGATATTTGAGTAGGTCAAAGCTATTTTCTCTCTCCTTATGACTTGTCTTAGGCACGCGCAATGGAAGTATGTGTCTTTCAATCTAGTATTGATCAATTCAGATACATTTTTTTCATGACCTATATTAACTGGTGAAAACTTTCAAGTACAGCTATAATTTCCACAGGTGTTTTTCAAGTAATATTGTAATTTTTCAAATTTGACATAAAATGAGTTGACTTATGTTACGTCTTTAGCTTATAATCTGATAATTAATATGTGCTTTTTGGATGGTGATGGTTCTGCAGTATGTTCCTTTTGAGTATAAACATGTTATATATTAATGAATCTGTCATTGTGGACAAACAAAAGGCATGACTCTACAGCTGCTGATAGAGTGGCATCTGCTGTGAATAAACATCTGGGAACAGGAGGAAGACTATTCTGCTTCTGAAGAATTAGGCTCTGTCTAGACTGGGGATTTGACCTGATTACAGCCATTACTGGCTGACAGAAACTATCCATTGATAGAATCTATAGGATAGGCAAAGCTGCTGCATGAGTGTGTGGGACGTACCAAACAGAAACTCTGCCTGATCATGCAAATAGGATTTTGTACCTTCATATTCAGGATTTTCCTGGCATAACTACAGCAAAAACCCTTATAATTTTCACAACCACATCTTGGTGAGGCCACTGAGACTATGGGTGTAAAATAGAGGAAATGGATCTTTTGTGGTATGATTGCAACTTAGAACCAATAAAATAAACATTTAGCAGTAACCTAGTCAGAGAAACATGAACACCGAGAATTTAAAGGAGTTTTGCTACATTCTGAGACACAGGATCTAGTTGGCTTAAAATCCATAAGCCAGCTCATTGCCAGGAGAGGATTTTACTGTGTTGAGATGGTCTTGCAAACCAATAAAACAAGGCTTTTGTAGAAGTAATTAATGCTTGTACGTTGTTGTTTTTATTTTTAATGAGAGTAAAATGATTTAAGTATTGAACATGCATGTATTCGGTCCTCAAAAATTTTGAGCTACTAATGTAATATTTATTTCTCTTTTAGAATTGGCTGACATATGATGTTTGCTTTCATTCAATACTTATGATTTAAATAATATTTTAATTTACTTTTGTAGGAGAATTTGCAGCAGTTGATCATGATGTCTTTGCCAAATGTGTTAATAATTAGCAAAAATCCTTTTTCTGGTAAGTTTATTTTTAACTAAGATGAGAATTTATATCAGTGTAATAATTTGCATTATTTCACTGGAAATAAGTCATATAGGAGCGAGCCTTTCAGGAGACAAATGTGTAAATTCTTTTAGCAAACAAGTGCTAAAATGGTGATGAGTAACATTTTCTTTGTTCACACCAAAGGTAGCTCTTAACAAAGCCGTGTACTGTCCAAATCTCAGCACTGGCTGTCATTAGGATTTATACTGAAACAAAGTGCATTCTCCAGCAACCAGTGAGCCTCTGATATGACAAAGTATAAGTTTCATGTATTCCCACCATGCTTTCAAGTTTCTTTACTTAAGCCACCCCTGACAAAATCGGCGGTTCAGTGCATCTCACTTGCTGACTCCTAATCCTTGTTTTTCCTTCCCCAAAACTCTCCTGCTCTTGCATCGTTACCTGAAAAATATTGCAGTTACCTTCTTGCTTTCTCCCCTGAACTGACAGTGTCTTCTCCATGCTCCCACCTTCTCTGCTTCCAGCTCTGAGAGTTGCAATTTTCAGACCAAGAAAATTAGCCTGTATGGACCCAGCTGACTATCCACAGCCACTTGGGAATCTCTGCACCATGCTCTCAATTCCAGAAGCACGGAGCAGACACACCTGGCCTGCATGGAGCCACTATGGATTGGGCAGAATTTATTTACTTGGGTCTAATGTGTCCCATGTGTTCTACTTCTGATGTTCTAGCACCTCAGCAGAGAGGTTAGGAACTACTCTAACAGGCTGTGTAGCTTCCCCTGGCTTTTTTTTTGTTGTTGTTTATTTAAGATGTCTTACATGCCATGCTTCCGTGTATGTGAGACAAAATTTTTGTCATGAGCAAGAAGAACCATCTGTGTTACCTCACTTTTCAATTCCAGGGTTCATAGTGTTGATACTTTCCATATTGCATCTGCATATATCCCATTTTTGTAGGTATCTTTGATTTCATTTTTCTTATTTTTCCTTTCTGCTTTTGAATATTGCTGCTTTTGCTTCTGAGGTCACAGCCTTTTCAGTTTTCATATGTGTAGATGCTGTAATCTATCATATGCACCAAGAAGTGTGAATGTGGTTTCTTCTTTTCCAAAAGAATAGAATCCAACATGCTTTTATATTTTGATTCCAGACTTTCTTAAGATTTTCAAAAGACTCCATGGGTGTGCCTAGAGACCAGATTTAGTGAAAAAACAGGTTGAAAAAACCCAGGTCTTAGTATTACTTTTGTAGTGATGTTTTTTATTCGCTTTAAGATACTGTGACAAAATATGCCTTAGCAATATCACCTAGTATAAGACAAAATTTTATTAAATATGCACTACAGAACCTCACAAAGATAATTTAGTATTCAGTTATAAACATATCTATGCTTTAATTAATAAGAAAGCTGCTGCTTCTTCTTTCGGGGCCTCAGCTAACTATGTAGCTTTTGTGGTTTGGCAACTGGAACGTCTTGTAGTGTTGCTCTCCTCTGGGGACGTGATTGGATTTGTGAGAAAATATGGACTGTATTGTAGCATAGTCCACATATTAAAAATATTTGTTATGTATGGACAATATTCTTGAAGACGTTTCCGTTGATGCCTGCTTGAATTCATTATGGAGTTTGATCCGAATCAGAAGATGGACCTGTTCTTTTGGGTTCCATCTAGAAAGTTAAGACTGGATTTGCTGTGTCAACTTGAAGAGGGCCTCATCTCTACAGGGACTTTTATGCTTTTTTCCTTTGTTGGGCAAGTGCAGCAAAATTAAACTTTGGTGACTTTTGAGAGACTTCCCATGTAAATCTCATTGCATCAAGGCAAGCCTCAGTTGTAAATGTTGATTCTCTGATAACGATCAGGATTTTGTCCACTAAAGCTTAGGCTGTAGCTATGATTCTATGATTTTTTTTTTATTTTTTTTTCCTAAATGTGGAAGATGTTTTTGCCTTTGCACTGCTTGCACTTAAGGAATGATTAGTGAAGAAATACCAGAAGATGACAAATTGCAGAAGGCAGGGCAGATAAGATTTCAGGAAGAGAAATGTGATTGCCTCTGTTGGAAGCAACTGGCTAATCAAGGAAAATGCAGATAGAATGCTGGATTTGAGCTTGGGTAGAAAAGAGGTCATCAAAGATTTTATCAAGACACATGTCAGTTGAGCTTATTGGCAGGAAGCCAGTTTGAGGAGAAAACTGGAGGAGATGAGCTACAGTCTGTGACTAAATGTTAAATTACAGAGGAAAAGGAGAAGGGAGAATAGTG
>VZTM01013809.1:44830-59241 GCA_013400555.1 Jacana jacana
TACTGTCTGGAGTTTTTTCCACATGAACATACACCCCCCCCAAAAGAGTCCCTTATCATACCTTAATGTTTTCTGCCCCACATAAGTAGGAAATCTTAATGAAAAAAGGTTTAAAGGACTATGAAAAATCTGACAAAATTGAAAACAGATTAGATACAGACTAAAACCTAAATAATATCTAAAGCATAATGGCATACCTAAGTTCTACNTTGCCACCACCATATCCTGTGAGTGTACACGTGCTCAGTATTTCTCAAGAACAATGTGCTCAAATTTTGTCTGGTTTTCCTTAAGCTTTGAGTTTGAGTTCATCATGAAGGAAAACATCTGATTGGTTTATTATTAGGATATGAGTGCATGAATTATTTGGGGTCATTTGAGAATATTACCTGTAAATAAATACGCTGGTTTGAAATCTATAAATGTGTAAATACCTCTCCTTGAAAAAGGGCAAGGCAGGTTTTTTGGAAATAGATCCTCTGGATTGGATTGAGCCTCTAAAATGTGTGTTTGGTTTTTTTACTTTTCTCAGAATTAACTTATGATATCCCTCTGGGTTATTTTACCCCAATTTAAATAATGTAGCAGCTATGTTATCCTTTAGCAGGTACTGTCCAGTATTCTTGCTTTTAATATCTATATTTTCATATTTTCTAGAATATGAATTTACTGTCAGATGCCCGTTCTGCCAGGGTTTACAGAGATGAATTAGATGCTCTTCGTGAGAAGGCAATTCGAGTTGACAAGCTTGAAAGTGAAGTCAGCCGGTATAAAGAGAGGCTGCATGATATTGAATTCTACAAAGCTAGAGTGGAGGTATACTAACGAAAAAAAATACTGAATAACCATAATTTTTTGTTTGTCATGGCTGTTTCAAAGTTATTTTGATGACTTAAATGTTGGGATGTGAAAACAGTGTTATAGCTCTTGGCTCTGGAATGGATGATAGTTGGTCTGTTGTGATAAATTAGTTAAGAGTCCCTGTGTCTAATGGCATGCAGTTTCATTTGAGGTCAGCAGCATTCACCATAGCTCTAAGCTAGCTAGATCAGTAGGAAACTGTGTTTAAGATATATAGTATGTACTGAGAAACCCAAAGAGGAATTGATTAAAAATAGATGATAAATTTATTAATTCCTTTCTCCTCATGTGGGTCTTGTAAGAGAAGGCAATTTTCTAAGCAAAGTGTTGAGGAAATAGTGGCTGTACACATAAATGAGTATAGGACAATGACTTTCTAAGTATAAAATATACCAAGAAAAGATGCACTGACACCAGGCAAGAGAAACTTGCAGTTCTGTCATGAATTAAAAAGTTTAGGTAACAAATCATCAACATGCAGGATGTTATTAGGCCATTGTTCTCTCTGTAAGTGGCAAATTTGATGGGTAAGTGCCAAGGTGGCAGAATTTGTGAAACAATTACTTGTGGGAAACTAATGAAAGGTTAAAAAAAAAATCAAGGTAGTCATTAAAAAAGAAAGACCCCTAGAAAGGCAGGGAGAACTTGAAATGAGTGCTTGCTGGAAAAAATGCCATGTTCCCTAGATGTAGTTGTTGGGATAGTTGTCACCCATTCTTTAGGGTAAGAATGGCCAAAAATCCAACCCAAGATGTTAGGCTGAACTAGGATACAGAATGTTTTTACAGATCTTTTGTTTATTGTGGCCTCTTGGATTCACAAGCCTAGGTGGGATCTTGGGAATTCATTCAGTCTTGCTTTAGGGAACACCTTATTTATTTTGATGGTTTAGGTACCGTTTCACTTGTTATGTAAAATTTTCTTTTGATAATCAATTTCATATAACAGTTCCGTGGAATTGCTGTAAATTTGTTTTTCATAAAGTCTGTTACAGCTTCCAAATGAATGTTTTGGCACTAGAGCAATGTTTCTAAAACTAGTTATGATGTGTATCAGCGTTCGTACCAGTAAGGAAATACTTTCATCCTGAGGGTTTTTTTTGTTGCTTCATTCTTGCAGGAGTTAAAGGAAGACAATCAGGTGTTGCTAGAAACAAAGACAATGTTGGAAGATCAATTAGAAGGGACGCGAGCCCGTTCTGATAAACTACATGAGTTAGAAAAAGAGAATCTACAATTAAAAGCTAAATTACATGATATGGACATGGTAAGTATAAATGGAGTATAACAAAGACAACGGATATGCATTGAATAGTAGTTCTTCTTTTAATAGAAAAAGAACTTCCAGTGAGAACGGTGTGGGAGAGGGGGAAGGTACTGGCTTGATTTGCTCACACTTTTCTGATGGTTTCCTGCAGTAGCTTTCGTTCTACCTAGGAAAGGAAAAATTGCAAAGGCAGTATTCTTCTTAAGATAAGAGTGTTTAATTGGACAGCGAAAATAAGATGATAAGAAATAGCAACTTACCAGGATAATTTTTTTTTTAATGTGAAGATAGGCTGTTGGCACTTAAATATTTAGATGAGAGGTTATTTTAACCAGTTCTTCTCCAAAACCTGAATTTGCCTGCGTGCAGCTTTTTTTTTTAGTTTTCCTTGAGGAGTACAGATTAACTTCTGACTGCTTCAATTTTCTGCAAAATGCTGGGAGTTGCAGCTACGGCATTTTTCTGTTAAAGCAGCATGTGTGGGGAAAAGGGTTTATGTAGAGCCAGATGAGATACTCTAGTCATGGCCTCAGTCCTGTTAGAGCTTTTCTGCGTCAAAATAGCCTTATGATAGTTTAGAGAAGGTAAAATTTTGCTTCTCTGTCCATTTGTTTTTGTGTGTGCTGCCAAGCTGTGCTTATCCTCTATACTTTTTTCTTTGCTGATATTCTGAGAGAAGTGAACTTTGAAAAAGAGTAAGTAGTCATGACCACAGGTTATGATGAGAAGAGATTCTTCTCTGCATATTTTTCTGTACTTGGTTGTTGCACTTCCTTTTTCTGTTCACCGTTATTTTGTTGTTCTTCCCTGTGTCTCACTGTGTGTTAATGAATCAGAAAAGGCACTTGGTGTTTCTCTGTGGCATACTAGATACTAAAGTATTTTGTATATGTGGAGACATTTTTTTTAGTTATATGTGAAATGATTTTTAAGGAGCGTGATATGGACAGAAAGAAGATTGAGGAACTCATGGAGGAAAATATGACTTTAGAAATGGCTCAGAAACAAAGTATGGATGAATCATTACATCTTGGCTGGGAACTTGAACAGATAAATAGGACTACTGAACTTTCTGAAGGTAAACATTGTAGTACTTGCTGACTGATAAAATAGAAAAGCTGAAAGCTTAGAGGCTGGATAGCATTAGGAAATTACAGTTCCTGCATTCTAAAGTACAGTATCTTTTGTTCTCTGGAGAGATGTGACAGTTTTAAGGTTATTTTTGTAACGTTTTTGTTGTGTTTGGGGTTTTTTTGCACAGTCCCTTGTGTCCTTGGAGATACATTATACATTAAAAGTCTCATTCTTGTTCACTTAGAGGTGTAAAATCCATAAATACATTGAAGTTTCACTATGTTGCCATTCAAACTTCTACACCATGTAGAACATCATGAGTCTTCTTGCATTACTCTTCTCAAGGTTAAGAAAGATTTGTTAAGGTTTCTCAGAGTAATTGCTTGCAGAGATAGCTGTGGCAAACATTTTGATTCTTTCCAATATAGCATATTTGGTCATACACTGGATTCCATACAAAGGATTTGTGGAAATTTTGAGATGTGTCCTCAGTTGCAGGAAACCTCTGCTGGACCAGGGAGCTGTAGCATGAGTAGGGTATTTCTTTGTATGCATCTGCAGTGTTGTCTGTTGGGTGAGGAGGATGGGTCATTACTCCTAAGTAGCTCTATTCACTAGGAAGGTATTGGAGGACCACCAAAGGCTTCTAAATCCTTCTAAAATAAGGCTTCTAAGTCTAAAAATGCAAAGTCCAAGAACTCCATTAGGAGGGTAACCTTTTTTTTTTTTTCAAATGGTGTTTTTCTCTTACAGTGCCACAGAAGTCACTAGGTCATGAAGTAAATGAACTGACATCAAGCAGGTTACTGAAGTTGGAAATGGAAAACCAAAGTTTGCTCAAGACAGTGGAAGAACTACAAAGCACAGTGGGTTCTGTAGAAGGCAGTAGTTCAAGGATTCTGAAAGTGGAAAAAGAAAACCAAAGACTTAGCAAGAAGGTAATCATCAGTGTATGTTTGCATTGTGTGTGTGTTGTCTAGTGTTGCTTACCATCTTCTTTCTGAAGGGCAATTTTATGAATTGCTGTTATTTTAGGTCTAAATGGTGTGCTGATCTTAAGTTTATGGTAAAAAAGAAAACCACTTCAAAGAGGTTTTTCTCTTGTTTAGTTATGCTTTTTTATCAATGTAAGATTATGACCATTTTATTCAGAAAGGTCCTTTATCAGTGAGGGAAAAAAATCAGTGTGTCAATATTTGGAACATAAGGAGTAATAAAAGTGTTTATGATATTCAATAACTTTGTTTTAATTATAAAGCAGGGAAAGTATGTGTACATACACGTGTCAGCTTGTCTTCACCTAAGCAAAACACTTGGTCACATGTCCTCATTCAGAACTGAGAGAAGATGGGCCAAGGAATTGATGAGCAAGTGAGGAGTTTGTCAGATTTATCTGTGCTGGTCTACAATATTTTAGACTCCAAATCATGTATCTCAAATACATATGAGGACTATTTACAGTGGAGTGAAATGTCTAAAGTTTCTGAGGGATTTGCTAAAGTAAGAGCTGTGTCAGATGTTATAAATACTATTCTTGGAGTTGAGTGGGTAAGAGATAATTAAAAAAAAGTAAATTGAAAGAAATCCCTTCTGTATTCCATACTTCTGTGTTTTTTCTGGTTTCTTAACGACATGTTAGTTTTTGCAGCAATCTGTGTGCTGCTTTAGGTTTCTGTACAGTACCAGAAAGACAGTTAGGAGGGTACAAAAGAAAAAAACTAGGTATAAGAAGCAAGCAATAGTAGGTCCCTGTGGCTGTCTGATACTGTTCTTACCACTATGGATGTCTGGCAACATGTTCTTTTTCTTACTTGGCCCTAAAAACAAAGTTCTGAACAGTGATCACTTCAGCAAAAAGCATGAAGTTGAATAAAAAGTCTGACATAAATCCTGTATACACAGTCTGCTGTCTGGGTATGCTTTCTCTTAAACAACTAGTGTAGAATCTCAAGAGATACAGTGATGACGGGAACTGCCAGTGCCCAGTTGGCAGCTGGGCAGGTGATGGGTAAGTTTGGCTGCATCCCTGCTGGGGCGACTGAGACAGTTACTTCTCCTTTGCAAAAACCAGTGGGAGTGCCAATATTCCTTTAAAAATGCATTAATCAGCTAAGTGGAAGTCCAGGAAAATCTGAATTCAAGAGGAAGAGGGAGAGAGAAGCAGACGGCTGCTCAAGCATTGGTATTCTCATCCGATGAGAATGATTTAATTCAGGTCCTGGCCTAGTTGATGCCATGCTTTTGGCATATTTCCAGTCACCAAACTGCTTCACTGAGGAACAAATTCCATTCTATTATTTTTTTTTAATTTTATTTCTCAGTATTATTTAGGACCAATTTAATGTATAATTCAAAGAATTTGTTTCTAACAGTATTTCCCCTGCCAGGGGTCAGAGTTATGTCTGGACTCTTTGAGGATTGGGGGATGTGGATGGAGTTCACCTGGTATATAAAACTTCCAGCAGATGATCTTTTAAAAATACCTGTTGCTTCCAAGTAGCTAATTATAACTTAGATGTGACAGAAAAATCAAACTTGGTTATTATCACTCATAAATAGTTTTTCTGTGGGGTGACATTAAGACGGTGCCATTTGGCAAAACAAACCTGTATATTTAGTTCCCAAGGAATCATGATAAGTATCTCTTGAACTAGTTAAGTAAGATCAAACAACAATTTGACCCTTGTAAGCTAAAAGGGACTTGGAGGAGCACTATGAATCTCGCTAAAGTGGAATTTTTAAAGAAAAAAAAAAAGATGCTTGGGAAAATATCCAGAGCCTAATAAAATCTGACCAGTTTTCTTATGCCAAAGTACTTTATGGGTATGATTTTCTTAGCCAGGGGAAAAATTCTGGCAGATGTAAACTTAATCCTAGAAGAGATTGTTTCAGATAGAGAATAGAAAATTCTAGTTTATTCTTTCCTTTAACCTTCTTTATTTATTTCTACAGGGGCACTTTTAACCTAGCTACGAGTAATAGTATTGTCATTTTTAAGTGCAGTCAGTTTTTTTCTCTTTTTCCATAGGTCGAAGAGCTAGAGAATGAAATTAGCCAAGAGAAACAAAGTCTTCAGAACAGCCAAAATTTGAGTAAAGATTTGATGAAAGAAAAAGCACAGCTTGAAAAGACACTTGAAGCTCTTCAGGAAAACTCAGAGCGACAAGTGAGTAGCAGAACCAAAAGTCTAATGCTGTCTTGTAATGTACTATTCGCCTTTTGTACTTTTTTACGGGCGTGAAGGGATTATCAATGTAACAGATTTGATAAAAGGACTTCTCTGCAGCAAAATAGCTCGTCTGAGACCTGCAGCCAGGGAGAGGCATGACTCATTTTTAGCTGAGGCTTTACTGATAGCTTTAGAACTTTTGAGTGGTTTGTAATGCTGCTGTGTCTTTCATGGGCTGCACGTTTGCTCTAGTTGCTCAAAGGGTTTAGCTCAGCCAAAAGAGAAAATTGGGAACTTTGGAGGTAAGCCAAACACCTCTCAGTGGAGGAAAGCAGGTTCCAGGCAGCTGGTCAGTGTTTGAAGTAAAGTCAGAGTATTAATGAGAACTACAGGAGCCTGTCCCTCAAAGGGACCTGATGGAGACTAGTCTAGCAGAGCTGGTCTGCTGCTGGCTCTCTTCCTCCTGGGTTGCTCACAGTCTTTTACATCTGGGGTAGGAACAGTCATACCCAGCTTTATAATGTTCTGCTATGCTGGAATGTTTTCTGTCTGGGACTTGTAGGCAGATAGCAGAATTTTCGCTTCACGGAAACTGGCGTCTGGGTCTTTATAAAAGATTTAAGCTGTATCTGGATGGGTGCTGAGTGTCACTGATGTGATGTATCTAATGGGTGCTGACACCTTCTAAAGGTCTTTGTAGAGGACCTGTGGAAAGCAGCTGCTAGGAAACAGGAGATTTCCAACAACCTCTGGAAATCTCCTATTTAGTAATTAAGGCCTTTAGAATGAAATGGTAGTTATCTTTAATAAGTTCCACTGATACTTTTTGATGAGACTGACATTGTAAAATTTAATTTAAAAGTACAGTGTTTTGGAATACAGAATATTGTATTTCAAAAATCCTGAAAAACTTTAAAGTCCCAATTTAATCAGTAAATGAAATGCCAGACTTAGAAAAGAAAGAAGAAGAAGAAAAAAAAGCTTGAAATCAAAGCTGTACTTTCGTTTAAAGCAAACGTTGAGGATAATTTTGAAGAAAGTGTGTCAGTTTATCTAGTTTAGAAGTGTTCATTATTACAATAATTAATTTATAGAAATGTACTCTAGGGGGGAAAAAGGACCAAAACTCTCTGGAATAAGTTGTAAGTTGCAATTCAACCATCAGGGATATGTGTATTTTTTCAACTGTATTGGATTAGGATTCACATTGCAGTGGGACTGTTTCTGCTTAAAATAATATGCTGCTAATCCACCACAGCTCCTCTTTCGTGTTTCTTTCAAATCCTGTGCTGAACCTTATTGGACTTGACTATACGAGGTTCGTTTGATTTAATCAAAAATTATGGAGGCATTTACCGTGATTTTTTCTTATCAAGTTTGGGTTACAGATGCAGAATTCCTGTAAAGATACATCTTCAGTAACATACCAGGCTATGTAAAGAAGTGTTACAAAGTTGCATTTTTAGACACTTGTTAATTAGTTTCTCATTAGTCATTTCAGAACATTTTTTTATTACTTGGAACTGAGCTGTGGATCTTGTAATTAATAGTTGCATTCAGACTTATATATGAAAGAACAGTCTGTAATTGTCTCAGTCTGTTTTGTATTGGAACCAGCACTTTTGCTTTTCTCCAGAACAGTTCATTGTTCAAACATTGCTGATGTTATGGTATGCTATTAGCAGATTCCTAAGTATTGATCTAAACAGTTTTATGGATTTTCCTGTCTGTTGTTACATACTCCAAATAATTTGAAATTATTTGGGTAACTGAAAAAGTCAAGAAATACTAAAAAATGAAGACGTAAATTCTGCCTTTATCCTAGAAACAGAGTTGGGAATATGGTACCTAAGAAAATAATTCAGTTCTGATATGATTTACTTTCTCTGGGAGCTGTTTTGGAACAGCATGTCCAAGGGTTCTTTTTAACTCAAAAATTAATGAAACTACGTCTTTCTTTCCAAAATGTTACTGTCTGATTANAACAAGAAAATGAGCATTTGAATCAAACTGTGGCTTCTCTGAGACAACGCTCACAAATCAGCGCTGAAGCGAGAATGAAAGAAATTGAAAAAGAAAATAAAATCCTTCATGAATCTATTAAAGAGACCAGTAGCAAGTTAAATAAGCTTGAATTTGAAAAAAAGCAAATCAGGAAAGAACTGGAACACTATAAAGAGAAAGGGGAGAGAGCTGAAGAACTTGAGAATGAGTTGCATCATATGGAAAAGGAAAATGAATTATTACAGAAAAAAATCACTAACTTAAAAATTACTTGTGAGAAGATCGATGCCTTAGAACAAGAAAACTCAGACCTGGAAACAGAAAACAGAAAACTCAAAAAAACTTTGGATAGCCTAAAAAATCTCACATTTCAGTTAGAATCCTTAGAAAAGGAGAATTCCCAACTCGATGAAGAAAATTTGGAATTAAGAAGAACAATTGAATCTTTGAAGTGTACAAGCATTAAAGTGGCTCAATTACAGTTAGAAAATAAGGAACTGGAGAGTGAAAAGGAGCAACTTAAAAAGAGCCTTGAACTCATGAAAGCCTCGTTTAAGAAAACGGAGCGCTTGGAAGTCAGCTATCAAGGCCTAGACACGGAAAACCAAAGGCTACAGAAAGCCCTTGAAAACAGCAATAAGAAAATTCAGCAATTAGAAAGTGAATTACAAGATTTAGAGACTGAAAATCAGACTCTGCAAAAGAACTTAGAAGAATTAAAAATCTCTAGTAAGCGCCTAGAGCAATTGGAAAAGGAGAATAAGTTGTTAGAACAAGAGACTTCTCAACTGGAAAAAGATAAGAAGCAGCTAGAAAAAGAAAATAAAAGGCTTCGACAACAAGCAGAAATTAAAGATAGTACTTTAGAAGAAAATAATGTAAAAATTAGTAATCTGGAAAAGGAAAACAAATCTTTATTTAAAGAAATAGTTGTATATAAAGAGTCATGTGTACGCCTGAAAGAACTAGAAAAAGAAAATAAGGAACTCGTGAAAAGAGCTACCATTGATAAGAAAACCCTCGTCACTTTACGAGAGGTAAACAGAAATTAGTTACCCTTCCTGGCACATTTGTTTGTATTGTAGAGAAAATACAGCTGTATTTTTGAAACAAGTTTGAATTTTTTAGTTTTTATGCTTTAATCTATATACTATTAGCATCTTTAATAGTTACAGTAGGGAAGGTGTTAGATAATTAGAATGTGTATAGTCATAATAAAACAATAACCATGTTATACTTGTGTAAGGTAGTTTCCAGCCTGTCATGGAGCCTTTGTTAAATGAACATTGTTCAGTTTCTTTGTGTTAACATTTGTTCTGACTTAAACGTTTCCCGTTTGCCATCCCTTTCAAATTTGGTCTTGAAAATTAAGTTCTACAGAAAAGAAGGGAATAGGCAAGTACAGTGAAATCATGTTATAGCTGCAATGGAATGTCTGATATAGCTGAAGGCCAACAATTGGAAGGACAGGAGAGTTAACATTGAGTTATTCAAGTCATGTAGTGATAAAAGACTCTTGCCTCAGTACTTCTAGAATTAAGACTATGTTACTTGTGTGGTAATTCTGACTAATCTTTTCTGTGGAAGGACTTGGTGAATGAAAAATTGAAGACTCAACAAATGAACAATGATCTAGAAAAACTTGCCCATGAACTTGAAAAAATAGGCTTAAACAAAGAGCGTCTCTTGCACGATGAGCAGAGCAGTGATGACAGGTGAGAATGTCAAGGCCTACCCAGAACAGTGTAGAAATGAGGGTGGTTTCTTATTCATAAAGATACAGTGGTTTTACAGACTGGTTTTGTGCATACTCTTTGATTTTTAAGGTACAGTAATAGACCCAAAATAGAACTTGCTTATTCTTTGAAATTAATAAGGTAGTTGATGTGCTTTTACATTCAGCTGTCTGTGAACTTTGAAATTTCTTGGGGCATGTCCGTAGATACAGTTAATGTATGATTGAAATGTTTTATGTTCTCATTAGCAGCACTAAAAGATAATAGGCCCAAAGTGGGTTTTTTCTATTTTGACTGCTGAACTGATAGAAATGGTTTTTATGCTCTTGTCACATAGGAGTTACCTTACGTTGTCTTAATCTTTCCTTACAACTATTTCCATCTAATTTTTCCTACCAAAAGGAAGCTGTTTGCAATCTCACTTGCACTGGCTAGGATGTATCCAAAGCTTGGGCGTCTCCAGAACTTTGTACTGGCTCTGTTGCCTACCACACCTGCTGTCATAAAACAGCTGCTCTCCTGACATGTGTTTCCTCTACTGTATGTTGTGTTCTGTCTTACCCTGAAGGGATTTAGGGAAAATTTGTGACAGGAGAAGTGCAGCCTAGTGTGGGCTTCTAGCCAGTCTTTCTTTAGCAATGCTATTCAGTTATTCTCTTTAAAGAAAAAATATATATTCTGCTGTCACAATATGTTATTACAACTGATTGTCATGAACACATAGATTGAATTTTGGCCTTCTATATCAAAAGAAAATGAAACAATATGGTTTTTTCCTTCAGTTTCCTTTCCTTGCTGCCAGTGTTCTGCTATTGGGGTAGTGCCAAAAGCCTGTAGGGAGAATCTGTTACCACCTCTTGTTTTCTGCTGCTGTCTTTCATCTACCTTCTCAGCACACAGATGAGGAGTTCTGTCAAGAAAAGTCCTCAGAACTTTGACTAGTGTGATTTCTGATATAAGCATTTCTGTGTAGCATACAGTACCTAGTATTTGTTTCGTTTTTCCTTAAGTGAATATATTGTACAAAGAAAAAACAGTCCTTGAGCTGAGTTGAAGCTTAAACTGTGTAGATGAAAACGTCCAGATTGAGCAACATTTTCCTAAATCCCGTTAGAGATTCCAAGTGGTTTGAGTGAGTGCTCCCACAAAGAAAGAGAATATTGTTCTGTAAAGGTGCTTTTGCAAATTATACTGCATGAAAAGATTTGAATCTGCTTCTACTTTCCAGACAATGTCACTTAGACTTTACAAGTGCTCAAACTCCTAAAGATCAGATGTTGTGGGTTCACTTGTCACAGGTTATTTGGTTTTTGATGTTATATGAAGTATAACTTTGGATCATGTAATACTAGTATTTCCTTTGCATGTTACGGAATGATCATAAATCATAGAATCCTTTAGTTGGAAGANACAGAGTTGGGAATATGGTACCTAAGAAAATAATTCAGTTCTGATATGATTTACTTTCTCTGGGAGCTGTTTTGGAACAGCATGTCCAAGGGTTCTTTTTAACTCAAAAATTAATGAAACTACGTCTTTCTTTCCAAAATGTTACTGTCTGATTAGGATGCCCTCATACCCCACAGATATTTTCCCCAGTGCAATAAAGACACTTTTGCAACTCCCACACCTCCCTCCATCTCAAGCTGTGTTTAGAACTTGACTGCACTTTTGTTCTTTGTGGACATGCATATCTGGAAATTACAGATTTTAAGAAAAATAANTGATGTTATGATGATGTTCTATTGGATCCCTGTGTTATAATTTGGAAGAAAATTTGGAGTCACATGTCTCTCTGGAATGGGAAGATTTATCCAGCTTTCATTAAATTATAATCTGTAAGTGAACTTTTAACATACTTCTGGCACCTATCGTGACTTGTTTCACTTTTTCCTTTGCTTTCAGGTTAGCTGTGTATGGGAATTACACCAATAAGTTAACTTTTTTTTCATTTTCCCCCACCTCCCTAAAGTTCCCGTCTAATGGGTATTTCTTTTTCAAGGAGTCACTGTGCACTTTTAGCGATGTCTGTATTATATGGTGAGAGCACAGCCCAGGGAGCAGGCTCAAGCGTTTCATACTGATTGCCCTGCACTTGGCACATGGCTACTGCTGACATCGCATCTGTTGTAATTTGGTGCTGCTCAGTTGCAATGTCGTAAGAACAGCTCACTCTTAATTCTTTGCAGATTGCCTTGCAGCAGAAGATAAATTCTGTCTAGAAAAGTGTTCACGGCAAGCTTGATTGTCTAGCGCTTACTATGTGAAAGCAGCGTAAAAGCAGGTGGAATATTTGATGGTACAAGATACTTGGCTATCAGTCTGGGTATGGTGTGCCTATACAGGCTGATGTATGGGGAGGTATGCAGTAAACATTGTGTAGAATCCTAGAATGGGTAGAGTTGGAAGGCACATTAAAGATCATTGAGTTTCAACCCCCATGCCATGACAGGTACACCTCCCACTAGACCAGGTAGCTCAGTCTTGAACCTTACCCAGAGAGTTCTCTGTAGCCTACCTCTGAGCTCAGGCTTGTGGATGAATAGTTTTAGATGTGAAGGAATTTGGCCTACACCTCTGTTTTCAGCTTTTGGCTCAAACTTGATGTCGAGCAGGAGGGACTGTGAATGGGCAATGCTTTTTTTCCAAGTGGAAATGTTGGTTGGTTTGAAATTTTGCTCTGCCACTATCCTGCCTTTGCATTATTCTCAACTTTCTCATTCATCTAAAAGGTACCTGGATTGCTTTCCTTATATTGTTATGTAGGTGAGGCATTAGCAATTATTCCTTCAGGCCTCTAGAAAGCTATGTGCATTATGGCCAAAATGACTTCTCTCATTTTGATGAGAGAAATCAAAAATGCACAGTTTTTCTCTCCCTGATTTGAGAGAGCTGTTCATGGGTTTTGTTGAATGTTCTTGGTAGCACTTCAGATTCTTGCTGTTGGGTCCTAGCAGACCTTGTTTGATGAGTTAACTCATCAAGGTGTTTTCCATTTCTGATTGCCTTTTGAATGGCTGCTGTCCTCAGACAAACAGATTTATGGATTTTGACCCTGAATCTGAAATAAGCAATTCTCAGTGGTAGTTTAAAATATGTACCATCTTTCATTATTAGGTTGTTCAAAAGGAAGCTGGATGTTTGGTCTCAGCTATTAGTATTTTTCCTTCTTTTTATGCATAATTGTGTAACTTCTCAGTAACAGAAATTCTTCTTTGTAGCTGATTACATGCTTCAGCTCAAGAAGTTGAAATGGTATCTATTCTACAGGTCATAGACTGCCTACTGTTTCTTAAGTCCCTGAGAATTACTTGTCATACCTTAAAATCTAGTATTCTCATCCTACTACATGATGTTACTGGACAGCTTCCTACTTATTAATTCTTTTACCATTGGTCTTCTGCTCCAGTTCCTGACCGGATCTAATGCTGTTCATTCAGGAGTCTCTTACAATTTATTCCATTCACTAAACTGATAGATTCTTCAGCAGTCAAGATTAAAACATGGCATTAGTGGTTTATTTTATTTTATCCTACTGTGGGGAGAAGTGGGATGTTTTTGAGATTCTGAGCATGTGTACAGTGACTGAACTGCTTGAAAGTGATTGAGTGTGGCTTACAGTGGTTTCAAAAGAAGAGAAACTGTTCTAAACCAATACATTCTAAATCCGACTACTTCTCTCCCAAATATGTGCTTTTGGTTTTTTAGGTGCCCTACAATATTGTAATTATGGTAAAAAATGAAAGCTTTACCCATTAGGAGTGGTAACAGTCTTAAAATATCAGCAGCTGGGCTGAGTGAGCAATTTGCACATTCATACATCAGATGAGTATGCACCTGCAAAGTGCTGTGTTCCGTCGCCTTTCCTAGTGCCTCCTCTTTGTGAGCTGGCAGGAAATGGAAATTGATGAAAATCTTGCTCTCCAAATACTTCACATTCTAATTTAGTTCAGGTCCCCAGTGGATTCGCTGGAGTGGAGCCAGAAGGAAGAGTGCTGTCATCTCGCACACGCTAATGATCCAAATGAAGTCAGCACCCTACCACTGTGGCTGAACATGGCTTTTTGTATGCCTAATCTTTTAAAAGAAAGAATTCAAAAATGCTTTTGACTCCCATCTTCTGTTTGTTTTAGATGTAGGACTTGATACTCATACTGAGGTGTCTTCATATTTTTGATTAGAGTCAGGATTCAAGCATTTTTGAGTGTAGCTACTGTTTCTGAATGTTTTAGAATTCAAATACCTCATTTTTTTTGAAGTACAGACTGTTTTGTGTGATGTCATTGATCAGTAGGTACAAG
>VZTM01013810.1:4645-40929 GCA_013400555.1 Jacana jacana
GAAATCAAGAAGCTGAGAAAGTAGAACTCTTCATTTCATTAGCTGAGAACTCTGTCGTTGGCAGAAGACCTGAAGGCATTAAATTGGCACTGCCAGTGTGTCACACAAAGCTGAATAATGTCTAGATACAAAAGAGCATGCCTTTGTTTTAGGTTTGTGCTGCAGTTTGTAATAACAACCCTTGTCTTGAAGAAGGCCTGTTTAAAATCTAAATAACCTTGAAAATTGTCTCCTCTTATGTAACTTTAAGCAAAAATTCTTTTCCATCAACCTGGGAAATGAGGGGTTTTTTAGTTCTGTAGCATGAGTAAGCATTCCCTTGACATTTACTCACGTGTATTTCTTTTCACTTGTTTTAATATCTAAAGTACTGTCTTAGAAGTGTCAACCTTACGTCAGATGTTCCCAAATCGTACATTGCTGTCAAAGGAACACTTTAATCGTAGTATTATCTGAAGTATTGATTTGTAAAGATCAGTGGAAGTACATTTATTTCACCTATTTCCTTGAGATGGTACAGTAAGATCTTTTCCAAAGCTAGAGAGGAGTTTTTGAAATGATGGTAGGATGGACAGTGATTTCTGTGCAAAGCTGAAAATGGTGTGAGCTACAAATGCTGGTGTTTTGCTTTTTCCAAATTTCCACTGACAGATTTTAAAAATAACATAAAAACTTGAGCAGCTAATGCACATGGAGCTGCTATTGTTAGGTTAGTTTGCTATACATTTGTTCCCCCAGCCCCTTCCAGATCCTGTGTGTAAATGTTTTTCTTAAAATAAATTTTATCTGGTCTTCTAGACAGGTAGTGAATCCAGGGCTTATTGCAAACACAATTCTCTGTTTACCTCTAGTTGTGATGTTTGTTGGCTTGTATGATGTCACTAGAGGCGTAGGTATTTATTTACTATTGTTCTGATTTTTGCTTCATCTCATATTGCTTAGCTGCTTGCCTTCAGTTGTCTCCCAAAACTGTGTGTAACCGTTCAGTTTCTCCAAAGGTGAACCACAAAAAAAGATTAATGGCATCAATGACTATAATTTATTCCTTGAGTAATAAGTACATGGAGTACTTTCCAGCCACGTGTGTTCATTGTTTCAGCTGATGTGATTTATATAGTGAAATATGAGTCTGGCTCATGTAATTGCGTGCTACGTCTTGGGCTGCAGGACAATAAATGAGATTAAGCTGCATTACGTTTCTGAAGGCAGAATATACAGTTGTTAAAATGGGTGGGTTTTAACATTTAGCTTCAGAAAAGAAGTTCTTTCAAAATGAAACATTTTCTGACTAAACAATTGGGCCAACGCACAGTGGCAATGTTTGTTATCATAAAATCTAATAAATTATGATTCATATAATTAAGAGCTTATCATCTTTGCATTTGTGTCTGTTTTACAAATTAGTGTTTCAAAAACGCTTTCATAATCTGTTTTAAAGAATTAGTTTAATAAAATCCTTCTGATGGAAGTGAGAGCAGTGGTCTTTGGAATACATGCAGTTTTATGTTCTGTTTCTATTTTTCAGTATGATGGTGTTTTTAAACATAAAGTAATTGTCTTTGGGAAGGATCTGTAGTGGGTGGGATAGACACGGTTTTGGTGTTCTACTAAATAGTAAGTAGAATTTATGGGGTTATTAAAGCCTCAGTTTGGCAAAGTGCTGTATAGTTGCATCATCCTGTAATCATTATCTTTTTCTGGCTCCTGACCTTACTCTAAGAAATCCCATGCTTTTAGTTATCCTTTCACTCTTAACTTGTAATTTGATTTTCTTATTAGATTATTAACAGGAAAAAAGGCTTTAAATTTCATATCGACGATGAATATTCTCCAGTCTTACTGCAGCCCCAGCATATGAGTTTTCAAATAATCAATATAGATACTTCAGTGTTTGCTAAGTGTTCAGTGCCTGCTACCTATCACAAAGGGATTAATGCCCACAGTGTTGCACACTGAAGACTGGTTTTTAGCTTCTCCCCTCTTAATATGTTTTTCTAAACACTGGCTTTAAGAAATGCTCAGCCTTTTGTCAGAACAAATGCTTCGACTCTGCCCTGCTGCTGCAGAGAAGTCATGGCAAGGACTTTGTTGTTTTTGACAGCACCACTAAAAGCATGAAATGTTTCTGAAGGGTTGGCAGAGCCCTGTAATAAGGGCTGCAGGAAATGACTGTATTGGGTGTGGAAGAAAGACACTGTCCAGATTTAACACACGAGCTACCGAAATACTTGAGAACAGAGGACAGGAAATGGTATCATAGGATAGACCAAAATGCTGTACAGAACTTCATTGTTTATACAAAGTGTTATTGTTCTGAAGCTTAAATTCCAGCTCGGAACGCTGCAGCTTTGGCGGATAAAAGGTAACGCTTGACAGCCTAGTGAGTAATGAAATGCTGTGTAGTGCTAGATTAAAGCCCAGGCTTTACTTTTTTATAACAGTTCTTTAAAAGTTCTGGCATTTTTGATGAAAATGGAAGACACTCTAAGAATTTTTTTGGTATAATTTGTTGAAAATTCTGCTGTTTCCTAATAATTTTTCCTCCCTCACATCTCTTTCCAGATCTACTTAATTTTCACTCCTTGTGCATTGCGCACGATTTGTCTTGCGATAGGATGCTATGCAGGCTGCCTGTAACGAATGCTTTAACTCATTTATAATGGATAGGGATTGATGCATAGCTGTATTTAACAAACCTATGGTTCTATGAAAGCTGTCTCACAGTTTCAGGAACCTTGGGGATAGCAGGGAACTTCATTTTGCTCTTTCGCTTGGTTGATTTTTCTGTGTGACCGAGCTGGGGTGAGGTTTCTCCTGGTATTTAAGGGTATATTTAGGTCTAGGATGTGTTCTCAGCTCCAGCCAAACTTTCCAGCCGCTTTAACTACATCTCATCGCTAATCTAGAAGCATCCCAGTAAATTCTGCTGTTTCCTACTGAGGAATGTGGGATGATTTACTCCTAAAATGAGGTTTCGGTGTGTTTTTTAATACAGAAGGAAGAATGCTGATATAGGAAGGTTTTTCTTCTCTCTGCCGTGTTCCTTCTTTCCCCCATAACTTCTGAGTTAAGTGGTAGAATTCTCAGAAAAGGTATTCCCATACCTCCCATACAAATACTTCAGGAAAATACTGAATTAGAGTAACTCCTCCTTGCTTAGTTAGCCTTGAAAGACTGAAGAGATGTATCAGATCATCCATTTATGGTCAGGCTTTTGATACAGTAGGAAGTTGACGAAGTAAATCATGAATTAAAAACTGGCTTTAATGTGGTGAATTTACTGCCTGTCCATGTGTGAACAAGAATACTGTAGTTGCAAATTCCAGATTAGTAAATTCTACTTACTTAATTTTTTTTTCTTTAAAAATATTTAGCAATAACTTAGTTTCCTATAACTTATATTTTAATGAAACTCAGCTGAACATCTTTAGATCAGCACAAGAGCCGTGTTAGAATTCTTGTGTTAGTATTTGCTTTTTCATTTGGAATTGATAAAAGGATACCTAGGGTTCCATGTATGGGGGACAGGGAGAAGGACTGCATTTGCCAATTCCCCCCCAGTGTGATACGGACTGGTGGTAACGGAGGAGGCTTCCTCTTGAGCAGTCTGGTGAATTCACACCGCAGTTCACACATACACACTGGAGCAGACTCTGATCAGCACCAGTCACCTCCACAAACGGGGTGCTGTTACCGATACGTGTTACTGTTCTTCGTTCTTGCTAAGCTTCTAGAGGCATTAAAATTATTGCTAAAGGAGGTAGAATCTGACACTGACAACTTCCTTATTTTAATTGCTTTTAGATTAATATGTACTTAATGTAACCAAATTGGATTGGGCATAGGGGCCTATTCAAATTAGAATAATAATACAAAATTTGTGCCAGTATGGCGCTACAGGCGATTAGGAGACAGTGAACTTTGTGTTATAGACCTTTCCCCAAATTGTGACTATAAAGGCTGCTTTCAGAACTGCTATGTTAGTATAAACATGATCTTACTATGAATTGTATTTATTTATACACACACATACACGCGTTCTGTAGTGTGAACTATAGGGTTCCCTGTTGTGAAATTCCCCTTGCTTAACAACTTCTTTGTTTTCATTTGCAGCTGAATAAGGGGTGTGTGTGTTGGGAATTGTTGCTATAAATATGATAAAATCATTGGAATGTGGCTTTAAATTTATTTTTTTTTTCAGAGAAATACATTTTTAATTAACATGATTGGTGCTTTTTTCAGTAGGAGCCAGGGTCTGTAGGCTCTGGCTTGGCCAATTCTACTTAGAGTGAGTATCGGGGGAAGGTGGAGAAAGACCTGTGTAAAATAAATGGGTGGGCATAAATGGTGTGTATATCTGTGCAGAGCTTGGAATGAATTTGAAGGGAAAGGATTTGTTCCTCTCATTGTTGCTAAATATAACGATTGGACAGTATGTAATTTTGAGATCAACATCAATTTTATTTGAGACTAGATACTGGAGTCCTGCAGATCTTGCTGCTATTTGAAGAATATATTTTAGAAATAGAGACTTGAAGAGCTGGTTCTTATTCTCACAGCCACCAGCTCCGTAAAGTTCACGTTCTGTGGGGGTGGGGATGAAGTGGATTGTGCAAAAGCACATACTTTTTTGCAAGCTCAGCCTGGAGGAACTTCAAAGGGCAAAATAAAAAAGCACAACAGATGTTATTAGAAATAGTTCTTTGACAGTATGCTCTTCTCAGCGTTTAAGCTGCCACAGTGTGCCCTTGAGGTGCTATTACCTTTGTATATTGATCTTCTGGTGAAAGCGGTTCTTGTTTGTTCGATTATTCAATACTGCACCTCTTGAAGTTGTTATTGGAAGTTTTACAGAAGAAATATGTTGTAATTTGTATGTGTGCACCAAAGCTTTGTATTGCTACTTCTCTTAGTCTTAGGGTACGTTTGGTTTTCCTCTTGCAGGAAATGGGTTTGTGAATTCTCGAGCTTCACCAAGTCTACTTGGAACTACTGGTGGTGGGAATGGCTTGGGCAAAGTCATGCCTACAAAGTCTCCACCTCCACCTGGAGGTGGTAATCTTGGAATGAACAATCGCAAACCTGACCTCCGTGTCGTCATCCCGCCCTCCAGCAAGGGTATGATGCCACCACTGGTAAGTTAAAACCTGAGTTCTGTGCCTGGCTCTGTGAACACGAAGTGTTCTGTCCACACGTGCGCAGGGAGGGATCTCATCTGCTTAACGCAGGTTACAGCCATAGAAAGGTGTTTGTGTTCTGAAATTTCACTGGTGAAAATCTACGTTCTAAGTTGTTACCTTGGGACAAGTTTTGTTGGGGTTTTTTTTTGTTGTTGTTGTATTTTTTTTTAAGGTGTAATAGTTTAAAATAGGAAGTCTGACCTAAACATAGAGTGCAATTCTAGACACAGACTGGGATTTTGTTTTGATTTGGCTTGGTACTGAGAGAGCTTTGTTGGTGTGGAGGATGTGGGTTTTAGGAAGTGTTACACATTATTCTGTGGAGGAATGGCTGATCTTATTGGCCATGTGAACTGTATTAACGTGCCCTAAAGCACACTTCCTACCTGGTTTTCCTGGGTTGTAGTGCTTGTGGGATATACAGTGTAGCTTCAGTGGTAAAGAATGGCTTGTTTGATGTGGTGTGCTGGAATGCAGGCTTGTGTGTCCTATGGTGGATGTCATCTCTTTGGAGGCATAAAAGAGTCATGAGGACCAGGCTTGGTTCCTCTTTGTGTGCTTCTCAGTACTACTGTGCGGCTTGGCATGTTGGTAGCAATGTTTGTTCAGCCTAGATATGGAATAGCACTCAAGTTTCGTGTCAGGCATGAGGCAACCACAGCATTGAGACCGGAACAGGTCTTTCAGGAAGAGTTACTCTGTTTTTCCTTTAATTTGGTTGGCCAGATCCTTTGGTCTCAGTCTTTCACTGTCATGTAGAAATTTTAAATGTCTGTGTGTACATTTTCTGCGTGTGGCAGAATGAACCAGAACCAAGAGTAGCAGGATAGAAACAATACAAGTACTCTGGATAATTCTTACTTGTTTTTAAGTTACCACAAGTGCTTACGTTTGTTACTGGTATTCATGATGAATAATATAAAGTTAATCTGAGTAACAAAAGCTATAATTATCCTTGGAGTAAATGATTCTTCGAGTTTTCTTTTTTTCTAGGAATAGTGAAATGTAGAATACACAGGGAATAGACTGGCTGCTTGTTAAAGTGGAAATTACACTGTTAGATTAATTAGAAATAAGATATCAGAAGATGATGGTGCTAATGCAGTTGTTCCAACGTTAGTAGCGTAGGTACCTACTTACTGTTGTGGTGTTAAGTGCAATGTAATATTCAACTTGGATTTTGTCTGTCCCTTAGAGGAAATTGGAAAGAGATCTCAGAGTAGAGGTGCTGGGGTGGTGTGCTGGTTGTCTGTGGAAAGTGTTTTGTTACTGAGTGGATGTTCATTGGATCAGGCCAGCTCGAAGCTGCTTTGCTCCGTGTCTCCATATGTTGTCAATGTGTAGCTCTGTCCTTATTTTAACTAAGCTCTTTCTGCAGAAATTTTGCCAAAGCGTGTGTTCTTTCAGAGTGGTATTTTTTTAACTGACCCCAATTATGTAAAATATTATGATGCTTCCTAGTAGTATTATTTACAGAATTGGGTGGAAAGTTGACATTGCTAATTAAAAGATATAAAAATCCTAAAGCAGAAACGTGACTTTTTCTTTCATTTTTGAAAGCAATGCTATTTTTAGTAACTGTGTTATCCCTCTTGTTTGCTGAGTACAGTCGGAGGAGGATGAATTGGAGTTGGTGAGTTTGGGCTGCTGTTTGCTGAGAGAGAGCAAGATGCTGAAAATGTCTTTTACTACAGTCTTTTAACTGTAGTTTCATTATGTATCTTAAATAATTCCAGTGTTCCCTTGGTAGCGGACAAAAATAATTTGTTTTATCAGACTCAAAACCTGACCAAGTTGAAAACACATCCAAAGTCTAGTGCTTTCCATTTGTAAACTTCCATTTTTTGTCTCCTGAAACGATTTCTGTTTTTCTTGGAGGGAACATTGGAAAAGAGCCTTACAGAGTAACTGTCCATGTGTGTGGGATATTTACTGTCTTTTATGTAAAATATAAATAACCGCGTCTCATCCCTTCAATTATTGGCATATTTTTAGAAGGTGGCTTCACTCATGAAGTTTTTCAGATTGTAACACAAGCCCTGTATTGCTGCTCTTATTTTCAAGGAGATTACATCATTGCTGGTGAGGTCACCTTTTTTGGAGGTTAGAATTATTTCATCCTGCGTGAGATTATCAAACCACAGGGGTGTTCCCTGTTTACCAGAAGGACTAGAGAATCGCAGATGAATAACTCTACCTTTTTCCAATGGAAAGAGATGCTGCTTTTGAAAGGAAACTCTTGGGATTTGTGTGTTTTCTATTTTTTCCAAAAGGTTTTAACATTTGGCATTCTGTCTGGAAAACAACGTAAGGCTAAAATAATTGGTAGCTTATATTTAGAGCAATTTGCAAATTGTGTAGCTGCTGTAGCACAAACCATGCAGCAGATGCTGCATCAGAGGGCGATTGTGGAGATACACAAAGAAATCTGCCCGTTACCTCCCTTGATTTGGTTTTGAACATGGACCTGTTGCTGATATGAGGCTCTAATTGCATGAAAGCATGGAAAATGTAGAGATTTAGAGCTGTTTCTTGATGAATGCATGCTGTTGGTTGATTTTTACCTTAAACATGAGCAATAGAATTTACAAAAGTAAGGTGAAACGATTTTTGGAAGTCAGTATTTAAGTTTTTAAGGTTTATTGGAATGATTTGCAGTTATAAATGGCTGTCATGCATGTTCCTCTCGCCTTTATAGACTGTCTGGTTTCCAGTGCAAGAAATCGAGCTTTAATTCAATATAAAAACACTTAATCAAAATAGCATTCAGGTTGGAATGATGCAAAAGCATTTGAGTTAAGGTATTCCTACCTGCTAAAAATGGCTTTGCTGTGCGGTGGGCGACAGTGGGATTTGCCGAGGGCGGGTGGATCCAGAGCTGCTGTGTGCAGCGTGGGCCCTCTAGTGGTTTTGGAAGCTGGGCTCCTCTGTTAGAAGAAAGCTCACACAAAGAAAATGTAGTAGTGGCTGCCTCAGAGGTGGTAAAGAAATATGAAGTACACCTGCAGCGTTATGTCTCTTCTTCTGCTAATTCCTGATGGCAATTCCAGTGCCAGAAACCAGTTCCAGAACATGTCTGTGAACGTTGTTCTCTGTGGCTGAGCACTGAATACGAGACAGACAGGAGCAGTAGCATGGGATGAAAGAAAGATACAGAATTCTTCCTGTTACTGCTATAATTTGCACCAGTTCAAAAAATAATAATTAAAAAAAATATGTTGTGAATCTTTGGCTGAATCTCCAAGTGCAACAAATCTTAGACACACCTAAATACTTCTTAGTGTCTTTGTGTGGCCAAGTGCTTAGGAATTATAGTCAAAGATACTGCTTCTGAAAACCACCTTTATTAGCCACTCTGGGGGGAAAAAAAAACAAAACCTGATGGGGAAACCCTTGGGTTTGTTTTCCCAGTATCCTCCTGTAATTTTTCTGTTATGCAGGAACCCCAGCTTCATAGGCTGCCATCCAGGATAGCTTTGGAAAAAGGTCAATTCCTGACAGATAACAAAAAATCAGCTCTAATAACTTATCTTTGTGCCAGATAAAGTTGGTCTAGCACAGATTTTCAGAAGTACATAAGTGATTTAAAGGGATAAATTAAACAACAAACTGGTGGGACTTCCTCGGGGAGCTCTGAAAGCAAAATTGGGTGCATGGGCTGGATAAATGCCAGAGCCTCCCAGCTCTTCCAGGGCTCCAAGGTGGGGGTTCAGCAGCAGCTGGACAACACAGATCAGAAACTGGTAGCCAGTGGAGGGTGGTAGCTAATTATAATTTGGTACCTGCAGTACACTACTTTCTTTAAATTGGAAAGATACGGCCCCAAGGATTGATAGCCCTCAATTCACCTTCACAGGTTCAAGCTTGAAATTGATTACAGCCCTGTTTCTGTACCTGCTCTCTCCATTATTAAGGGAATCATGCATTTTTAATACTGCTCACTCTCAAGATCAGAGCGGAGGAAAAAATTAAATGCTGCAGATATTGAAATACTTGTAGACCTGTCCAAAATTAGGGAAAAGTAAAGCAGCTTCAATCCTCTAAAACTGGGAAATGAAACTCAACCAAATAGATGGAAAACCTACTGCTTTTATAGCAATGATTTTCAGAATAGGGAGCACCTTGCTTTAAAAATGTATTTTCAGCAGTTTGCAGTCTATCTCCCATCACTGGGAAGAGTTCTGTAAGAAATCAGAGGTACAGAATGTGGAGACTTCTAGTATTTCAAAGACTTCTCTAGATGAAACATAAGTATCTGTTATTTAAAAATATAAAAAACATGTAGCATTTCCTGTTTTTGACAGTAGCTGCCAGAACTAAATGCTGGTGAACTTCTTGTGCTGAAGAAGGGTTTGAACTTGCCTCCATGAAGAGCGGGGCGCTCTGTGACAGCAGCTTTGCTGTCTGGTGGCATTAACACACGGTTTTCTGAACAGCAAATTTGGTTGAAGAGCTTAATTTGAGTGATGTGTTTGCCACAGATTTTCATTCTGTTATTAAAAAGCCACGTCGAGCCTCCAGTTGGAGCAGATAATCTGAGACAATCTAGTTCAGCCGTTTTTCCTGTCAGAAAGCACGGCTGCTCTCTGTGAACCCGAGTGTCACTTGCTTTGAAACCTATCTGCATTATAACAAGTACTCTCTCAGTTTCTCGGGAACCATGGGAACAGCAAGATTATTTTCTCACCGAGGTCTTATCAACACAAATTTAGAAGATCTCTGTGTTCCTTTCGGGACAGGTGTAGTCAGCACGGTGTCAAAACTGGCAGCTAAAATTTTGAGAATTAGATAAACAACTGGGAAGTGGGAGACTTCTCTGGTAGAACTGCTTTCACCATCTGTGCTAAAAGCCCTTCAAAAAGTAAGACCAAAAAACCTCTTAACTCACTTAAGAACTTCTGAGAATCGCTGCTCCTATCCCGAAGACGTTGCATTTAGACGTGCGTCCTGCAACTCTCACACCATTGAAATCTGCATGCATGGGAAGAGAACCAGGGAGTCTTCGTTAATGCTTCATTTCAGAAGGTCGTTTGGGTTGTCTCGAAATGTTTTGGCTTGTTTAGAAAGTCTGTCCTGACAAGGAGGATGTGCTGGTAACTAAAAAATAAAGCAACACGTTTTAACTGACGGCTATTTTAATGTTAGCACTTGATTTCCCGTTGTTCTAACCTGTATCATAAGACATGCTGTTATTTTTAATCGTTTATAGAATACCCAAAGGATAAGTAGTTCTCAGTCTACACAGCCTCTTGCTACCCCTGTGGTGTCTGTGACAACTCCGAGCTTGCCTCCGCAGGGACTGGTGTACTCGGCCATGCCTACTGCCTACAACACTGGTAAGCGCTCTCTGTGATCACTGCCTCCCTGTCTGGGATGTCGGAGGCTTTTCTGAGTCATAAGCCCAGAAAATTTGCATTTCTGTGACACTTCACTTCAGTCTCTGATACAGTTCAAATGAAGGCTCTTAGTCATCAGAAATAAGTCGTGTAAATGTTGAGACTCCCATCAGGAAGGAGCTTTCAGTCAGGCGGGGTGTGCACAGCTGAACGCGGGGACACGGTAAAGCATTGCTTGTAGCGCTGGTAGTCAAGGATCCGCAGAGAAAGGAGGTGTCTCACACTTAGAGCAGTAGTTGATGCACTGTCACACTGTCCCGGTCGTTCCCCTCTGCTCAGCTCCAACAGCAGGAGGGAATCAGATTCTACAGGGGCTTTCAGTTTAGAAGAAAGCCCTGAGGTACAAAGCCCGGAGGGGGCCTTCTCCTCTTCAGGAGCTTTATCAAGAGTGAGGTGGGGACTCAGGAAGGTGGTGTCAGCATTTCACCATTGTGAGTCTCTCTTTTAAGGTCTGAAAGTCCTTCAGACTATTTTTATCCAGGACAGGTATGATCCAGGGGATCTGGTCATAGAAGTGCTAATGGCTTTGCCAGTTTGGGAGGTAGCTCATGATGAGGTGCCTCCTACTTTGTCTCCAAACCAACAGAGTTAATTTTGACTTCAGTCCCAAGGTTCTCTGTTGGGTACAGGCCCTGTGTGTTATTGGTGAAGGAATTTTTCAGATCACTTCCTTGAAAGGCTGCAGCCTTGATGGGTTGGTAACTGTTGATCTGTGATGCTTAGTTATGTTTTCAAATGCACCTGCAGAGAAACAACCTCGCAGGTAACTCTGCTTTCAAAAATGTATTGTCATTAAACAAAAGGGAAACCAGTGGAAATAATTCCTCAGTTTGCTCTTCCTTTTAGGTGGAGTCCAATTAAGGTGTTCAAATTTAAGTGCTATAATTTGTTAAAACAGGAATTTCGGAATGGGGGACTGCTGTGTTGGTAGTGTTAGTATTAAAGTCTTATTTGGTAGGCTTTCAGGTTTAAAAAATAATAATAAAGGTAAAAAAAATTGCTTTATTTCTCTTGCAGTGATAGCTCTTAGGAACTGAGCTACACCAGAGAGCTCCCGTGCCTGGCTGCTCAGCACTGGCTCTCTGGCTGGATAAAAGAGAATGAGGGGGTTCTTCTCCTCTCTCTGTCAATCTGGGGAGGTTCACATCCCTGGTAGAGGAGATTCCCTGGTTGAAAGTCTTTGCTCCAGTTTTGAGTCGAGGCTTGTAGCCATTGTCCAGCCAAACAGCTCGCATCCCTTAGTGTCTTTTTCTCTCCATGTGCTCGTTAACTGACCTTCATTACCCTTCAGCAGGGTTCTGCCTTGGTTTGCCTCAGAGGCACTGCCCCAAAAATTAGGGGCAGGCCTGAGGCTTTGAGAAGAGGGGCTGTTGGCTCAGCAGCAGCAGTAAATCTTTGTACTGTGCTAGCACCCAACTAAATTGTTCAACATCTATGCAAATAATAACTACCCTGAGGGGTGTGTGTGTTAAAGTCTAAAGAAATGAATGAAGGAGGAGATGGGGCTGTGGTAACAGCAGGATGAGCTGAGTGAAGAGCTGTGCTTGGTGACCTCTTTGGGGTTATCAGCTGCAGTATGCCCATGGTGGCCATGCAGACCTTGGTTTGATACTTGATGGTTTATATATTGCATTGATTTGCTGTTTAAAGTAAACAAGTAGTTGTGCTGAGCTCCCTGCTCACAAGACCACGTTGAGTTTTACCTGCTGCCTACCAACCCCCTCCGTTCTCTCGGAGGCTGTGTGGGAAGCAGTGTGGTGTGAACCCCATCCACAACAACCCATACCCCGAAACAGCCCGACATGAGGGGGGCTGGAGTCTGGATCTTGGGAAGCAGCAAAGGCAATTGAAACCGGTGTCATAACACAATGGACCAGTGCTGTTATCACTGGGATATGAGTCTAAAAACCAGCCCATTTCCTTTGATAATGCAATAATTTGTGGAAAGCTTTTAGCCTTTGGTGTTTTCCAAACACTTGAAAACTGTTTGTATTAGACTGAGCCTTTCAGGGGATTTGCAAAAAGAAATTTGATGTTGAAACCAAATTGTCACCTGGGTGTTCTCAGGGTCCTCAGCACCTCTGTGGCAACTTCAGTTTTGCAGTTGAAGGACTAAGATAAAAATTGGACACCTAAATTGTTCTTCTGGGTTGATCGGGGGGTTTTGGGGCTGGAAGAGAGAGATTCAGCTCTTAGATCCTTAATTAAAAGGTTGGATATCAGTTTTTGCACAAATAGGCTATTTTATTGAATTTGTTGTGCTGGAGAACTGCATTCTTTCTGCAGTTCAGTGGAGGAAGGGCCAGAACCTGAGAGAGAGAGTTCTACAGCAGCCTGGGTGTCTAAAAAACATAGTGAAACCCCAGAGATCAGTTGAACAGTCACACTTGAGCAGAGCCTATCTCGCCATGAATTGTATTACCAGCTTTGGGTAAGTTATTTTGCAAAGGCAGAAACGCCAAAGGCACCTTGTTGTTGGGGTCACAGCAGGAAGTTTCCCTCTCTCCTCTGTGTGACTTCCCCATCCTGCATGAGGGTGAAGACCACCTGGAGAAGGTGGTGTCCTGCTTGTGCCACCACAGACCCTTGATTCTGTAGGGGAGCGACAGCGCGGGGAATGGTGTGCAGTGCTGTCTGTGCTCTCTGCACAAGTGTCTCCTCAGAGCCCTGTCACCAGACACGTTCTGTCTGAGTTGCCAGCACTCAGTTGTCCGTTACCCTGAAAGAAAAACAACCCCCAACACACGGAAACTGAATCCCTAGAAGCATTTTATTCAGGGTTGCTGTTACAGAGGCCCCCTTGGCGCAGAGCAGCGCGTCCGTCTCGTGGGCAGGTTGCTGTGGGCCTCCCTGCTTTCCAAGCAGAGTCTGTGGCCTGCTTTTATTTTATTATTATTATAGTTTTAGTCTTTATTGTTAGTCTTGCAAAAGGGCTTTGGATTGATCAGCGGGGGGAAAGTCTTACTGCATCTGGGCAGGAATGCTCCTGAGGTTTTCTCAGAGCTCTAACGGAAATGCCAAGGGAGGAGGAATCAGCCGGAAGGGAAAGGGCAGGTTCCCCGCCAGGGGTGCAGCCGAGCTTCGCGGCGCCTTCCAGAAGATTCTTGTAGTGAAGCCTCTGTGTTTCGGAACAGCCCGATGCCCACGGGCACCGGGGTCTCCCACCTTTGTGGGCTGTGAGAGGGGGAACCTAGAGCTGGTCACAGCAAAGAAGGTGGTGGATAGGAAGCACGGAGCCATAGAATTGTCTAGGGTGGAAGGACCTTTAAGATCATCCAGTAGGGAGAGCGTTTGAGAAAGCTTCTCTCGAGAGGTAGATCATGGTGCTGCTGGTGTTTTAGGCCAATATTAAAAAACCAAACCAAAACCCAACCACCCTCACCCCCCCCAGCCAAAAACCTATCCCCAAGGCAAAGCCTACACCCTGCTGCAGCGGGATTTTGGGTTCCTGTGCTGGGGGAGTCAGATAAGTTTGGCTGCTGTGTTCTGTCACCATCTCAAGAGACCAGACATGATTTTAAGGAAGCTACACCACGAAATAATTAAAAGCAGAGAAGCGTTTGCAGCTTTGTTGTAAAACCTGAAGGAAAAGCAGGAGTGATAACGACAAAGTGCAAGTAATTTTTCCTGTGTGAAGGAAGTGAGAACTGTCGAAGCATTCGAGCTTGGCCAGAAGTAACAGCCAGTCCCTGGCTGCTCCTTAGGAATCTGTTCTATTTTCTATTATCCAATTAAGTTGTCTTTCTAAATTGTAGCTTTTGCTCGAACTTGGGAGGTCCCATGTGTTTATTTGATACAGAGCTGGCAGTTGAGGCCAAGCACGGAGTGAGGCTGTTGTGGGGAGAGGGCGAACGCGGTGTTTTCGGGTGGGACTGCACAAACAGGAGTGGGCAGGGGGGTCACCAGGGGGGTCACCAGGGCTCCCAGCTCCAGTGACTTTGGCCTTCCTGTTTGGGTGTATCCCGTGTGTTCTCCTGTATTTCTGCATATGCATGTGGATATGACAAAAACAGATTAACTGCCTTCTTGTTTCTTTGTTTTTCCCTTTTTAGATTACTCCTTGACTAGTGCAGACCTGTCTGCCTTGCAGGGATTTAACTCCCCGGGAATGCTGTCCTTAGGGCAGGTCTCTGCCTGGCAGCAGCACCACCTCGGTCCAGCCGCCCTCAGCTCTCTCGTGTAAGTACCTCCGGTGACGCTGTGGCACCGCACCCCCTCGGGAACTTGCTGGAATCAAGCAACTTTAGCACAAAACCATTTTAATTTGTTGTCTGCTGGTGATGGTGCGTTGCCTTTCAGGTTTGCTCCTCGGCTGGAAAAGCGTTCCCCTTCTGCCTTGTTGTCCCCCTTTGTCAGTTCACTCCTCCAGCTGTGTCCCTGCAGGCCCAGCTGCTGGCACAGGGGTCGCCCACCCCGTCGACTTCAGTGTCTGGCAAATAGGTGATGCTTCTGGTCGCTTCCAGCTTCTGTAACTGCAGCTCAGACCTTTGATTAATGCTTTCTTTCCACTTTGTTCCCTCACGTCAGTAAGTTGCCGGGGTGCCGTTCTGCTGCTGAGGGCGCTGAGCAGGCGCACGCCACGGCGCACACGGGAGTCGGTGCTTGCTTTTCCTCCTCCCTCCTTTCTCATTTCTGCTTTTTGGTTTTCTTTTCCCCAGTACCGGCAGCCAGCTATCTCAGGGTTCAAACTTATCCATTAATACCAACCAAAACATCAACATAAAATCTGAACCAATTTCACCTCCCCGGGACCGTGTGACTCCCTCTGGGTTCCCGCAGCAGCAGCAGCCGCAACCGCAGCAGCCGCAGCCGCCGCCGCCCCAGCAGCAGCAGCAGCAGCAGCAGCAGTCGCGGCAGGAAATGGGCCGCTCTCCTGTTGACAGTCTCAGCAGCTCCAGCAGCTCCTACGACGGCAGCGATCGGGAAGACCCGAGGAGCGATTTCCACTCGCCCGTCGTGCTGGGGAGGCCACCGAATTCCGAAGACCGGGAGAGCCCGTCGGTAAAACGAATGAGGATGGACACGTGGGTGACATAAGCGTGCGGTGTCGCCTCTTCAGTTTTGTGTTCTCAAAATGAACTGTCCTGACATATCTAAATTTATAAATAAGGACATAAGTATATTTATATGTATATACATACGTGCATATATATATCCTCACACGCATATATATGTGCTAGTGTGTGTAGCATACACAGACTCATCAGGCACTTATGGCAAACTCCTTGTAGAGCTGCAGATGTCCCATGGTAGAACGTACCCGAACAATCCCGTAGGCGTTGATCTAGTCTGGCACTTACCTGGACTCGTCGTTTGACTCACGTCCCCTCTTTGGCAAAGGAACCTTGTCCCCGCAGTATAACCCGACCACACTAGATTGCAGAAACCGAGAGGGCTCGCCTGTAGTAACGTCCCCGTGTGTTTTATTCAAGCTGTATGGTTACTCGTAGTTAAGAATTAATGCTTTGTAGCAGCAGAGCAGTAGAGAAGCAGGAAGAAGAAAGCAATACTGTACATAAAATGACCTTTCTATTACCCAACCTGGCATGGGTCTCTAGTGCAGAGGGTGCATGGAGAAGGGCTGATGCTATAAGAAATAATAAAAAATAAAAATAAAAAAAGAAAACAAAAACCCTGTTTTGCACGTGCAAAAAATAAGAAATAGTGTATTGGGTCAAAGAAGTGATTTTTTTAACGAGTGAAAGAGAGACATAGAGAACTCGCATGAAATATTCAGAAAATATTAGCCTAGAAAATAGAACATTAACAAAAATAAAATTAATATATTAAGTTATAATTGGAATATGTTTGACAAATTTGTTTTTACGTTCGTACCTTTGAAAAATATAGAAACGGATTTTAGCTCATGTATATTTTATATTAAAGAAAACAGTACCCTAATGAATTGAAGACTATATATAAAGTTATATACAGTACTTTTGAACACATTCTGCTATGAATTATTTATATAAGCCAAAGCTGTATGTTGTAGCTTTTTTGTAGAGTATAGTTTTATCTTATTTTGACTTTCTAGTTTTTGCTTTCAAAGATGAAAAGGAAAAACTTGCAGGCGGAACCTTGGGGGAAAAATAAGCCATGAACACTTCTATGTAAATTTAAATTTGAGCCAAACTCTGTGTATATAGCATCCGAAATCTATTCTCACCTTGGGTGTAAGTACCTACGTATTGTACGGTCACCAGATTAAAAAGTATATTTTTGTGGATTGACGCCAACTTGAAAAGAGGCGAGGTCCTTATTAAGTAGAGTATTCACTGTTTAATATTTACTATTTTGTTAAATATACTGTACTTTCTTTGGATTTTAATTATTATTAATATTATTATCCAGATTTTTCAGAGGGTGTATAAAGGGGTTGTCCCCCTCACTGGTGGTGAATGTGTGCCGTTAAATTGTAATCTCTGTGCTGTATGGTTAAGCTTCATTATACATTTTATATATATGTATATAAATAGCAAAGTGGCAAAAAACCAGAATAATCCGGTGTTAAGTTCATCCTGCATAAATACGAAAAACCTGTTACGACACGTTTTAAGGCATTGTTTTAAAACTGCCTCCTCCTCTGAGGAGGAGGAACAAAACAAAACAAAACCAGTGGAAAAACTTGACCTGGTTTCTCCTGCTTAGGGAGCCAGGGAGCTAACACATATCAGATGAGCACAAAAGGTTTTCCTCCGTTGGTAAGTGCTTTGGGATAAACTTGCTGTTCCGCTTCGCTGCCGCCATCAAGCAGGGAGGAACCCGGAGGCCGCCGAGAGGGAAGGCCTGGCCGGCAGAGGGCTTGGCTTGCAGTTGGCCTGGGTGAGTGGTGGCACCGGCAGGGCCTGGCAGTGCCGCAGCAGGAGGGACAAGGGCAGCAGGGGGAGCTGACTGGGGGGCACCTCAGACCAGTCCCCCGCAGGGGTAAGAGTAGGAAAAGTTTCAGGAGCCAAACCTTGGGTTTAGTGGCCGACAGCAGCCTGGCACGGTGGAGAGCGATCGGGGGCGCCCTGTTGGGATCCTGTCTCTTCCCAGGTCCCGCTTTGTGTCCCGACTTCCCGCCCGTGGGAAGTGTCCGCTTGTGCCGGGAACGGCATTAACCAGAGAGCTGGGTCTTGGCGCTGGGAGTTGTAGTGCTGGGGAGGAGACCACAGCCCTGCTCTCCCAAATCCCTCTAACGTTGTCCCTCGTATTTACTAAATTCCTGCTTGGGCTTTAAATTGATGGCTTTGAGGGTGTTTTTGTTGTTGTTTCAGTAATTCAGACAAATGGCTTGATGCTGGAAAGGGAAGCAGTGTGAGAACAGGGAATCCAGCGGGGATCAGCGCAACGCGGCTCCCCAGCCTAAAGACCAGACAGGTTCCAGCTGGCTCCCACCACTTCCCGCGGCAGTTCCTCTCCCTTTAGTGCAGGTACCGGTTGCGGAAGCGCAGAGGGATCGGGGGGGTGTAACGGGGAGGCTGCTGGCGAAGCGGGCGCGTGGCCTTACCGCTGCGGAGAACCTTGGAGCGCTCTGGGAAGCGATGTGATTTTAGTCATTATTTCTGCACATCCCTGAGGTTTGCTGTTCATCCGAGTGGGAGTTCTGCATTCACATTTACTGTCTATTTTCTTGTGTGCCTTACCAGATGGCTTTGCTGACTGTATCTCAATAGTCTTTATTTCTATGCAGGTTTTTAAACAGTACGATTACTGTTTTCTTAAAGAAAAAAAAAAAAAAGCTATGTAAGGGTTAGAGTTTGTATTGAAATTGCACCAATGAGCTAAAAACTAACAATAATCTGTCCTGAAGAGCTGCCGCGGGGTCCGCTCCCGTCCTGCCCCGCACCCTCCACCAGAGCGGGCAGAACAGGCCCCCGGGCGCCTCCCTGCCACCCAGACAAGGGCAATCCCGGTTTTTAATACCAAGTAACTTTGGAACAGACTTTTTTTAGGAATTGTAAAAAAAAAAAAAAAAAAAAAAAGTTTTATAAAAAAGAGAAGACAGAGCACAGGCATTTCAACAGCTTAAAACTACATAAAATACTTTTTTTACCTAACTCTACTGCTCGTGGTTGGAAGTGGATCCGACCCTGGTCTGAACCCATTCGAGTCTGAGCGATTGATTGGAGCTGTTTCTCTTCCGAGGTGACAGAGCACCTCCCCCTCCTCAGCTCTCACCGCGGCGTTTGAAAAGGCACGTTATCAGGGATTCCTCCGAGCAAACTGCTTTAGCCTTTCCTTTCACTTAGAGGACACTAATGCATCAGAAACTTGCGATTTACTGTGCGCACAAGAAATACATAGTAAATAAGGAACAAAATAACTCCTAACAGTCGATCATGGGAAGAAGTTAAATTAGAATGTGAAAGAAAGACTTGACAAATGTAAACGTTTAAATCTTAGTAGAAACTTTCTTCACTTTGCTGTGCAAGAGAACACTGCTTTGCTATATTTAAAATGGCTTTTTTAAAAGAGATTTATGTATTTGGTAAATGTTTGTAGTCAACAGTTCACACAGAAGCTGTTCACGGTTTAATGCTGATAAGCCGTTTGGCGGCACAAGCTGGACTTTGTTGCCATCCTTGAGACGAATCTTTTAAGAAAAAAAATAAGTTAATCTCAATTTTTTTCCCTGAATGTGTTGTTTTTTCTTCAATATACAATAAATATTCTAGTGAACTTTTTATCAAATGGTTAAGAAAATGCTAGAGGTTGTTGTAAAATATTTGTATCCTGCATTCACTAAAGTAAAGATACTGGCTTTTACTGTGTACCCCAGCCTCTCTCCTCTTTGCAGAGCGCGGCGCCTCGGTGCAGCTTCCCCTCCCTCCCCGCCTCCCCCCGAAGCCTTGGGGCTGTCGATGGGGGGATTTGTGCACTGGTTCCTACAGCCCAGTGGAGACCTGACGCTCTCTGAGAACACACCCTGGCAGGACCCGCTGCCCCGAGCCCCCTCCTTGAAACCCCTGAGCCAGAAATGCTGCCACCCCCCCCTCCAGCCCAGAGTGAGAAAAGCCCTGGGCAGAGACTGGGGGGGGGCTGAATTCTCCCCAGTGCCCAGCGGGGACGTGACCTGGGCACGTGGTGTGGTTGTTTAGGGGCTGTGACATGGTGTTCATCGAGTTGTGACAACAAAACAACCCCCCCACACCTCCTGGGGTGGGGGGTGCCCCTTGTGCCTTCATTCCATTTTGCTTTATTTAAAAATGTCATAGCCTGTCCCGTCCCCCCCCCCGAAAGAGCGTGATACATTTCCTTCACAGAAGAAAAAATACTAGAGGTTAGTCCCATCCCATCCCCCCCGAGTTTAAGGTACTTCAAAGTCCCCGTTTACAAAAGTAGGTTCCCTGGGGCTTTCCTGAGCCCCCTTTTTGGACAGTTCCAGGGTCTCACGCTTGGCGTGGTGTTCCTGGTGTTGCTGGGAAGCCGCACTCCCACCTCTGGCTGCTCTTCCCCAGGCCTGGAGAAGCGCCTCTCCATACACCGGTGGGGAGCACCCAGCCAGCCCCTGCAGAGCTGTAGGCGGCAAAACCCCCAGACCCCAGGCCAGCCCCTCATGCCCTTCCATGGCTGCGCTGCTCTGGCCTCACCAACGCTGCTGCCCGTGCTCCCCCAGGGGAGGGCAAACATGGGCTCTGCCCTCAGGAGCAAGGGTTGCTGCTGGCTCAATCCCAGCCCCAGGAGAGGGTGGGATCCTCCTGTACTGAGCACAGCGTTCAGCTGCTTCCATCGCCCCGGCCAGGCTCCACACACCGGAGCTGGAACAGACCTTAGTGCTTGGGTCCAGGGAGCATTTGCCTCTGCCCACAGTCCCCAGGGCTGGTCGATTACATTGTCAGGCCAGTTCCCCTTTGAAACAGATTTCCCCAAAGCCTGGTTTCCTGCTCCCCTCTAGCACGTAGTGTTTGCTGACGCAGCCCAGAGCTCAGACTTACCCACAGCTTGGGACACCACCAAAGCTTCACGGGTCTGTCCTGCTCTCCCAGAAGCTGCTCAGTGCAGCCTCAGCGGGTCACAGGAACTCAATGTGCAGCAGCGTCACAGTCCCCGGCCCAGAAGGGCTTTGCAGTTCTGTCTGTCACTGTCTAAGGTAACGCAGGGCTTCTCTCCCAGACCGTGCAAATGAAACGCAGCTTCGCAGCGCTCGCTCCCTTGAATACTGCACCCAGGGGACCCAGAGCCACGACTCAAACTGGGTATTGCAGATGACCCAGTATGGATTATTTTTGTTTTTTAAAAGTAACACTGGCTCAACCTCCCCCCCCAGCAAATGAGCCTTCGTGCCCACAGTGATGCCACAGGCCCGAGGCTACTCTCACAGCCGCCTCCAATAGGCTCTGGCCACCTGTGCCCACGCTGACGTGTTGGCTCTGGCCAGGCAATACCCCGGCGGAAGCAGGGATTGTGCAGTGAGCTCTGCCTGCAGAGACATCTCTGGAGGGTTCCATCGAGGAGCAGAGGACTGGGCTCACCCTGCCCAGCAGCAGGCTGGAAGCAGCCTAATGAGCACCTCAAACATTTGCATCAAAGGATGACAAAGTGAGGTGCTGCCAGTGCCCCCGTGCCGTGGCACATCTGACATCACACCAGGTGCCATCAGCCTAAATATGCCACCACAGCCATGGTCTGCAACAGGTAAAATGACATTTCAGAGAGAAAAAAAAAAAAGAGGAGTCCCTGCTTCTACTCTAAGCAAAAAGTGTTTCCTTAAAATGCACACCCCCCCAGTTGCCCTTAATACTGCACTCTAGCTCAGCAGCAAAGGCTTTGCTTCCTAGACAAGGCATTAAGAAATACCCGAAGCAAGGTGAGTAAATTGCTACGAAATGCTCTCCCTCGACAGAGTTCACGATGGGTAAGCCAGCTGCGTGACCAGCTTTCCAAGCAACAGCCTTGGGGTTTTTTTCCCTAAAAATCACCTCACCTCACTTTCAGTCACGTTCAGGATTATAACATCAGCTACTTTTAAAAAAATAAAACTAATCTGGATTGTTATCCCCCTGAATGCACTCAGTCAGGTGATTGGCGCCGGGCAGAGAGGCTGTATGTCCATCCCCCCTTAGGATTTCTTTCCTACAACCGAGCTCTGTGGTAATTTCCCTTCCAGTCCATCAGCTGAAGTATTTGAGGTTAGTGTTGTGTTGGAGGTATGGGCCACCAGGCCTTGTGTTTTAAAATAGATGATATAAAATACTGGCAGGACGATTCCGATCAGGAGCATGATAAAAACTGCGTTCCACCACTGGATGCCACAGTCTGCGCCGTTACTGGCCTCCTGCTTCCCCGACTCGGGCAGCAGCCTCTCGGGTGTTTCCACACAAAACTCTGCATTTAGCTGGACCTCCGCCTGCACCGCGTCCTGAATGCTCTTGTCAATCCCTTTGAAGTAGTCGCTCAGGTGTCCACCGTCAGCAGAGCTGCCGCTCACTCCCTCCCCAGGCTCCGGTAAGTCCACCAGCGTGAGGCCGCTCTGGGAGGGCGCAGGCGGGAGCAGCCTTAGGTCTTGGCCCTTCTCCGTTAACAGCCCGTGGGCCTTCACGGGGATCTTGATGGACTTCAGCGCGTACAGGTCCTGCTCCCGGATGAAGTTGTTGACACGTTTGATGTCCGCAACCTACGGAATCCAAAAAAGGACATGACTATTAAATACTGTCAGACAACCCAGTACAGAAGCAGGAAGTAGCTGCAACAGTAGTGTGCAAGCAGCAGCCAGGAAATAAAAGCAAGCCCCGGCTGGCAGGCGCTCAGTGCTCTGCAGATTGCCCAGCTGCTCCAGGGATGCGCCGCGTCCTGCAGGATGGGGTGGTCCCTATTAAACCAGGCTATAACCTCCTCTAGTGCTCTTGTACGCATGCGCTGTATTTCTCTCAATACTGGTTTTCCTTCCTTTTGCTTTCTTTACCCTCCTCTTGCTCACTTTCTCATTCAAGTTAAGGCAAGAAGAGTCAGATCAGATCCTTTTTAAAGCAGTTTTCATACCTTAAAACAGTGCATGAGCGTTTAAGGTGAGAGGACGACAGCCGTACGAGGAGGCAAAACCCTCTCCCTGCTTGGAAAGTGATTTGAGAGTGACCAGAGCTCTGTCTCCAGAGCCAGGGCAGCTTTAAAAGCCAGATGCCAGCCCAGCAGAGCAGGCAACCATCTCTCCCACCCAGGTATGAGCACCCTTTGCTTGTGTTCCCCAGCACCACCCCTCGTCTGCCCAATCCTTTCTCCACTGTCAGTAGATGTTCCTGCTGAAGGCACGCTTACGGCAACAAGCTCTGCATCCGTGAGCACCTCTGGTGGTTCGTGTGTAGGGTCTCCATCTGCGACCAGTATTGCCACCCAGCTCGGTGATGGCAACAGTGAGAACAGCAAGAAAGAACAAACCATACGTACAGTGCTGGTCACAAGGACAGCTGGTACCAAAGAAAAGGCAAAGGTGAGGCAGCATTTCTTTATGTTAAATAACGAGAAGACAGCCCAATACAGTGTGCACCAGCAACAACCCAGTAAGTACTTGAACTTCTCAACTCTCCGAAATCCTCTGTCAAAGAAAATGAGCAGAACCATCAACATGTGCAAGGAGCTCTCCAAAGCAGCCAGGGAGCCGTGCAAGAGCCTCGAGGGGAAGGCTGGAGGACACAAACCAAAGAAAACAGCAGGACCCCAAACCAAAGAGAAAGGCAACACAAAAAGGTTAACCACTGCTGATAAATCACACAGAAGAGACACAGGACAAGGATGGGGCTTTCAGAGGAGGTTGGATTTGTTCTTTTAGAAATCTCATAAATTACTGGATGAACTGCATTCACAAGCTTGAGGCCACCAATGAAACTGGGGAACTAAGAAGACGAAAGCACTTTGCTTCCCAAGCAAACACGTAAGTTCCATCAGCGCCAACAACACTGATAGTGGAGGGCAATGAGCTCCTTTCGAAAGCTGATACAGGAGTACACCAGAAGGGAGCTGGGCACCTCCTGCGCCATTCCAGCAAATGGTGAGGCCTACATGCAGGCTGTGCTGCTGCCAGGAGCGGGCAGGCACCACCCCAGCAGCAGAGGAGGTGCTCAGGAGAAGGACATCCTCCTTCCCTGCAGGGAATTCCCAGGAGAATTCCCAGTGGCTCAGCCCAAAGCGCTGCCTCTCTCCCCACATCCCCCCTCCAGCCCCCACGGGCTGCCAGGGAGCCACACATCAAGCTCCTCTACCCCACAGCCCCTGGAAGGTGCCGGGTCTGCTACCTCACAGCCAGAGAGCAAGATGCTGGTGAAGGGCAGAGATGAGCCAAGTGCCTGAATCTCACGTTTACCCTGCAAAGCTTGAGAAATCGGAACATGGGATGTTTAATCTACATCCTAATCTGGTCCCCCCTGAGGCGAAGGGAATCCTCAGCTGCTGGTTCAGACTCCTCACAGCTTGCCCCAGCCCTACATCAGGACTTAAAACCCTGCAAAATTATTTAGTTATGAAATAACAATCTCACCCAGAGCCTTCCAACTGAGGTGGGGCTTCAATTTTTGGGTTTGTTCCAAGGAAAGCAAATTATTGGGACAGTAAATATCCCCTGCAGTGTCTGCAATCAAACACCGCAATGTTGTGCTAAGGCTCTAGGCAGAGAAAGTGGAGCAGCACTCACACAGAAACAACAAACAAAGCTGAGGGGAAGAATGCAAGAGCACTCACTGCACAAGCCATTTAGGCTTATTTTCTGTACTCATTTTTTTTGGCTGCAGCAAGATCCCCTTGTCCCAGCTAAGAACGATGCCAAAAGCTGGCAAGGACTATAAATGGTCAAGAGTAAAACTAAGAATTTTGAAGTGCTTTGCATCTCTGCCAAGTTATCTGTGGTGCACACAAAGCTATTTGTTGCCTGTTTTAATGTGCCCACCCCAATTAGGCCCTGACAGTTCTGAAACCAACCACAAGCTCTCATCGATTTCAAGGAGAAGCTCATCCCGGATGTTTTTAAACACAGTTCTATAATATTTGTGGCTACACATCCTCCTCCCTGGTGTTCTGGGAGCCTTGCAGGAGCTGCTTAATTATGCAAGTAAAACAAAATACATCGAAGTTGATCACTGCCAGTCTGTAGACAAATACACAGATCTCCCCTATGGAGGATTTCTGTACCTCTTCACTTTAACTGGAACAAGTCACAGGTGCTCTTTCTGGGAGGGAAGGAGGGAGGCAGCAGGACAGGTTTTATCCTTGGGAGTAGAGCACTGACTACCTGGTCCCTCCTCATCAGCTTGCCTTCCTCACTGGCTGAGCCCAGTGCCCTTCACCAGGGCAGGCAGAGCTGATGTACCTGGATTCACTGGTGCTGACGGGCTCTGGGTATGGGGCAGAGGAGGAGGCAGATGCACAGTCATGGCAGGGACAGGACCAACTCCTCCTGAGTTACAGAACAGGGGGCACAGCGGGATTTTTCAAGCCATAAATGTAAAGAGTTGCTCAAAATCTTCCTCCTCCAAGTTCACCAAACTGCTGTAATTTGACATTAAGTGGCAATAATGATGTGATTGCTCCTGCTTAGAGCTGAGCATATAGTCATGACTACACAGCCAACTGCTGTAGCTCTGAGTTTTCACGTCCTACCGGTGCCAATCAAGGCCTATTCAAGTCCTACCAGACTCGCTTCTTCACACGCATCAGGCTCATCAGCAGAACCTAGAAGGATTTCTTTTCTTTTTTGTTTTGTTTTTGTTTCCAAGGGAATGGGAGGGGAGGAATTGTCACAATTCCTCTAAGCCCTCTTGCTTCAGCTGCACCACACAGCTGTGTGGTTGAGCAAGACAGACTGCAAGAGTATTGCAGCGGTTGAGCCAGCACCGTATCATTATCCCCATCCAGGTCAGTGTCCAATGGTTGCATCATGGAACTCTTTAATCACACTCTAGCTTGCAGATAAAGGAGGCTATAAAAATACAGCTAAACAACAGGGTACTTCTAATATTCAGATCAGGTTTTTCTATAATGCTCTCTGCTTCAGGACAAAGAAAATGTATTTTGTAGCATGTTCCAACTCCAGAGAAAATTCACCGTGCACACACACTCCCTGCTGCCTGTGGCTGAATCACACGCTTCTGGGTATGACAGCAATCAAACCCCACGTGCACCTGGACTCTGTGACCTGAACTTTGGCATCAATCCTTCGCTGAGTCCAGCTCTGTTAGAATTAGACTCTCCTTGCAATATGCAAGCACATACCTTTAAAAAAATAACCACTACCACCCCCCAAACCAGACCCCACCAGAGTGGCACTTCTTTGCACTATTTAGTTTGCTTCAGAAAACTGTATGATCCCCGAGAGCGGGGCTCTCACTCCCTTTTCTGTACTCCAGCTTCCTGTTGTTTGCTGTCACTTAAATAGCTAAGTACAAAGCATGCCTGCTGAACTGCGCTTAGTCACTCAGATTAAACAGGAAAGCAGGTCATACAGGGTGTGGGGTTGACAATACCTTCCCGGGCTGTGAGCTGAAGAACTCCTTTTTGTCATTGTTGGGGTTTTTTTTTGGCCTGTCTCCAGCTCAGTTTCACCAGACATTGACCACTGATGAAATATACAGGGACAACGTTTTTCTAGTGTCAAAACTTTTAGACAACGGCACACCTTCCTGTAATTCTGGCAAGTAAGCTACATGTAAAACATCTCTAAAGTAATTAAAACCAGAGATAGCTCTTACTTTACAACCATACTGCAGGGCCAGCTTGTTAAGGTTATCATCCTCTGTAATCTCTCGTTCCAGAAGTACCACATCTCCAACTCTGTCCCGAGAAGTGCTGCATCGCTGCTGCTCCTTGCCCCTCGGTCGCAGTTCCATAACGTTGAGTTCCTCCTCTGATGACTCCTCTGAATCAGACTGGCCATTGGGGAACACGTACACCTGCCTGCCTGGATAGTTGTGGACGGTGACAGGAGCCTGGAAGGACCTTGTCCGGCTCTCATTCAGCCTCATCTTTTATACCGGCACCTGAAACGAAACCGAGACATCCTGAATCTCCTTAATACCAGTGTTTATTTCTTAGAATGGAAGATTTGGGAGAATGGACAAAAAGCATAGTAGCTGCAGACACACACACACACAGCTTTCCTTCCATCCAGATCTTCTGAGGGGCAAAGGCAAAGGACACCACTCTTACAGCAGTGACAGAACTATGTCTTTCATTATGGTAAAAAAAATATCCTTGAACCATGTCAATTCTCCTACTAACACATCAAAAACTGACCAAAACAACACTTCTAAGAAGCCACATTTTAATTTCAGGGAAGTGCACCTTTTTTTTTCCTTATTATGGCCAGCTCAAGCCACACTAACATCAACCTGAACGACAAGGTCATTTTGTTGTACAATGGCAAGAACCTGCCTGAACACTTTAATTATTCCTAGGCCTACAGCAGCGAGCTGTCAGGGGCTGGCACAGGTAAGAAACTCCTCCATTCTCACACAACCCCACTGACTCTAACATTCCCAGCCTACCCACAAGGGATTCTTATGGCGAAACCACTACCATTTTATGGGGTTTCTTTAGCATTCAGTATGGCACCCACAGACTGCAGGCAGGGTCACATCTCTGCTGGAAAAGCCTAAGACTGAAGGCCATGATCTTCCTGGCCACTCCTGTAGGACACCTCTGCTTTTTGGACAGCTGTAAGCCAAGGGTGCATGGGGTGCTCTCCTGACGCTCTTCCCCGGGGAGGGCCGTACCTCATCTCCAGCCTGCCTCCGGCCGCCCCAACCCCCCGCAGCCCTGGGTCTGTAGCCCCGGGTCCCGCCCCGCACCGGCACACGTGGCGAACCGGGTGCCGGCAGCCAAGGGAAGGCAGGAGTCCTCCTCCCCGCGCCCCCCACCCCAGGATAGGCGCTCCGCCGCCGGGGCCGCCTGGGCCGCCTCCGCAGGGCACAGGGNCGCTCCCGGCAGGGCCCCGCTCCCCGCAGCGCCGCGAGGGGCCCCGATCCCCTCAGTACCGAAGGATCTGGGCCTCTGTTCACGCCGGGCCCGGCCCTGCCCCGCTCCCCTCAGCCCCGCGCTCCGAGGAGCGGCCGGGCCCTGTCCCCTGTCCCCAGCCCCCTGCACTGACCCGCCGCTCGCCGGCCATCGGCCACACGCACCAGCCTAGCCCCGGCTCTCGGCCAGCTCTCCTCCCATTGGCTAACAGGGCCGGAAGGCGGGACCCTCAGCACTATCTATCCAATAAGCGACGGGAATGACCTGCGGAGCCGGGTTGGTTGCGCGGTCGGCGCCGGGGTTTGCTGGCGGGAGGGCGGGCCTCTCTTAAAGGGCCAGCGCCCCTGTCCCCCGCCCAGGCGGGACCTCTGCGGGGCACTCGCGGAAGGAGGGCGACAATAGGTGTCAGGGAATGGTGCCGTGGCAATTAGATACCGTATCCTGAGGTTACACAATGCTGTAATAAAGTTTGGCTATCACATTGTCAGCATGTTGATCATACACGCACATAGCTACGGTAAACTCGGCCCAGCTTAGGGAGCGGGATGTGCTGCCGGGGAGGGGAAGGGGTCAGCCCGGGCCCGGGGTGCCCTCCCGTGCTCGGCGGGGCTGGCAAGGGGCTGTGGGCACCCTTCCCTTCCTGCCGCTGGGGTTTAGCGATGCCAGTGCCTGCGGAGCGGCTGGCGAGGGGCATTTTGCGCTGGTATGTTTTCCTTGGCCCCTCCTGACTCGTGGCGTGTGTTTAAAAAACAAACTCGGGACAAGCCTTTAACAAGTTCCACATGTGAAGCTGTGCCGGGGCAGGGGGAGAGGGGAAGTGTTTCCCCATACCCGGCTGCTGGGATTAACTGGGCACCGCTGGCCCCCAGGGCCGGCGGGAAGGTCTCTTGGGAGGGACAGCCCTGGGACTACGCTCAGGACACCAAGGGCTGCTGGAGGCTCTTTGCCCCAAAGGAGATGGACAAACCTAAGTTAAATGAAAGCTGAGTGCAGCTGCTGGGCTGTCCCTTTCCCGTTTCTCCTTCAATCTGGGTGCCAGAGGCAGGGAAGGCAAGAGGGCAGAGCATTTCCTCTCCAGGTCTTGGGTTGGGTGCAACACCGGTTGGGAAATGTCACACCCTCCAGAGGAAGGAAGGCTCCCCAAGCTTGGACGTTAGTTTTTTAAGCAACAACCATTGCTTCCTCACAGCTCTCACTTGCCTGCGTGTCTTTGGGAGGCTGGGGGATGTGGGAGGCTGGAAAGGTGGTAGGAGAATGGCCAGGCAGGACTGTGGCTGAGCCCAGCTCCTCTGAGCAGCCAGCACCCTGTCCCCAAGCAGGTATTATGATTTCTTTTCCTCCAGCCCTGGGCCAGATTGTCTTCTCATGAGCAGAAGATTTTGGGGCTCAGCCAGCTTACGTACTTTTCTGACCCAACAGACAACGGATTTACCGTGCTGGAGAGGGCTGTACAAGCGTGGGGACTAGATGAGACCTGCCAAAATGCCTTCCCTGAGCCACTTATAATCTCTCTGTGACTCCTGAGATTCAAAAGTTACAAGTAATAATCACGCTTTGCCAAACAAATACAGGTTACTCAGGGTAACCTGCTCAAACCTGGAAAATACAGCTAAGGTGATCTGGAAACAACCAGACGTTGCTGACAGAGCTAAGTCTGGGTTGGCTTACTTTACTTAACTGTCATTTGCTGCTTATTGTTTTTCTAACTTCTAAATTATCAGGAAGAATTATTAATTGACCTCATGGGAAGACACCAGGAAAGGTAGATGGGAAATGGCTTCATCCTCCAGCTGAAAGATCCTTACAGAACCCTTATGAAAAGGTGGTTTCCCAACTGCTGGGATGAAACAGCTGGTAAGAAAATCAAGTAAAAAAGTTTCTAATAGTCTGACTCAAGATCATTTCCTTTCTTGGATCTGTCCACATAAATCACAAACACGACGTTCTCGACTGGCCTCAACTGATTGCAAAGGGGTAATCTGTCACCAAGACTGTAACATCCCCACACAGACAAATCTGCAGGTTTCTCTCTGTCTCTGATACACAACTGGCCTCTTTTCTGTCTGCCCAGAAAGTCTTCCAGTGCTCCTAATGGAGGAAGAATTAAAGCCTTAGAACAAAACCCACCAATTTGGAGCCTTTCAGGCCCTCATTATTAAGGGGAAAGGACAGAAGAAAGGCTGTTTCAGTTCTTTTCTTGCCTTCACGGGCATTTACATGGCCAGTTTGCTTCCTGCCTTTTATGGGAAATTTAAATAGCTCAGGACTTTTTTCTAACTGCCTGTGGAAGACTGTGCAGCGACCAACTTTGCACTACTTCATGAAAGGTCCTTCACCTTTCTTACTTCCAGGAACCTGACATCAACTCTTGTGGTGCCCAAATAGGGCCTGGCTGAATCTTGACACAATCACTTTGAGTAGGGCATGGAGAAGGTCCCAGTCCATTTTCTGATGGTTTCTAGACTTAAGCCACTACATGAACATAAACCACCCCAGCACTGCAGTAGCACTGTTTGCCTGGAGCCCGTTGTGGTGCCATGAAACGACTCTGCTCTCCCTCCCAGCAGTGTGTCTGCAATAAATCTATGCTGCAGAAAGATCCCAGTCCCTGAGAGAATCTACAGCTTTAAATATGTGTCCTTCTTGAACTATAGGGCTTTACAAGGTTCCCTTGATCTTGGCCTAAAGTTCCAGTGGTAGATGTGATATGTTTTACCAGGCCTGAACAGGGAAATGTTAGGGAATTAAAAGTCCATCCACTGAGTGCAGCCCTGCCCCTTCTGCCCTCTGGGACCATCAAAACATCTCTTACTTTCAAATATTATGCTTGTTCTCACTTCAGCAAGAAATTTGCTTCTAGCAGAGTGGGGTATTTTCACTGTCCGTTAGTTAATCCAACAAGGATTTATTACCACTGAAAAAGCACCACAACACTAAGTTTTTCAAAATGCTTTAGGTACCTATCTGCTTTATCCAGGCTTTCACAGTGTGAGCATCCTTCCTCCACATTACAACAGTTGAAGTTGTGTCATTTCCCAGCAGCTTTTGCTGACTCCCTGGCCTTTCCTGAATTACTTTGCAGCAGAATGGCTCCAATCCACACCTCAGGACAGCTTATTCCTCCCGGTCTCGACTGCGTTCCCCGTAAGCCGGGTTTGTTCACGGCAAAGCAGAGACACGTGGTGGCACGTGAGCGACGGGCAGACGCATCACGTCAGACCTGGCCCCCCACGAGAGGAGGGACACGTCTGCTCGGTGGCTTTGTTCCTGCAAGTGTTACCACTTCCCAGTGGCCTTGCCACGCTGCAGCTCCATCGGTGCAAACGCTGGTCCGTACGGAGAATATGAGAATTCTTCACAAGACATGTCTGTCTGTTTTGTAGGGGAGCTGACGTTGGCTCTGGGCCAGCTGCATGGATGATGTAATCATTCCAAATAACTGGCACGTTTTTGTTGCTAGCAGATAGATTGTGAGAGCTGCAATCCCCCAAACAGCTGAAGGCTGGCTGGGAGCTGAATGGTTCAGTCATTATACGTCTTCAACCAACATAAGGGTTATATGTCCCCAGAATTTCAGGAAGAAGTCCTCCTAACCCTGACTTAAGTCACTGCAGAGGGTAACAGAACTGAGAAAATCTGTTCATCTTCACGTAATCCAGAGTAGAGACGTGTCCATGACGCTGGGCACCACCCAATGTTCACATCGACGCAAGCTCCTTCCCAGGGAACGTCGGAGTTAGTCACTTTGTGACAGAGAGACACAACTTCCATGTTGTTCAGATCCAGAATTGTCATTCTCTTTGTCACTGGTTTTGCTCTTTTTCCAGGCTCCCTTCAGAGCCGTCGCCAAGTGTCAGACACAGATTCTTTGTGCCTTTCTTTGCTTCTCTTTAAGCAGCCTTCTAAGCTCTGCACTAAAATCTATTAGTTGGATTTGCAAGCACTTGGTGATAATCTGCTTCCCACCCTTGGGAAACTAAGAACTTTGTGTGCAGCTCACAGAAAGCATTTCCAGTCTCTCTTGCACTGGTCTTTAATCATCTTGCCTGCCCAGCCCCAGCGATGGGCCGTTTCACACATCCAGGCACACGCTGCTCATCGGTGCTAACTGATGCTCAGGCTACAGCTGCTCAGACTGGAATCTGATGGTTTCCAACTGTCCAGGACTAGTAGGAGTAAAAATTGCAATTCATAAATCACCAGGGCCATCATTAATTGTGACTTGAGCCACGATCTGGGATTAATAAAAGCAAGGGAGAGTAAAATCATTCACCTGTTTCCTTCACCATATGGGCTATTAGCAATAAAACCATAGAATGTACAGCCAGTAAAAGATGAAGAAGGGGACCCTCGCAAGCAGCGAGCTGCTGTCCTGACACTACATACAGCCCAAGTTGAAAAGATACTGCTTGAGCACCTGCTCCTTATACCAACCAACTAAGCCTGTTTAATTTAGCATGTACAGGGGAAGGCTCCTGAGCACTGTGAGGCAACAGAAATCTGCTGGTTTTTCTAATATTGCTGAATTATATATATATATATATAAATAATAATAAAAAAGATGAGTATTCCATTCTATCTCTATTTGGGTGTTTCACAGGGGGAGTGTGGGAAGGCAGCTGGCTGTAGCAAACCACATCCATGTTGAGGACATGGCATTACAGAAATTGCCTCTATTGCAAATAATTTATAAATGCTGGGCTTCGCTCTGGTTTTTGGACTAATGTAGCATAACCAATCTCAGTGAAGTTACCCCCTGTGTTAAGGCAGAACTATGAGCCAAAAATAACAAAATAATACTCTCCCTGGTGTCTGGACTGACTAATCTTATGTGGGTACTGTGTGTATGTTTGATTGAATTATATACACAGCAATAAGTTTAAGAGGTTGATACAGTAGGCACACAGCACGGGGAAGAAAGCCTCAGTTAAATTAGATTAATTATAGGCATGTACTTAATATGGTTAATTGAGCTACAGAGGTTACTTTGAGTGCACATTTGGTAGCATTGGGTTACACCTTGCCACTTTTAATGGTTTCTCCTGCTGGAAGCAGGACTGTCTGGCTCAGCGGGTTCCAAACTTAGCCATGGGCAACCCCACAGAGGAGCGCTACTTGACTGCTCTGGGAGGTTCCTGGGCTGAAACGTAACACTCTCAGGAATGAGCAGGCTGTTTAGGTGGTCATGTCTGGGAAGGAGAAGAAAGCCTGTGCCTGTGCTGCTGTGCAGGAGCCTCCCCAGGACCCGGCTGACAGCCAGCTTCACATCGTTTTCTGCAGGGGCAACCCAACCTGGACATGGCCTACGCCTTCCTTATTCAAGGGTCACCCCCAGTGTAACACCCAGCCCAGTAGCCCCCACCTAGCCCATCCCTCTGAAAGGCCAGAGCATGCAGCAGACTGTGGCCCGTGGCTCTCCCCAGGTAGGACCCTTTTGGTGCCTGCAATGAGAAGAGGGATTTGTCGTCGGGGTGTGAGGTGCTGGGTACCCTGTACCCCTGACTTCTTCCATGGCAGAAGCACAGCTCTCACCTCTGCCCTCACAAGTTTCTTCTCCTGTTTGTAACACATCAGGTGTTACAATAAAGACCCAGCTTCATCATTGTCTCCAGCTCAGACATCAAATTACTCCCACCTACAGTGACTACATTTGCAACGCTCTCATGTCTGCTGAGACTCTTAGAAATGAGACTTTTATCTCAGGAACCAGAATGCAGATCTGAGCAGCACTGCTGTCTCCTGGAGGAGATAATGTGTCTTTGCTCAGAGACCTAGTTCTGTGCTTGCCTTCTATCACGCAGCACCATTTGGCAGGGGCTGCCTGGTTTATGTGATAGCAGACACTGAATTACTTCAGAAAAACAGAGAGTTATTCTTTATATAAAAATGAATGACTAATTAAAAGTGGTTTTACTTTTGCAGTTCACGTTTTCATGGGATTGGGCCAAACTCTGGAGTCCATATTCCACACCCTGTCCTTCTGGAGGAATTTGGCTGGGGAAAGCGCTGCAAGATTTGTTCCCTTTCCTCTCCCTTGCTCTTAGAATCCCTCCCCCTGCCTTCTCCCTTCCTGCAACTGGTAAATTGTGAAGAACAGGAATGTTCCTGGGAAGAAACCCAGGCAGAATCGCATTCAGAACAAGTCAAAGATTTCTTGCATAGCTGAAGCATGTGTTTGCAATCCCCAATTGCTGGAGCACGTAAGCCCTGCCAGCGCGTGTTGTTCCCTTCAGATGTTCTCAGAGAGCTCTAGGCAGTGTCCAGGGCTCTCTGTGGACAATGTTTAGCTGAGGCATTGCTCCCTGGCCCATCTGTTAATGGTGCCAGGGCCAAAAAGGCTCTCGGTGAAAGGACAGCAAACAGCCAATCCTACCTTTCCAAGAAGCCGTGTTAGGGCTGCTCAGAGCCATTGGTCTGCATGTCCCCCCGGAGCCACAAACTCCGTTTAGGACAGTGAGAGTTTGGCTGCTGCTACCAACCTATCACCCCAGACTTCAGGCAGCTTCCAGAATTGATGAACTCCAGAATAATTAGCATGTGCAGCCCAACCATGAGATATCCAAAAAGTGAATTATAACTGTTAGCAAGCAGCAGATACAGTAACTCCAGCCTGTTCTCCTTTCTGCTGGAGAGGTGCCACTGGCCCAGAGGGGATGGAACTCTCGCAAAAGGTGTCATTTAATGGCTCAAAACTGGAGCCTGACAGGGCCAAGAAGGTTGGGTGTTTGGGTCTGAGACACTGGTTGGACAAACACAGTTTCCATGTATTTGTGAGGAAGCTTTTGTCCTTGGCACTACGCGGAGCGCAATACATCACAGGAGCACAAAGTGAGTTCTTGCTCAAGCTGGTGCTGATGCTGGGGAAAAGCAGGTTGATGAAAGCATCACTTGTCTTTCCAATGACCTTATCATGTGGGCTCAGCCTGCCAAGAGCTGTCTTTTGCTCTGTGCTCCTCGCGGTCTGAGCCAACAAGCCTGAACGCGCTGTGCTGCTATCTGATACGGCTCAGCGTCGCATGGCAGCCTCCGAGTGCTGCACAGCATCCTGGCAGGATAGGACGACGATGCCTCCACGCTGTTTTCCAGTTTGCCTCACTTCCAACCATGTCCATTCTGAATTGGCAGGTTTTTTGAATACAAGGTGCCCCAGGGAAGGCCCTGAGCTTGTGAGAGGATCAGAAGATCCAGAAGGATCTTCTAACGCAATATCTTTGACCTCAGTAGTGGAGATGCTGTGCTATGCTTAGCCTGGCTCTCCTTCACTCCCAAATAGGGTTCCCACATCTTTACCGGTGCTTGGCAACAATAATGAGCAAGTAACACATGGGGGCAGCAGCAGGCTTCCCTTTCTTGTCAGTCTGGGAGCCTGTAGTTGTAGCATCCTTGCAAGGGTCTTGCAGAACTGAGGTTCTCCTAGATTTGAGGGTCACTGTGCTGGGCACAAGCTCAGAGTGACAGCTACAGCTGATCAAACTATGGAGAAAGCATGTTGTAGGAGAGAGGGGATTTGTGGCCTCATGGGACAGGGTGTCAGCCCTGAAACCTGTGCTTTTGTCATTGCATCTGGTCCTTCTCCAGTTCCTGCAGTCGCAGTTCTGTGCTCATGTTACAAAGCCCATTAAGCAGGCAGACAGTTATGGCATTGTCTGCAATGGCAAACATGGCTGGAGTGAAAATCCCAGGTCTCAGGTCAGATTCCATTGCATCCCACCAGATAAGCTTGGCTGAGCTGGTTGCACTACAGGCAGGATGGAGTCCTGCGTGTCCCTTTCCCTTTCAGAGAAATGAAAAAAGATGCTATTATCTGATGGAACCATGAGTTCATCTAATACCAGTTATTCTCTTGGAGACTCTGCGTGTTCAGGTAGTGGGGAAAAGCCTTGATCTTGGCTGTGAAGGTCTTAAAAGCCAAGTCTTCAGAGTAGGAACATTTCACTCAGGGAAGTGGGCATAATTTACATAGCAAGGATTTTCTGGCAGGGCTGTTTCCAGAACAGGGTGCCTTTTTTCCTGCTCTGGGTGAGCAGAACCTCAGGAGTTGCTTGTGTACCTGATATTTGCCTGGTTGCTCAGATCAGTGCTTCCCAATGGGTATGTAACGTGGCATCTGAGTGGTATTGGACCAAGCTGATCCTGGAAATGGCAAGAAATAAATAAAAAACCAAAAAGCCAGAGAGCAAAAGCCAGCATAGTCACCAGCAATGATGACGTATTAATTATAATAAGAGATGGGAAACAAAGCAGCCCTGTGGTCCATGAGCAATTAAGAAAATAAATCAGATCAAGTCCTGGATAGGAGAAGGAGTCTTCTGTCACCGAGGCGCTGTTACCACAACTGCAATAGCACAGCAGGGCTGCTGCAGATCTGCAAGTAAACAGCCGAATTGCAGCTCTCAGCTTCAATCTGTGGATTTCTGAAGCCAAAAGAAGAGCTTTAAATGTAAAACTTCTGCTGGAGCTCATGCTTCACTTGGGCTATGTGCCAGGACATGCAAAGACTTAGGGCATTAAGAGTCTCATGTAGATGAAGACAGTGGGGAGTCATTTGAGTTGGCTGGTAATGTACTAAGCTAAAGCAGGATCTGCCTTCATCTCCTCTAACCCAACTTGTGGGGAGGAAAATTGGGAAAACCAACATTTTGTCACTTGTAATTGTTACAGCAAAAGCTAAGGCTAAGCATGGCCCTGACAGAACTCCTGTGCCCTTCACACAGCCCACCAGAGGGGTCCCAGCCCCAAGCTGGCTCTGCCGTTTCAGTAACTGGGCTGTGAAGTAGCCCCTGAAAATGCC